>CM057004.1:29055231-29655231 GCA_029891345.1 Dryococelus australis
GGAGGCACGCCATGGCCCCAAGTGTTTTGGTTGGAGTGAGGACAGACACACTGGGGTGAGTTTGAACTCTATTCGCAGCGTGGTACAGGAACCTGACCAGCGTAGAGGACCGGAAGTGTGGATTTCCTTCTCGGCACAAAGATGGGGACGCAAGCACAATTTTACGTTTTGGTGGAACTACTCTCACTGGTATACCTGGGCGACTACTGCTCTGGGGAGGCTGCCAGACCTGCTGCAACACTGAATGTGATGTGCTGAGGCTGGCACCGTGACCTGGTGAGTAGGTGGTCAGCTGGTCGTCGGTGCTGGTAATTGTCTGGGTTGACTCAGTGAGCTAGAACCCTCTAATCTACAGGGTTGGCTATACCATATGAAGTATACTCAGCACTCAGATAGGCTAGGAGTATAAGATGAGTAACTCCTACAAGTCTGACTGACGATGTGAATAGTTCTGGTAAAGGTGCTAGTGCTCTTGTTGGTGGATTACTTGAGCTCTCTCACGTGGATCTCAGTTGTCAAGGACAGTGGGGTTGGAGCTAAGCACTTGTTGATATTTAGAGATAGCAACAGCCTCTTTAAACCCCTTATGAATACCACTCCGATGGGAGTAGGGCATGAGGAACAGACTCTCTAATACCAATCCCGCAGATGTGGAGCCGGTGACATTCGTCCCTACTTAAGAGTATGTCCATGCATCACCATCAACAGGCCAAAGCTGCCCTCCCCCCCCCTTGCCTACAAAGAATCAGGTATCAGAAGCGCGATGGACACTGGGAGTCAGATTACACAGAGGTGATGATAACGATACATGGGTGAGTTCCCCCCAAGGGCCAGGCCCTCAGATACAGGAAAATACTCCCTCCAGCACCAGGAGCATGGTGGTAGGAGCTCCACCCAGACTGATAGTCTAACCCCAAGGGAATGAGTACCTAGTGTTGGGGCTCTACCGTTCTATACACAGGGGTGCATAGAAAGGATGGCCATCCAAGGTGAAGGTGTGTGTTCAACGTACGAGTTTCCTGAAAGGAAACTTACAGTCCCTACGCTAAGTTCGGCAAACTGGATTAGAATAATATTCCCGGTCTCCTGCTGTTCTTTGACGGACCTGATGTTTACTGGGAAAGGTTCTAATGCTACGGAACTGATATCCTAAGTGGGATAAAACGCGTTTATTTCTGTACATAAATAAACAGGGTGGTTTGTACTAACTCCTATCAACAAGAGTTTAACGGAAACTTGCTACACTAGACAGGTGAAGATGACTTGTTTCTAAGCTAAAGAGGTAGGCAGCAAAGTGGCTATGAAAAAACTCAACTTTAACTAGCACTAAGGTGTTGTCCGGAAGGGACCAAACTGTACTTAAGTGTGTCTATGACTCAAACGTAAAGACTTCTGGCAGTTGTCTTCAAGACCTGGGCTTCAGCACCAAGAGAGCGGTGAAGACCAGGCGAGAGCTGATGGTTCCTTCGGTACCAAGAGTGTGGTGAAGGAATGAGACAGACTGGCATTGCAAGGGCCATGGCCCTGTATTTATACTCTTCTGGAATGCCCTTGTCCAGGTGGAGGGGGTGGCGGCATGACCTCAGGGTGTGCGACATCACTGGCTGGTCGAAGTTCCAGCTGTTTTAAGTCTCCGTGTTTGAAACTAGTAGGGCCATCCCTTGGAGCTCTATTTTTCTAGGTGACCTTGACACATCACCTCGTTGGCTCCGTCGGTGAACAGTAAAATTTCTTGGAGTCTTAGAAGATTGCCCTGTCGATGAAACTAGTTGTGGAGCAGCAGAGTGGTTCACACTGATGAGTAGGAGTCGATTTAAATAATGTTGAAAAGACGTCACGCGTAAATTTTCAGTGCATTGGGTGATCTAGGCTTTGGAGCGGCATGCTGGAAGTGACAGTGGCAGGTGGTGGCTGGCGGTGTAATTTTCTCTTTCTTGGTGCAGTCGAGCAGGCTAGACAGGCGTTGTCTCTCTCTTACTCATGATGGGTTGGCTCTATCTCGTTCCCAGAGTGGCAGCCGGGTGACATGCAGATAACATCGTCTTCTCTTTCACGTGTGTGTAAAATAGTGTCACGTAGGGTAGCCGGTGTCTGTGTTTCACTGCCTTTGTTTCTTATATGTGCCACCCTACATTTAGCAGCTATTGGCTGTGGGTACTTACAATACGTGGTCAACAAATTTTAACCTGTGGAGAGAAAACCAAGGCATGGTCGGCACATTAAGAAAAAATCGACACTTGGGGGTAAAAAATGCAAAGCCTCACTCATAAAGGTTACTATCTAGCCTATTGTGGCCGTGGAAGGTGGAAATAAAGTAACCCCTAATTGTGGTCGTCCTATTGTTGCACAAGAAACAATTATGTATGACAGGTAGCTAAGGGAGAGTCAACGGAGACCTTCTGTCATCTCGGCTGACAGGCTAAGCTATGCAAAATGGGTGCACTAGGAATAAAAAACAACAACGTACAAAACCACATACACTAAAAACATGTTACCATCAAGCAAACGCAAAACACTTAAATATTTATAACAATATTCTGAAAGTATTCACAAACTTTAATTTGGTTGGCTTGATAAATGTCTTTTATTTGTGATTTCTTGAAGGGTGCTATACAAAACAAAGTAGTTAGTAAAAAATAACTTTAGATTATTTACAATACAGCTTAGAAAATTTTAACGATTTTCTGTTCATTTTCTTTTGACGAGAGCCTGGTTGGTTTCTTATTTATACATTACACTGGAAGTCTTTTTTATCAAAATAAATAAATATGTTTCACTGACACTGAGGGGTATCCATAGTGTTCACGTAAAAGTTTATGAATGGTATTCGGCCATTTAACAACACTGATTATGAAGTACTTTTATGTCATGATTACGGGTTTTCTCACAGTTATTTATGGATGTGTAATGTCAGTTTATTATAGATTCTGGCACTGTGGTGAGTATCCAGAATAGCTTTGAAATTACGTAATTTCACTGATTTTTGATATGTACTATTAACATGTATGTGAAGAGTCGTTATGATACCTCCAATAGCATACTGGCTATTTAAAATAAAAAGTTTGTCCTTACGGAGCACTTCATTCACTCCTTTTGTTGCGGCTTCTTCTTCACTGGTCGGCCCACTTTGTAAAGGCCACGTACTGTGGGTATGGCCAGGTGAAGCAAGCCGTTGGCCTCTAGGGTGACTCTCAATATCGGCCTGGCTAGCGCAGGGTGACTGCACTCTCCGGGGATGGTTGGCAGATGTTGAAGGTTCGTCTCCAGCAGTGGTCAACGGTGGACCACCAGGCACTAGAGGACGATCAGCAGCCGCGTTGTCGTGGAGAACTGCCGTCTGGGTAGCTGTCAGAAGTGGCGGTTCAGCTGGGTCAGCAACCTCCTTGGTGCAGCCCCACCTCGACGGTGGGGCTGCTGGGCTCATCCTTTCGTTCTGGAAGCTTCACCCAGGTGTTGGTCTCGGTGTCAGGCGATGCCGGGACCTTGTTGGCCGTCAATGGGAGTGGTTCTACCGGTGCTATTACATCCTCGGCAGGTGGTGCCTGAGTCAGAGGCCCAGGAGGACCTCCACCTCAACAGCACCGCTGGCGAGTTTATCCTCTCGTCTAAGGTGAAGGACCTGGGAATCAGCCTCGGCATAGGGCAATGTCAGGACCTCGGTAGCAGTCAGAGGTAGGGGTTCAAATGGTGCTACCACCTTCACGGCTGGGGGCACCTAAGTCAGAGACCTGGGAGGGACCTCCATCACGACAACGGGGCTGCTGTGCTCATCCTATCGTTTGGGATGCTGCACACAGACGTTAGCCTGGGTGTCGGGTGATGCCGGGACGTCAGTGGCTGTCAGAGGTAGTAGTGCTACTACCTACTCGGCAGGTGGCAACTGAATCAGAGGCCTCTGTCTCGACAGCGCCGCTGGCTGGCTCATATTCTCATCCAAGAAGAAGGGCTTGGTAATCGGCCTCTGTGTCTGGCGATGTCGGGACCTCTGTGGCCATCAGAGGTGATGGTTCAGCTGATACTACCACCTCCTCAGCTGGTGGCGCCGGTGTCAGAGCCCTGAGGGTGGCATCTGTCTGGACGGCCTTGTTGATTTATTGTTGCTCGTTGATCTGGCTAGTTTGGTTTCTTCTCTGAAGCGGTGCTCTGTCGAGCGGGCTTCGCCAAGAGACCTCACTCGTGCTTGGTGGCCATCTTCCCCATCAAGTGGCGATCTTCCGGGTGAACTCCAATTGATATTGACTGTAGCGTTCAGATGGATTCAGCTGTTTGTCACTTTGGGAATCCCACCAGGGCTGGACCGGATAAGCTAGCTCCTTGACTGAAGGTGGCCTGGATCTCAGGCTCTCGTGATGGTCACCTAACTTCTGGAGGGGCTGCTTGTGCTGGGTCGTCTACGTCGGATAGTGGTTCTGAGGTGTCTGGTGCGGTGGCATTGTCCTCAGGGTCGGAGGCATCTATAGGGAATGGACGTATTTGCCTTCTGGTTGCTTTGTGGATTCGCCCTCTTTGGTCCTTGGCCCAGTATACACTGTCCTGGCGCCCTAAAATTTTATATGGGCCTTTCCATTTCTCAGCCAGGCCCGCACTAAACGGGCCACTGGCTTTGCTCAGAGGATGACTGCACAGGAGGATGGCTTCGCCCATATGGAAGGCTCCAACACAAGTTTTGGGGTGAGAATATTTTCTTTTTATGTACATCTCTTGCGATTCTCGGGCCTTGCCCATCCGGGCTAGGGTGGCCAGGCGGACGTCTTTGGAATGTGGCATCTCGGTGGGCAGTTTGCCCCATTGCTAATTCCCTGGGTGGCAGATAGTATGGCACAAGAGGAGCTGACTGAGGCTAGTGTTGATCACCTCATTAGTTCGTCGGCTGAGGGTGAATAGGATCTTCAGTATGTGTTGATATGGTAAATGGGGTCCCGTTGTCTGTGAGGATGGATTGCAGGTAGCCTCAGTGTTGAAAATCTCGTGTTCCAATTTCTGGATTATGTGATGGGTTTTTTTTTTTTTGGCTAGGCAGAGGGAATGCCTTCACCCACATGGAAAACTGGTCGGTGACGACCAGTAGGTAGCAGTTCTCCCTGATGCTTCGTGGGTATGGCCCCATCAGATAGGCTGCGATGTGAGTCCAAGGTGTGTGTGTGTGGTCGACAGGGTTTGGAGGTTCGTTGTGGTACAGGGTAAGCCTTATCCCTGCAGCATGTCTTGCAGCTGTGGACATCCCTACTCATTCCATCCCACACAAGCATACTCTGATGTCGGCTAGGGTTTCTTTCATTCCAAGATGCCCTGTCTCTGGGTGTTAATGGTGATGTTTGCAGATGTAGGCTCGTAAGCTCTTGGGTACCCATATTCTCCATTTGGCCTCTGGTTGAACGTTTCGTGACCACATGACATCCTCCCACACTTAAAAAAGTTGGGGATGTTTTCGGAGGAGATTCCGAATGTCTGGGTCCTGTTGCTGATAAAAAGCTATTTAGCTCCGGCTGAGTTGCAGTTGCAATAGCTTTATGTGTTCCTAGGGGCTGCGGTCTGGAAGTGGGGTAGTGTCATGCTTTCCCATTCTTCATCGGCATTTGTGTCTTCATCTTGGACTTGCTTGCGGGATACAGCATCCGGAACGTCACTAGTTTTGCCGGGGCAGTGTTGTACATACTTTGAAATCAAATTTTGTCAAGAACATATCCCACCACCCAAGTTTGGCCTGTATAAAAACGAGGACATGTTGGCTTACGTGTTGGGAAAAAGTCGGGAACAGACAACATGATAGTTGGCCAATGTTTTACCTTAGTTATTTCTGGGCGAGACGGTCTAGCTGTTGGAGTCTGGTGACTGGCTGGCAGCATCGGTCGAACAGCGGCCGATGCTGACTATTGCAAAGATGTGCCCAGGTAGTACACCAAGCCGAAGGTACATATTTGATTAGGAGGATGTGTGGCAAGGATAGGGTTGTAGCCTATTACGGTGTCTTGCTACTGTGTGATTAATAAGTGAATAATATGTGATGGTTTAGTTGATCGTGTTGGTGCCTCAAATAAGGGTGCTGGTGTATCAACTTGTTTTTTAACTTATCGAAGAAGTTCATTGACAAGATTCTGAACGTCGATTCGGCATGTGTGTTTAACTCCTCCCCTGCGGAGATAAGGCACTTGAATGCCATTAAACAGAAATGGAGAAGTAACAGGCGTTTCACGCTTTTCTGCCTTGTAGAGCTGTTCACTTTACTTTCCTCAAGCTCACACGCACCGTTGTTCCAACCCAACTTTTTACGGCGGTGGGTGGAAATACGTTACGTAAGTGGTACTTGTGGGGTAGCAGTTACAGATGAGGTTTCACTGTGGGTTCAGCGGTTACAGCAGCCCTCTCTCCTCTCCGTCGGCCTTTTACAGTGGTGAGGTAGAGTAGGAACAAACTAAAATCAAATAATTCCTTAGATGAAAGGTGTTCATTTACCTTATTGGTTTTCGTAACATGAAGTGCCTGTTATTCACTTCTGAATAATATTTTAGTATTGGTAAGAAGGGCCTAAATAACAATGAATTAAAGAAGTTAAATAATTGAGATGCGTTATGGCTGTTTGACATAGGTTACCGTTATTGAAATAAAATTTTGGTTCAGAGGTAATAGCTTTTTATTAAAAGCTAAACAGACAATGGAGCCGCACTCTCCTAAAGTAATATATAAAATTTGGTAATGAGAAAGAGGATAAAGCTACTTGAGGAGAAGGCTTCCTGAACATAGTTTAAGTGAATTCGGTTGTTATTTCATAGGTATGAGCCACTCTGATATTAAATTAAAATTAAATTTACTTGTTAATATAGGGATGTGTTCTTAAGGAACCTAAGTTAAGCAGTACCAGAAAGGCGCTGAAGAAGTGTGGTGGCTGTCAGGGTAATTACCAGAAGAACAACATCAATGGTGAGGTTAACCATTGAAGGTCAAAGTAATGGTCGACGGTGTTGGCCGACCCTCTGGTGCGCCAGTGTCCAAAAGACCTCTAGAGCTGAATGATCGCCTGAAGAGGTAGAAGACTCTATGGACTGCTGGCAGGATCTCCGAAGCTGCCGTGGACTTCGAAGTCGAGGACCCTCTGGAACTACTTGTTGTTGCCAAGGTGGCGCAAATAATTCTAGCAGTTAGCACTCCCTGTGTGAAATGTCTCTTGGCCTTTCAGCGGGAGACAGGGAGGCCAGTGCTTACCCTTGTGGCCTGACACCTTACAGTGTCCTTACAGCGGTGGTTGGTGCAGCAGACTGCCCTGAGACCAGATCCAGGTGTCTCTTTTATACTAATCATATCAGCTCGGTGGTGTTCCGAAAGGTGAAGTGGAAACAAGCTCCCCCTCTTGGCGACTGGATTCATCTGGCCAGCCCACGCATCTCGGAGGCTGAGAGAGCTCTGACGTGTGTCACTAGGCTATCAAGCGGCGAGTGAAGTACCACTACAGTTCTGGAGTAGTGGACGATTCGAACTAAAGCGGAGAGAGGGATGACGCAATTGACGTACACGATTATTTGCTATGTTAGAAGGTGCATGTGTTTGAGACTTAATAAAGGGGCTGTTCCCAAGGTGCTCGAGTAGAGACGTGTCCTGTCTTCTCTTCTCCTTCTGCCGGGCATGCAGACTGGCCCATAAGGATTGGTTGCCTTCCAAGATGGGATGCAGTCGCAAGTAGTGTGTGCTACATAAATGTGCAGAACGCGTCACGCGCCAATCGCCCCACCATTTTTTCGACAGTCACATCATAGAGTATTTTTGCAGAGAATAATTAAAAAAAAATTTCTTTCAAGGTTGCTCTGGGCGACTTATCTCTCGAGCTGTATTTTTCTTCTATAATGGTAGCATTTCTGTGCGCTGCGGCCGGAACAAGCAGCAGGCAAAGTCGCTATCTGGGATGGCCTGGGCACGTCAAAATCAAGCTTTCATTTGCTTGTGCTGGGACTGTCTCTTTGTCGTGGGCGCTCTCTGTTCCTCTTCGCTACCCCCTTCCTCATCCTACAGTAGCAAGCCAGCTTTTCAGCTGGCCGGCGGGTGCGTTGATCTCTGCACATAATAAGGCTGGGGTAGGGGAAGGAAGAATTTGACGCGTGACGGACTCTAGCGGTTAGTTCCATCACCGGCCCACGGTGATTTTGGTCGGACGCTAGACTAGACGCAGCCTTGTGGCGTGAGATTTATTCTCTGTGCAGGACAGGTGCTTGGCCCATGTAAGAAACTGGTTTAGTTGGTTGTCGACTGGGAACAAAGGTTCAGCTAGGACCACTTGGCGGGCGTGCAGGTTTACTCGTGTGGGTATACCTGGGTAACGTTATCCCCGTGACTGAATTGGTTTTGATGTTTCGTGAGATGTACTAGGAGTTGTTTCTATGACACTATCATTATCGGCTAGTATGGTATTTATTACATGGGCAGACGATGTGCTGGGCAGGTTTGATGCCTCACTGAGTGAGGGAGTATTCCTTCTGTGGAAACTGTCAGTACCGTAGAGAAAGGCTTGAACTACCGGATGCTGCCCTTTGGTTATCTTGGTTGGCTGCTCGAAGATAGCCGGCGTGGCGGTGGGTGGAGCTGGAGCGGTGAACCGACAGAGTACTGCAGCTTGCTCGCATGGACTAAGTATATCGAACCCGTCAGTGAGTGAGTGAAGAGAATTGGGTGACTCTTAACAGCATGGTCTTGAGAGCAGATGAGGGTGAATTAAGTGAATATGGAGCAGTGCAGGAATGAAGGGACAGGGAAAATGGGAGATCCCCTAGAAAACCCACCGACCAACGGGATCGTCCAGCACGATTCCCACTCGTGAAAATCTATTGACCTGGCTTGGAGATTGAACACGGTTCACCTTGGTGGGAGGCGAGCGTGCTAACTGATTAGCCATCTGACCCCTTCGAACCCGTCAAGAAGGAATTTAAGCCCCGGGGAGATTTAGAGGCAGCCCTTGCTCATTTCACCCTCTTTTGAATACCATCACTGTGGGTAAATGAGGTTAGGACTAATACCTATGATCAGACCTGGTCGGAGTGAGGCAGTTGACGTGTAAGTGTGTAGACAGTGTGGGTGCTGGGGCCGCCAACCAATGCAGTATCTCACTCCCAAGCTCCAGCACCGGGGTGACGAGTTAGTCAAACTGTGTAACGCCAACAGTGGTCCCAACATGGTGAGGTCCCAGTAGGGTTGGTCTCCCCAGACCCAGAGCGCTACCCCTCATGGCACCACTAGTGCGCGATTAGAAAGGAAACATCTGAGCTGACAAGACGATCCTACCAGGAGCGTGTCCTAAGTGCCGTGGTTCTACTGTTCACTACACTAGGTGCAGAGAATGGGTGGCCTTGCAACTCTGGTGTGGTGTGTGTCACAGAGGTGCTAGTTCCCCCCAGACCCGAGGAAGTATATTTTTCGGCACCACTAGTGAGCAATGAGCAGGACAAACTCCAGACTGGCAGTCCAACCCTTAAGAAAGCTGTATACTAGAGTCGGGGCTATACCGTTCACCACATGAGTGCAGTGAATGGGGGCCTTCCAAGATTGCTCTGTGAATGGAGCAAGGTGTCGTTACAGGAAGAATAAAACCCAGGTTCCCTGCTGCCACCCATTTAGGTCTGATATATACGGGGATGGGTACTAGGATACGGAAATGATACTCGAAAGTAAGACAATCAACTTTGATTACGACCTTTCGCTAAGGTTCCTATTTCCACTGCTAGACGTAAGAAATATGTACAGAAAATTTTCTACATGAATTCTCGGCTACATACTTTACCATGCAACAGGAACTCATAAGCGAATTCTTGTTACCTGAAGATTATGCAACCCTGCAGGCATGTCACCCTCCCTACCCTATGCCGAGAGCCTACAAGCTGCCTGAAACTCAGGCAAGGCCGAGCGCTACCGACAAGGCACAAAGCAGAAACACTGACTACTGCTGACCCGAGTTTTTCAACTCCCATGCCGACCAGGGCACGAGACTCGCCCTCCCTACAGTCCCACGACCACAGCACCCAAGAAGCAGGAGTAAGTAAGTGCTAACCAACATCCCTCGCCTCCCGTCGTCTATCTAAACTAAACCACCCCGCATTTGGTCTAGCAGACAAAATCTTCGACCAGCGTGCCAAGTCAGTATAATCGGGCACGTGTCAATGTTTATTCCTTTTCATGGAAATAAATAAGGATGGTGAAGGTACTAACTCCTATCCCCTAGGATTTGCGGAAGGTAAAACGCCATACGTGTAGCAGGTGGAGGCAATCTGTGCAAAGGTAAAGGAAAAGTAGTATTGCACATAGCTGTTTAACTGAATTAACATTCCCTACCTCTACTCTGCTTGTCCAGAAGTCACCGGTACATGTTGAAGTATTACAAGAGAAGTAAGCTGATGACATAAGTTCTTCTGTAACTGGTAAGAGAGAGGAATCTTCGACCCTTTGAGCGGCACGGTGAAGAGTTCAGGAGAGAGTTTAGGCATTTGAGCGTTGTGAAAGACCATGGTAGGAGACAGACGTCAAATACTTTAAGACTGGTTGCGAGCTCTGGAGTGTCCCGTTATTTATACTGCCTGGCGAGCACCCCCCTTCTTCATCTGGCACAAGGGGTTTGTCTTGGAGAGGGAGTAGCAGGTGTGAGAAGCGTGCCATAGATCCTTGATGAGTGAGACATCACTGATGGGCGCTGGATCTAGGCTCATACTCAAGTGCTGGTACAAGAAGTGGCATCTGGCGACGTGCTGCTGTACTCTGTAAGTCTTGTTGCATGACTTTAATAGCTCAGCCGGTGAATAATTGTCCCAGGCGTGGAGCGTCCGTCCCCTGCCATAGTAGTTACAACAATCTCTCTGACGTCTCGCCGGTGGTGGTGGCTAATCAAACTAGGTTGTAAGTGCACCACGTTAGTGAGCACTGATGAATAAGTCGAATAATAATAGATAAAAAGACGTAATGCGTCAAACTTCAAGGTCAGGGCACGGGAAGTTTGCTTTCAGATTGCGCGAGTGTGTCTAATATCCCTAAGTGTAAAGGATACTGGACTTTCTTATTGCTTGCGATGCATCAGTTCACAATTTTACTGATGGTATATTGTACTCTTAAAGAAACATTTTCTTTTTAGTTTTGAAAAGAAAATAATAACAAGCAAGCTGACGTATCTCGACCCTAGGGAATCAAAGTAACCTGCTTGAAAAGGAAAGGAGGAATAAAAGTTTTATTTACCCCATACAAAAGAAGCATTTGAAATTGTGTTGTGTAAAGCATGGTAAATAATGACATGTACCTACTGACGCATGCCGCTTATACAACTAATCTAATACGATTACGACTCATCGCCTAGAGTACCTCTTCCACCACTACAGACATGAGAAACATGCTGCCTACCCTACAGGCAACAAGAACTATGAGCGATTCCTTCTCACCTGGAGGATACGCAACCCGGCAGCCATGCCATGCCACCCTCCCCCCCTTCCCACGCTCAGAGCCACCAAGCTGCCCAGACCTCGGGCAAGGCCGAGCACCTCCTATGAGGCACGGAGCAGAATTGCTGACCAGAGTATTCCCACGCCAACCAGCGCAGGAGGACGTCATTCCTCCCCCGCACACCGTGCTGGCAGCCTACAAGTTTCCACTATATAAGTCCAGATGCTGCAGGGCACGAGCAGTCATTCTTGTTCCATCTCTTGCATTATCCCACAGTGCTGCTGCCCGTGCTGCGACCACCTGAGATCTTACAAGCTTTGAGTATGGCCCCAGTGGCTACTTCACCGTCGATGACCAGTCAACCTGACAACCAGCAAACAGGATTACCAACATGTTAAATTCAATTTTTCTCGCCAAGACATCTTCTTTAGACAGTTTAGTAATATTATATATTTTCTCGTTAAGCTCTTTCTTTCCCATTCTCCATTAGAACCAGTTCGCCTACACCTTCAGTACTTAATTGACTGGTAGGAGGTAGCATGCATCGCATGTTTATTGAGACTTCAATAAACATACTGTTGTTTCCTACCTCTCAGCTTTTCTTTATTAAAGTATCTGTCTGTTTACCTGCTAGACACAGGTTGCAGGTTGCTATGAACACCTTTGACGAGGACCACGGAATGTACAACTACCGAATTAACTTCAGCCACGGGCGCCCTTCAGAGGTCCGTCATATTTTCACACACCCATTAGATAGCCATCTGATGCTTCCCAAACTACCACAGCAGTGCTTCCAGTGCCAGTGGGGAGGAACAGAGGAGGCACAACCACTAGCAACACCTTCACCCAGAGAGGTGCGACAATCTCAAGTTATTGCCTTATCCCACAGCACTGCTTCCAGTGCCGGGAAATACCGTAGCTTGAAATCTGCCGTCCATTCCCGTGTGGATGCACATCCAGTGGGGGATTGGTGGCCCTAACAGCTCCATGTCTCTGATCAGCCCGCATAGTGTTGGGGATCAGTGCAGACTTTACAGAGCCTAGTCAGCAAGCCAAAACCAGACTTACACTATAACTTGTGTTCAGTATTCGAGTCAAGGTGTACCCAGTAACCTGTGAGTGGGGACTTAATGCCTTTGGCTAAAGCGACACACCACTTCTTGCTGCCAGACAGTTGAGTGCACTTGCTCAGTCTAAACCGGAAAGGCAGGCGGAACGGAACCACCCCGCCCAACTCAGGCACGAGTCAGTATCGACTTCTGTGGTTGTGGTATTATTCGTTTCTCCGTGCATATGCATTCACCCATCGTGCCATGTTGTGGTAAGAGGATTGTTGACAGGTACGGAAGTGAGGTTAGGTTGGGATAACATCTACTTCTGGACAAACGAATCTCACCTGTGGAACCATAGCCACAGAGTGGGCCAGGCTCGTTATGACGGACCATGTACACCACCAACATGGCACCCAAGAAGTAGAAGTAAGTGAGTACTAGCCAACACACGCCTCGCCTCTCGTCGTCTAGCTAAGTCAATCACCCCGCTTTTGGTCTAGCGGAGAGAATTCTTGACTGTCGTGACTATTAGCCTAGCCGGTCAAGCATTACTATATAAGGGGAATTATCCTTCAAAACGAGCTAAATTATTTTAATTAGATTTTAACAAAATCAATTTCACTCAGTATGCCCATGAAACTTTCACAAGAATACAATTTCTAAGTGCGCCAGGTGCACTTTATTTGCTCTGCAGATGGCGAGTCAAGGCTAGTGTGCGCAACTGAGAGAGAGAGGGGACGTGCTTTTTCTTTTGTAAGACAACAGCTTCCCCTCTTGAATGCCTGTCAAAAGAGGAAGGAAGGTGCACGGTTGAGCTAGATAGAAAGAGGATGGGGAGAGAGAGGATGCTAGGTCACCATGCTGGTTGCTAGGTAACCACTTCCCCTCTTGGCAAGCATGTAAGGGGAAGTAGCAAGCCAGATGCACGTCGTACCACACTGCGGACATAGCAGATGTGTTGGAAGACAGACAAAGCACTGAAGAGCTGTGATAAATGGTGGTGCGCGTGACATACTTCACAGCCAGTTACTAGATGTTTGCATAAACAACCAGCTTAAGTTGCGGGAAATCTTAGGTGACGGGACCCAAAATATACTTTGATCGACGCAACATGCAATAAACGATAAAAGTGGGTTGTGTTAACATTATTTAAATAGGAACTTTGCCGGAACCACAAAAAATTGTTGGTGGATGCGATTTATCAGTACATGTGGTAACGATACTTCAAGCGTCGACTGTATCTAAAATGCTGTTTTTGGCTGTGCAAAGACACTGCCTACAATGTTTGGTTCATGCTGTATATCTCGGAAACTATTTTTCAGAGTTGTCTAAACTGGATGTGGTTTTTTTTTTTTTTTTTTTTTTTTAAAGTATCCCATTGGGATTACTTTAAGGTATCTACAAACAAATCAAATACAAACTGGTTCTAAAGGTACAAATAGCAAGTTACAAGAATCTGCTTTCTAAATGACTTGATTGCAGATGCAAGACTACTCTCTTTACAACATTTGTGGTAAGATAATACCTAAAATACCATGGCCGTAGTGTCTTTGGGCTATGTACAGTACAAACTGTACTGGCCGTTAGTGATTTATTTTTACAAGTGTCATCCACATTTCACTATGACACGTGACGCTGACTCGCAATAGTATTATTTCCAGACTGTATGTCATCTGTGTGCAATGCCATGTAACGAGCGGGGTTTGAAAACCAGAGACGGCTTGTCCCCATAGCCATTTACTTCATAATGCCAGCCGCCACATGTTTTGTAATTGCACTCCATGTCTAACAGATGAAGTGAAGCCAAACGCTTCCCCTAAGGGAGCGGCAGATGCAACCCGCACATAAGGAAAACTACCCTGCTTCCAACCTTCAAGAGAATGCGACCAGTGCTGCGAATGGAGGAGCTCAAATCCAAAGATACCCGATAGCCAAAAGTAGCAGAAGGAGCAGTTTCAGTCAACTATATACATTGGCACACACCCCAAGAATGGCAGTTCATTTTCAGCAGCTTGCCTTCCTCACGAAGGAGCACCACTATCTTCCAGAAGCCTTCTAGACCAGCAGCCAGTGACCCTCGAAGAAGTCTTTTCCCCCTTACTCTCACTCTCCATTTTGGTAGTGACCCAAAAGTCCATTCAGGACGATCAGCGTAGACAGTTAGGGTTCAGTTGTTATAACAACTACTTAGCTCTTCTGATCTTGATAAGTTTTGCCCCATGTCCCCTTAACCTGGTTAACATATTCTACTTCCACAGGTTACAGTACAATTGGATAGCTAGGAGACAGTACGGGCACCATGTCTAATCCTGTGAGGAATGAACACGTATTCTTACCTTCATCCCATGTACTCATTCTAGGGTGATTGTTACTTTATACCTCGAAGATGTCAACCCACAAAGGAGAAGCAGCTGACTATGTCTTTATACTGATATTGCACAAACTAGTGTACGACTGGAGGCTACCTCTTAGCCAGGCGCATGTACATTGATGAGCACAACACATTCGACGGCCACCTATATGTTGAACCAAGTGCTCCGGTAGAAACACAACCACTAGAAGTAGTGCAAGGTGGAGAGCTAAGAAGGTAGCTACCACCTCTGAATCTAGTCCGTTGTCCTGCAACCCTTTCTCTTCTGACTTTGAGCGACCTCCACCCACAGGAACGAGCTCAAGCTGCCCGACGACTGGTGAGGCCTAACCTCCCAGACCCCTTAGCCGATCATTTCAGCAACCCCAAAAGATCGCTGGCGAACAGCATTTGATTGTAATCAACCCAACCCAAACCACCAACCAACCAAACCAAACAAAACCAAACCAAAACCAACCAACCAACCAACCGCCATTTCGGCCTGCACTAGTGATCAGCACAGCAGCTGCCCTAGGACAGGACACATGTTCTAGCCAGCACCAGAGCCAGGATCTACCCAACCAAGGTAAATGTGTGTTAGTGCTGAAGCCCACCATACGTAAGGTCGTAGTCACCACACCAAACTATGTACCTAGCCGAAGACTGGCACCATCATTCAAACTCTCCCCAGGAAGATTGAAGCCAGAGTTTCTGCCTGGCACAATATCTACTATGTTCACTTGCTACTGTTATACAAGTCTTAACATACATACTGTGTGCATGCATGCTAGTACGACAAACTTTTGACTGAAGTTTGGCAAACACTTTTCAAGACAAGTACAGCACATTTACACAAATATAAGCATACAGAATGTTCTTTTTCAACTAATTTTCACTTTAAAAAACTGAGAATCATTTTATTTTCATGTACTAAATAATTTTAGTAGCAAGTGATAATTCACTATTTTTTTTTTTTACTTAAACAGTAAAATTCATTTTAAAAAATCTTAAAATCATTAACACACTGTTCTTTATAGACGTAAAATTTAGGAATGGACAAAGAAAATGCATTTCAGGTGTAATATACACTGTACATCAACTTCACAGAATTAGCTATGTATGTTAAAACCTTTCTTTTAGTGCCAAGATTAAGTATCCTGCTGAATTACAATCTAAATTATTACTGCAGAAATTTATTTTTCATAGAGACCAAGGTAAAACGTAGGGTTCTTTTATTTTTGAGGTTGTCCTATATTTGGGTGTATACCGTAAGTGAAATTGGTGCAGCATGTGAACAGATACAGAGGTGGTGGCCAGTAACAAAGAGTAAGTCACCTTCGGGGACACTCTGCTGCCACGCTGTGAGGAACTCCTGCAGGTTGAACTTGCCAGCTGCCCTCAAGAGCACTTCTGCCAGGATGCGACACACCCGGTCTTCTCTTAATCTGTACAGCTGTTCATCTGCAACACCATTCAAATTGTGGAGAAGCAATTATGAAAGATACATATTTGAAACAGGAGGCTTATTTAACAAAACAAACTATCTATACATACAGTACTAAACTGTAAATAAGTTTCTGAAAGGAATTAAAATTTAGACTTATTAACCAGGAACTTCTTGGAAGGATCAAATTACTTTGGTGTTCAAGACCAGGTTCAACATTATGTAAACTCATTAAAAAGGAAAACATCTTAACAGGGAACTTCTTATAGTAGGCTGTTCACTGTAAAGTGAGCTTTTTTGAGGCCCTAGTAAATTGTTCCTTTCAGCCACATTACATCCTTTAACAACCTTTTTAAAATATATTTTGCCATGTAAGTAATAAACACAGTGTGTATATTCCACTACACTGAGAAGTTAACGTCTAAGGCTGAAATAAAATGTTTATTAACTCTTGTCCCAAATGAGAGGGATTTCAAAAGTGAACACGTTACCATGAATTGCCTATATAAGAGTTTACTTGAAATTATCAAAAGCTGTTGTATTTTAAAATTATGTTCCAGGGTTCTGTAGTCATTTTTTTGTTTCATTCCCAACAGTGCAAATGTCTATCACTCCAATCCCATTTTTACACATGGAAAAAATATACCTATTTGGTTGTCACATATAGTGAAAATAGGTACAAAAAAGTATTTACTGTATATTAGTGATGGGATAGTTTGATTTTCACAGCTTTAAGTCAAGTCAAGCTGTATGAATCTCGAGTTGAGTCAACTCGAGTTCAGTATAAAATTCTATAGTTAAAATAGAGTTTTCACCGTAAATGTGTACTCTTATGTATACTGGTATAATGCCTGCCCCTAATGCGGCGCCATCACTCAGGGTGCAAGAGAGAGGAAGCAACATGTCATAAATCATCTGCTTTTATCGCTACCAAACATTACAAACAACATCCAAGAGTCAACGCACGTAGCAGAGTCGTTATCAGTCGACGCGGTTTAGCAATATAAAATTATTGATTCACGACAGACAAAAAGTGATGTGAGATGCGAATATTTTTAGCACTGTTATAAGGTTATAAACCTTATAACAGTGCTACTCAACTTGTATGTTCAGTAGCTCAATACCTGCTGGAGAAAAAACTCAACTCAAATGATGAGTCAATCTTTTTTAGTTCGACTCGACTCAAGTTTTTGAGACTCAATTCATCACTACTGTACATGCCACTTCTGTCTTGCTTTGCTCTTCTATCAGTCTAAAAAATAAACTGCTGAAAGTACAAAATATTTTCTTCATATCTCATGCCAATACTACTCACTTGCCACTTACAATAAAGATAGCATAAAATGTGCATGATTGATAAACATATTTCAAACATACCACTAACAATGAAATCTAAAGAACAACAGCTAAAGCTGTTGGAAGTATCAAAAATCACAGTACAATTAATCAACCAGTTTTATACAGGTCGTCCCAGCATTCACCTACCAATGTGAAACACGTGCAGTATGTTCAAATAGAGACAATATTTATCGACGTTATAGAAAAAGGAAAGATACATGTCTGGCATTTGTGACAACACAGCTGCCCTTACATGGTCGATGTTCTCTTGTGCCCGCACAGATTTCACACTACCACCCGGTTTCTTGTCTGCAACAGACACTGTAGCGCGAAACTTATTCACCCAGTTCGTGATGGTGTGAGGGTCAGGTACCCTCCTGTGTCTTCCAATATTGAAATGTTGCCTAAACAATCGTAGTGTGATAACAGAATCTGTATGTTTGAAATACGCATCCAATGCAAACACGCAATATGAAGGTGACCACCGCTCCATGCGAACTGACCCGCTGGACAGGTCTGACCGTATCGCGCCATCTCCACCCAAAGAGCACACGAGTATTAGGCGAGTCAAAATGGTAGGTGAATGCTGGGACCCGCTGTATAAACCTAAAAGTAATAAAACTACACATCCTCACTATGTACTATGTATTGCAGCTAAGTACAGTAAAATCTTAATTTGCATGAAAAGAGCTTCAACTTTTACACTTAGTAATAAAAGTACTTTATACTAAAAGTTTTATGAAAAAAGGTTTTAAGGACAAGTTATGTTCTAAATCACTTTAGTTCACAATCACTTTGGATCATTTCACTTGTTACACACCATAACTGTCTGCTCACGAATCATGAACAGTCAGTATTGGGGAAACTTAATTGTGATTGGATGACTCATGTAGCAGTCAGTATTTACAGAAAGACAAGCGACCAATAGTCAAAGGAAATCTACAAGCGTGCATGTAAGATATTTAAGCCTAATCTCTGCGTAAAAGTGGGTGAATGCCTGCAGACTAATTTGTGTGGTAACAAGAGGTGGAGGGAACCTCCGTAAATTAATTTTTTTAAATTATTTTTAATAATAAATTTTTAACAAATTTAGAAATAAATGACACTTATCAATACGGCATCAAATGTGCCTACCAAGATGGCAGCCTTCTAAACAAATTATGCTTACCAATATGGCATTGAATGCGTCTACCCAGGTGGCGGCCACCAGTATTGTAGAAACACATGTGGGGGGGGGGGGGGGGACACATGTATAAAGTAAACAAACTTCACTTTTAGCACATGCCAAAGATATTGTGTGTGCAGACAGCTCTTTACTCAAAATGGTTGCTGCTTACATGCGACAGTAGCTCCCACAGCGACATGTGTCAGTTTCACTGACATGTTTGTTTGAAAGATTCTTGCAATGGATGTGAATAATTATGGGAAATATTTTGGACATATGTCATTGGTTCAATACTGTATGTCCAAACTATTTTGCTTAATCTTTCTCTTTCGCAGGTACGCAGTTATTTCCTATTTATGTTCCTGGCTGCATGAACACATACAAACGCCAAGGCCATTATTGAAAAGAACCTTTGCGCACTTTTCCGTTTTTGTGCACGCAATCCAAATTTGGTGACTGTGTTTTGTGTTTGGCATTGATATCACAATGGAAAGGAAACAAAAATTATTGCAGATACTGTAGTTGTATAAACAAAAGTGTAAGTCGAGAAAAGAATTACCATGGTTTGTACATTCCAAACAAAAACAATTACATTAAACACGTAGGTAAACATCCTTCATATACACTTTTTTTCCCGTAATTTGCAGACTTTTTTAACTCCAAGGATTTTACAGAATTTGACCCAATCATTCCCGGATTTTACGTGATTTTTATATACAAGAACCAGGATTTCAGCTCCAGGACTGGTGGCAGCCCTGTTCTACCTATTGATTAAAATTAATATACCATATACAAATTATTTTTATTTTATATGGGACATGTTTATAAACACTGTCTTCATGAGAGGAAAAAATGCACTCCGACAGTAAATTTATAGATTTGTTAGGGGTTAAAAACAATCAGTTTAGATTCTTACGATGGTAGTAATTTTACAAAGTCATCCTTCGAGATGTAGAGTATTGTATGTTATGAGATGTGGTAGCAAAAGCTTCCAATTTATACAATCAAGTTTTTATGTACGAAAGAATTCAAGACACTGCTGCATGTCAACATTATCTAGGACAACACACAAGGATCAACAGTGTCGCGAGTTGACAGCAAGAATCATCTGTTTGCAGCATATAACAGGCCTAATTTTTCATGTCATAATGTTAAACAAAACCCAATTTATGTTGGAAATGGTAAAACATTCAATACCTTTACATAAAGCCTGCATATGGACATTTAATTAATCTAGGTCGACACACGTGGATCGACGTTGCGAATCAACAATGAGAATTGGTTGTTCACAGCGTGTAAGATGTAAATGATATACACCTACAAATGAGACTTGACAAACGCATGTCTTTTACGTGTTATTAAAATGATTTATAGTGCTGAACCGATACAGGTTTTTACAGATACCGGTACAAACCAAAACTTCCTTGCTGATACAACCTATATCCAATACTGATACAATGGACACGTGTGAGTAATGGACTTAAAGACTTCTACGAACACTAAAAGTATTTTGGGAAGATGATGAAAATCTGTGTTAAAAGTCTGCGTCACACAATGTACTATTTGATGTTTTAAGTAAACATACAAAACATTAGGAAAATTATTTCCCATTAATTCTTAAAAATCAAAGATTAAAAGCAGCACTCAAAATATATGTACTTTAGTAATTTTTTTTTTAATTTAGATCACGGCAAATTAAGAAATTTATGTTTTAAACTTATCAAATAAAAAATATTTAATCAACAAGGTCATGTGTCACATTTCTCAGTATAATTCAACTTCTATAATATTCAGAAAATTTAAAACTATTAATATGTATAGTTTTTTTAAATTCAGCACTCTCTTAGAGTAAAATTGAATCACTACCAGTTACCGGGTTATGAATGTCAGAATCATTGCTTTTAAAAGATTTTAAATACTAAAGTGACAAGGCGGAGTCCGAAGTGAAGTGTGACGCCTGCAAAGCTGGTAATTCGGCGACGACCCCCAATACAAGCTGTAGATGATTATCTCTTACAGTGCCTGTCACAGCAGGCCACAGTGGGGTGGGAGCTGCATTTTTCTCTCTCTCTCTCTTCCTCACTCTTTCCTCTTCCCCATGATGATTATCTCACAGCAGGGTAGCATCTCCCTTCCTTTCTACCTGGAGCAACATTCTGTCTGTTTAGTACTAGGGATAAGAACAGCAACTGCTGACTCTAAACAGCAGCAGTTGAGCCTGTCTTACTCCAATATTACCATCCTATCAACCTCTCGTTTAGCGGTCACGGTTTAATGAAAATATTGGGTCTCAATATCTGCTAAAAAGATGATTGGTTCAGGTGGGTTCCAATACTGTAATATCGGCCGATATTTAATATTGGGTGTTAGTATCGGCTCAGCTCAACTGATTTCGGTTGGAAATGGTTTAAAAATCAATGTCTAAAGCTCGCATATGGACATTTAATTAAGCCCATTTTGGAAGAGACAAGGTAAAATAATCTTTGTTGTACTGAATTTATGTAAATATTGTATATTAAAGTGAAATATTTATACACAGCTAACATAGAGTATTTGAGCGAGAACTGAAATTGGGCCTAGAATCCATGAATTCCCCCTCAGGTTGGAAATTACTCTACCCTATCACCACAAATGGCTGGCAGTAACAAAAACCATGGCCACATACCTTCAGTAGGCTCAGTGTACCAGTCAAAGCACTGGGCTAGGACATACTCTGGGACCAGGTTGGACAAGGTTGAAATGGTCTCGCCCCTGGGAACAGCACTAAGGGGCCATGAGTTCTCATCCACCAAGTTGAGAATGTGGGAGACAACACGGAAGAGGTACTCGTGGTCCAGGACTCGCCAGGCACCGTCAATCTCGCAGGCAAGCATCTCCTGAAGGCCAGCCGTCAGCTCCTCCTCGCTGGCCTGCACGACGGCCAGGAGCTCTGCCAGATTGTACATGCGGACCCCGCTCTGCTGCAGGTCCTCCTCGTGTTCCGGCCCACAGTAGCGGCTCTCATCCAATAGGCGTTGCAGCTTCTGCAGACGTGGCTTGCAGCGATGCAGTTCCAGGTACTTGTGGAATACGCCCACAACCTGCCACAATACCAGCCATACAGCCCTTTCCTCTCACCATTACCAACACCTGGTTGTCAACTCGGAGTTCTTAAGTTCCAGTATACATCCAGTTTGTTTCCCAGAAAGAAACCACACTAAACACTATCCAAACCCAAAAACATTGAGTGAAGCAAACACAAACTATCACAGGCTCCTCAGAAGTCTGCAATTTCCAAAATTTGTGTAACATTCAAGTATTATATGATACATTACTCAGCAGAGTACAGATGCCAAAATTAACACAATATTCTAGTGTTACATCTTGGAAATTACAGGTCACTTCTTCTATAAAACAACAGCAAATTGATTACAATCAATAATAGTATCAAAAAAATTATTATAGTAAATGTTTAGTTGAAGGGGTTGTTTTCGTTAACTTTCCAGTACATTATATAAAACTCCAGTATAATTTTATTATTTCCAATAAATTAAAATATATTTTGTACAATTCCAGTATTTTCAGTAGGCATCCTGTACTAGTACTGTCATCCTTTCAAAAAACCCCACATTACTTGAATAAAAAAAAAAAAAAAACTTGCCTGGCCCGTGCAACTTGAAGTGAATTAGGAATCTTGGCTCATTATCAGAAAATCACCTGGAAAGAGACAAATTATTCATGTGCTTATAGTAGACCAGGTGAAATATTTGATGCACGAGGCATTGGTTGTCGTAATTCCAATGCATTTCAAGCATTTGCTGCAAGAGCACAGCACTCATTCTACAAGATCACCACAGCCTCCAGCACCTCATGCAGAGGCAATAAGATATGTCAACGCTTCCAACCTAGTAGATAAAAAAAGAGTAGCGCAGCGCTGAAGCTCGGAAAACAACATGAGGCAAGCCATCCCTGCACCACTCTGGAAGACTACAAGCAAAGATTTTGAGTATAAATAGGAGGTGCCATGCCAGGCATAAGAGCAGTTGTCACTCTCTTCCAGTCTGCATAAGGCTGAGGGAGCAATAGGGGCAAGGGCCTATACATCCTCTTCCAGTCTGAAACACGGCTGAAGAAATGTCTCAAGGGTGCAATGGTCACTAGACCAACTTGGTAGTAGCAGTCAACCGACCTCTCAGTCTGAACAAGGCCGAAGACAAAAACTACGGTTAATGAGCTAACCACTAGACCCCCTGCTGAAGTGTGTGTTTCGACCAGAGAAGACGCCCACAGTCGGTGAGCCCCGAAGTTGCCGCCACCGCAGCACTGCTTCGTACAGAATATGTTGCGATGTTTAATAAAATCTCAGGCTCCTTCAGAGCACTCCCAATTACATTAAAATTAATTTAATTGCAAAATTCTATTATTGAAATTAATTTTAATTTAACTAACTTTGCTCAGGAGGCAGTCACCTAAAAATTCATATAGACTAAGCTTCCTTTGTAAATATTTAATATGAGACATATTAGGAGTGAGTACAAACTCACCTTGCATTTCTTAAAAAAACAGTTAATTAAAAACGTATTTATTTTTACAATCTATTTCGAGTGTCTTAATTTACTGTATGTTTTTTCCCTTTTGTCATTTACAGGAATAAAAATTAATTTGTGTATAAAGAACTTTTGGTTTAATTTATTTCACTATTAACAATTCTGCCAGTAATAAACAACAGGAGCAACAGGTAATGCATGCCACAAAGGCAAAATACACACACCATTAGAACTGCAAACCGAAGCCTGCCAAGTAGGCAGTTGATCGGGAACGCCTCACAGTGGGTATACAAATCCACACCTTGGTTAGTAAGACCAGACGTTTTACTTCTTTACAGTCTGAAAAGGCCGGAAGGAAAACTGAACGTCCTGCAACTGACCAAATCTCAGGTGGGTCCCTCACCCAAGTCACAGGCAGATATACGTCCTAAGTCGTTCCCAGTCTGAATAAGACCAGACAGTGGGTATTGAGAGGGTTGTCAAGAGAGATAACCCTGAATATAAAGGTCCATTTGCACCCAATCTAGACGAGCAAATGATTTTGGGGCAACCTTGGCTGCAGTCGCAGTACTGTCTAATTGACTACGGAAAACGGCATACCCTCCGTGGAAAGAACAGGAGTTTGGTGGTCGATTGGGAGGGTAACGTGGTTAAGGCTACCCCTCCCCCTGTCCACCTTTTATGGCTAAAGATGAGAATCCTTCAGCTGCCCCAGAATCCTCTCCAAAGAAACAGTCAGACCAGAGGAGCTCAATGCAGTTGAGTCCGACAGCAGCAGCGGAACTCTTCACCCCCTTCACACTTGGCCCCAAGGATCGAGCTTCCTAGGCCATGGGAGCCCAAACCTCTGGCGGACTTTTCGCAAAAGGACCACTCCTTTGCTTCTTGCAGGGACATCCTGGTCCAAGTATGTCAGAGTGGCATGTCCAGCCAGACACTGCCCTCGAAATCGGCCACGAAACTATGGCTGACGTTAGCAAATGCATAGGGGCGTGTCATTAATGAGATGGTAATGGAGAGCCCTCTGGATGGAAAAGTCCTACCTGCGGCTCCCACAACTGGACACAACCACAGGTCCCCCTCGTCACACACGGTTACAGGAATTAGACAAGGAGATCAACCTGATCAGCGAGGCGCAGGACCGTAGTACAATGCCAAGGTGGAGAGTGCGTTTGACACCTTTGCCCACATCACCGCAGCAACCACAAACCCCAGTGACAGTTAGGGAAAAGCTGACAACTCCCACTCAAAGCAAAATAGACGACATACCAAATGTTGGAGGTCAAACCCCAGACTCATTAGAGGAGATGAACACCGGCGATAGGGAAGGGAGGATCGTTACCTCCCACGCCTGTTAGGACATTACTCTAGTCGCCTAGTAGAGGTGGAACGTCCATGTGGACCCTCCCCTCTACTCCTATCCATTCGTTACAGTGCCCGGGTATGAAGACGTACCCTATCATCAATATCCCGGCAGACCTGTGATGAAGATGCGGAAGCAATTCCATCTTAAGTCAGAGATGCTAGCAGTAAGGGAGACTTTGTTTCGAGTATCCTTGGCAACAGAAACCCCGTAACGTTTAAGCCAGGCCACTTGTTTACGTCTGACGTAGGAGGGCGTCGTATTTCTTTACGTTCTCTCTCCCGTGCCGGAGGAGAATGAGGATCCGGAATTGGAGTTTGACGTGGCACATTTTCCACTGCCGTCCGGCTCTGTTCCCTCCACGCCACCTCCAGAGGGCGTGGAAATCCACATATCTTGGGACGAAACAGTGTATTCTTTCCTCCCTCCCCTGCAGACAACCCACAATGTCGGGGCAACTGTAGGGAGGATGAGAGGAACCCCCAACGTACTGACAACTCCCCCCCAAGCAGAGAAGCCAGCACTTCAGGACAGCAATGCCAGGGTAAAGGGGCAAATAGAATCCCATGAACTATTTCCCTTCCCACCTTCACACGCAGAAGACTGCAAGTTGGATGACACCAGAGAACATGCTCGGCTAGAAACCGCATTTTGGGCCGCAGATTATAAAGTTCCTAGTCTCGAGAGAGTCCCACTGGCTGCCAAGGAGACGTCTACCAACAACATGGTACGCGAATAAGAGTTACACCTGGTACCCATGGCCCAAACCATCACTCCTCCAGCCGAAGAGGCAACATAACTACGGACTACCAATGAGGCAGCCCAGAGAGTACGAGTACGCAATCGAGTTGCGGGACCATACCGGTTCCCCACCTTTCATCAAAATCCCAATCGCCCTGGTGGTCAAGGAGGACCCGGATGGAGAGCAGATCCAGCTGCTGCAGGGCCAATCACAGAGGTGCGGCAGCTACACAAGCCCGCACCCCAGGTGACCAATGAGACAATGTCCGGTGAAGAAGAAGGCAACATTCCTACTACCCCTGTGGACAAGGGCCACACGTCAATCTCCACCCAAGAACTGAACGCAGACTCCGGTGACCAACACAGGGAGCTGCCGGCATGTGCACGCCGCACTCCCTTCACGCCTGGCCGTTATTAAGAAACACAGTGGAGACCTGCCAGGAGAATAAGAACAGGTGAGAGAAAAAAGGGACGGGTTGAGATAGAAAATGTCTTCATTCCTTGTCATCCTATAGTCACACAAAAACAAAAGCACCATTCATACAACGATTTAGTGATTATTATTTATAATTTTTACTTCAATTCAGGTAATAATCTATAATGTAAAAGGTTGAGATTACATGCCGCAAACTAAGAGTTTATTCAAGAAGATGCATGACCGGCTGGTATGTGATTCTTCTACACATTGGACTTTTTATTGTCGGGTTAAAATCAACAATTGGGGAGATTAATTATAATTCCAAGTTTGGTGAAATGGGTTTTAACACAAATTGTTTTACAAGTAGCTGTAGTAGAGGTTTTATATTGTGATGCCAGTATCGCGAGAAACATGGGTAAGGCAGGGACCTTAGTGTCTGGTAGGTGTATGAGACTGGCCTGATAGACTGTCTGGTCAGGACAAAATCCACAGTTGCTGTCACAACTCTTCTCGCAACCCTACCTTTTACTTTGACGTGTATGGAAGAAGACTGATTCTTCCTCGGAGGCTGGCTCAGCGGCTCTACAGGCGGATGAATTGCATTAGGTTCTGGCACACTTGTCGGCTGTGGAGAGCTAGGTACTTGTTGGGGATTGTTGATAGTTATAATGGGGAAATTAGGTTGGCATAACCAGGAGTTGGCTAAGCCTAAGGGTGGGTCTTCTCCTCGCCTGAAAGGCCCTAGAATAGGATGAGGAGGGCCTTCTAATCTTTCTAATTGGGGAAATAAAGTAGTAGTTATCTCACAGGCAGTATGGACTCTGCCCTGTGGGTTGGACTGAGTTAAGAAAGTGGTATTACTCTCTGAGGCATGTACTGCCTTTTTCAATCGCATCCATACTCCTCCTTTCCAGGAGTATGGCATAACAAAAAGAATATAGAGGGCATTACAGATTGTAAGGGTGGCAGATTGTCATTTAATGTCACTTCTTTTGGAAATAAATTTACATAATTTTCTGTTGATTATTTTACTGGTTACTATCACAGCAATTTATAGCTGTTTCACTATCTGTTTATAGTGTGTTCTTTCACTTTGGTGAGCATCCAGAACGTTTGAAAATTACGTAAAATTTCACTGAATTAGCTGTTATGTATGCACATTTTGAACATGTACGTTTAAAATGTTACATTTCACCGGTCAGTAGCAATTCCACGATTACTTTTACACTGAGTTTGTTTTTCGTGGAGCACTTCACCTTACTCCTGCGGTGGTGGTCATTTCTTCACTGGACATCCCAACTTTCTCATGGCCACGTGTTGCTGGTATGTCCACGTGAAGTGGGACACCTGCCTTCAGGGTGATTCTTGGTACCAGCCTGGTAATGAGGCGCCCTAGCAAGCGTCTACTGGCATCTCTCTCCTCTGGAGCTGGCAGGCGCCGGGTTCTCATCTCCGGCAGTGGTCATCTATGAACCACCAGGCATTGGGGGACGATTCGCTACCCTCTCTTCCTGGGGGGGTGATTGCAGAGTGGCCATCAAAGGTAGTAGTTCTGCTCCTTCTACTACCTCCCTGGCTCGTTGCGCCGGAGTCAAAGGCCCGTAGATGACTTGTCTCGATGGTGGGGCTGCTGGGTGAATCCTCCCATAAAGGAAGCTGTATCCGTGTGTTGACCTTGGCATCGTCCAACATCTGGATCAGGGTGGCCGTCAGAGGTAGTTCTTCCTAAAGGGCAGGACTGGCCTCAGCTCATTCTTCAATTGGACTGGGCGGTGGTTGTTTCTGGCGAGGTGCCTGGTCTAGCGGGCTTCACCAGGATAACTCTGTTGTGCTGGGTGTCATCTGGCAGCCGACCCTGCTGATGTATTCCATCAGCATCAAGGGCAGAGTTCTGAAGGATTCTGTCACTCAATGCTTAGGGAATTCCACCTTGGCTGGGCTTGTACCTCTGTTGGTGTCCGTGTCCTTACCTCTGGTTCTTTGGTTGGAGGTGGCCTGACGTCTGGAGGGGCAATAGGTGCTAGGTCGTCTTCATCGGCATGTTGCTCTGAAAACACTGATTCTGGGGTTTCAACTTCTTGATTGGGGACACAGGGCCATGAAAACTTTTGATAGAGGGCTTCACTAGGCTGAAGCCGCGTACGATGGTGTCAGGTTCTTTCGGCCTGGCTCTTTGTCTCCTTCGGTTTATTTGGAGGTGGCCAGTGGACTTTCAACTGCATCTGTTGGAGGCATACTAGGGTACAGGGAGGGGTAGCATTAAGCTAGCTATCCTCCCAGTTGATCCTCCCAGGTAGATGCAGCGTTGTCCGCAGTCCAGGATACAGTGTTGTTGCTGCAGCCAGGGTTGTCCCAAAATAATTGGTTCCCCTAGGTGGAGGGAAACCAGGAAGTTAACCTGGGTATTTTTGCGTTGGACTACATTCAGTAGTTTGATCTCCCATTCTATTTATAGGAGGAGGCTGGGTTGTGCCATTTGGACCTTATTTCTGGCAAATATCAGATGGGCACATTGGTAGGGTTTAAGTAGGTCGCTCTTGAAAAAAATTGCCTTTAGCTGCCATGTCTAGCATGGCCATGGTAATGTGTTAACTTACTCAGACCCTTACCAGGGGTGCGTCAGGGGAGTAGCGCTCTTTCGTCAAGGTCTGAAGCAAGACCATGGGTGTTCTTTCTTCTTCTGGCGCTAGATTATTCTTGTATCTTTTATTCTGGGCAATCCTGGTGGAAGTGTCGGCCCAGGCAGTGCCTGCATTTTGGAAGCGGAGAGGCTGTACAGAATTTTTTGGTTATTGCTTCGGCCATATTGGCTTCGAGGTTTTCTGACTAACTCACCTCAATGTCAACATACTATTCAATGCCATATTAAGCTAACAAAACTCTTTTATTACATCTGACCATTTGAATTTTATTATATTCCACTACTTGAATTACATTTTATAAACAATATTTTAAACAGTTGGTGGCAAAGCCATAAATATTAATACTGCCATGTACAGTTTGTGCAAAATAAAACTGTCGCTGCAGCAGAAACCTAAAATACCTGACTTTTCAAGTTCTATGTTAAATAAATATCTGTCTAAAAACATGAAAAACACGGAGAATATACTTTCTTCTCTTGTAGAACTCTCTCAGCATGCTCAGATTCATGGATCTCATCTGAGAGCAGAAGATCTGGCACCAGAAGCATGGAGTTGGATGTCTCTGCCTCCTTCACGTGATAGGTCTGACTGCTCGTACACAGTACTGCATTTTCATCCTTCTCACCACGAAACACAAGCCTGAGCAAAAATATTGAACACTCAGTAATTAAACACAGCTACATTAATAAGAACAAAAAATTTCAGAAAATAATACACAAGCAGCTGTCGCTTCACTTACTAACCACAGACATAATCATGTATATTGGTTACGTAAAAATTATTATTATTCATGGTAAAAAAATCTAACAGTGCATATCATGAAATTAAAAAAAAATAGATGGAGTTTTAAAATTAACTGTAATGGGTAAAAACCCAAAGTGATTTGAAAACTAGGTACAGGGTTGCCTGGAACAAGTACTGATTCTAGAGACAGTGAAGAAAAAATTGCACTTAAAGCACACTTTTTCTACAAGAGAATTGAAACATGGACATCCACTACACTTGGTATGGGTGCTTGGGTTTGGAACATGCAGCAAAAAGCCACTGCACATACAGTTTGGTTTCACTTTCACTGTTTGAAGTTACTACTAAAAGAACTACATATGCATGCAAATACTTTTATTAGTTCTTAACACTACATGTTACATTCCAGTTCCTGCATCCATTGTCCTCCCGTCCTAGCCAATGCTGACATCCTTCTCTTACCCCAGTCTCTATCTCGTCATACCAACCTTAACACTTCTCAGTTCCCAAACTTATATCATATCCATAGAGTGCACTCTGCAGGAACTGGAATTTGGGATTAATATATTTTCATTTCCAGCAAAACATGTAACTACTTCTTATACAGCAACATAGTTCTCTGCTTAGTGTTGGATAGGTACTCACACCAGGCAACAGAGAAGTTGGCAGAGGTTGCCGGAAGGTGGTTAAAATAGTCCAGGCACCTGGGAGTTCTAGCTATGAAGTTCTGAAGGAGAGAGAGTTTGGTATCTTTATGTTTTTTGAGGTGCTGAACACAAATCTGAGGTTTGTCAACAAAAATTTTGACCGGGGAACCCTTTTTTTGATAAAAATATCAAAAATGTTCTAATTTTGGGCAGTTTTTGTTATATAACTATTTTTTGGCAGGAGTTAAAGAAAGAGCAATTAAAATTTTGAAAACTAGACCGAATTTCCTACAAAATTGATTCTATTAATTTTTTGTAGGACAAATGGGTCATGAAATAAAATGATTAATTATATTTTTATATGTAATTTTATATATAAATAAAATGCTATTACATTAAAATAGGCTGTGTTGATCCATTATCTAAAATTTTTCCTTTTTATTTAAAAAATATGTTAATGGGGTAAGGTTGAGAAATGAGGAAGCTTATTAGTTTACAAGACATTTAATTAGAAACTTGCAAAACTGAACACAAATGGGATATGCATGAGTATAATAATAATTATCTAATATATTTGTATTATTGCAATCGTCGACGCTTTGAAGTAGTGCGAGTCTCATAATCCTTGCGTTCCTCCGGTTTTCCTTCATCTTGTTCATACTCTTCAGCAGGAAGTTCCTCTATTTCAGATTCTCCTTCAGCAGTTATAAGAAGAGGGTAGACCGACTCCTGCGGATCGCTGAGGACTTCCACTACTGTTGGTGGTAGGTGAAAGTCAGCATCCACCATCTGCTGAAGATCACGTTCACCTAAAGCCTCATCCTCCTCATGCGGATCGCTGAGGAATTCCACTACTGTTGGTGGTAGGTGAAAAGTCAGCATCCACCATCTGCTGAAGATCACGTTCACCTAAAGCCTCATCCTCCTCATGCGGATCGCTGAGGACTTCCACTACTGTTGGTGGTAGGTGAAAGTCAGCATCCACCATCTGCTGAAGATCACGTTCACCTAAAGCCTCATCCTCCTCCTCATGCGGATCTTGTTGGCAACCATTGCCACAAGCACCACTGCAGTTGACACATAATATGGAGCAAATCAAAGCAGCCTTATGGCAACTACAGACACCTCAGCACCCATTTTTACATTTGCAAGAAATTAATTTCATAACTGAGTCTGGTGCTGGTGGTTGAAGCGTGGTGATCGGAACGAGTCCTGAAGATCCTTTTCGCAGCCTCCAGTCACGAGCTTCTTTCATTACTCCAAGCCACTGCTGTATTTGATGGTATGATCGGTAAGAGCGCAGATCTTTTGTTATAATTGCAACAGCTGCATCAACTACACTGCCCCTTTCCTCTTCTGCTGAGCTTTACGATTGCTGCACCAAGAGTCAGACAATATTTTGATCCATGAGCCACGAAGGCATACAATTGGTACCTTATTAGGAGAAATTACTATTATTATTCCATCACCATACTTCCTCCAACAGCTGTGCTTTGGCAGTTCAAATGCGAGGACAATAAGAACCTTGCATTTTATCCATCAAATCAGTGAGGGAAAATTGACACTTATCTGAATTTTCCTAAATATATTCATAAATGTACTGCATAGCTTTTTCAATTTCATCTGCAATGGGACCAGTTTCCTTACCATTAGTGCTTCGTACAGTGCAGTGGCAAAGAATTTCTTCATGCATATATTATGGTACTGAGCATCTGCTGCAACTAGATCTGAAACATTAGAGATGCAAGTGATAACTGCAGCACCCCACTCATCACATCTTTTAAGAGCAGTTTCCAAAATTGATTCCCTGGTTTCCATCTAACGGATGCAGTATATTTTCTCTTTTTCATCATTAGGGTATTTGGCAAGAAATTTCAATTTTACTTCTTTAGAACAGAGTACACAATGAGTTTTAAAATTAAAATCATTACCTTTTGATCTCGTTTTTGTGCCTGTGAAGTACTTGCTTCAAGCCTGCATAGGAGAGTTGCTATCATCCTTTCATTGGTGTAATTTTTCCTACACGCATCATGAACTTTGGCCTGCTAGGAATTAGTTCTTACCATCCTTCCTCTTCAAACTTGACTGGCGTAAACTTTGTAGCCCTTTCTCTTTGACCACAGTTGTTCTATCACCATCCTCTTCCAAAGTTGCATCACATATAAAACACTTTGACATGATGGCCAGTGACAACTACTACTCTAAGTACAACATACTCTTCTAAAACTGTAAAGCACTTTTATAATGGCTGAAAACCCACTCTTATTGCATAATACACGCACAAAACGTGTATCACCAGCTCCCGGGAAGAACCGAAAAGGTTAGGGACACTCGACTTGGACTGTTGCTATGCAGAGAAGGGAAAGGGAGGGGTGTTGGGGTCATATCAAACTAGTGAGGGGAGGCTCAAGGCCTCGCATTTAAGTGAAATAAGGAGGGGATGTTTTATGACTAACTTACGAGCTTCATTTTGTTTTTGTCATCCATTCCTCCTACAAAAAATTGAATAGAAACAATATGTCTAGTTTCAAAATTTTGATCACTGTTTACGTAACTCCTGCCAAAAAATTGTTATGTAAAAAAAAACTGTACCAAAGTAGAAATTTTTTTATATTTTCATTAAAAAAAAAAAAGGGTTCCCAGTCAAAATTTTTGTTTGCAAACCTCAGATTTGTGTTCAGCACCCCAAAAATCATAAAGATACCAAAAAGCATCTCTCCTTCAGAACTTCACAGGTAGACCCAGGTTCCTGGAATAAAAGGGTTGAGAACGAGCTGCTAAATTGGTCTAGGTGGCAGTCACTTGTCCTATTCATTTCACTAAGAGTCCTGACAGGTTACTGGTCCTCATTATTTTGTTGGGAGGTGCAACATGCATCACCCAGTGTGTGAGAGAACTACATCATATACATACCTTTTATAGAAAATGGCTTTTACAAATGTCAGTGAAATAAAATGATACCTACTAAGGCCTACCTCAAATGCAAGATGCTGTAGGCACAAAATATGGCAGTTGTTTTGGTTACACAAACAGAATGTTCCCACTGTTTTCCCCACATAAACTACCAGTGGGGTTGCCTACAAATGAATAACAAAAGAGAATGGCACAAAGAAAACACTTAAAACTTCCATATTATTAAAAAAGACAAACAAGCAAACAGCTGTTCTAAAATTAGGCAGCCACGTAACATGAATTATAGTATACCACGATCAAATATAAATCTTAACAGGTTAACATAAATTTCTGTTCATCAATTGTGAAAGCTATGGAAAAATCAATATACGCGAACACAAGAAACAATAAAAATTACTTTCAATTCCATTTCCTGACACATAAAAGGAAACGGAGGATTAGCATAATGCTGCCTAATTTTTAATTAAATGAGAAATAACTCAGATGTAAGAAAATACTGAAATGTGGTGGATTGCTGACTTTAACATAAAGATCAATGCCATGTACAGTCTACATTCACCCTTTCCATCAGTTAACGTAAGTATTGCAATAGATGAGAATTAAGACAAAGCTAGCATCTGTTTCATCTTCACAAATAATATTTCTGTTCGCTCAAATTTAATGTGTTTATACTCATTTCAATTTTGTTATCATTTGAACAGATTAATGTTACAGTTTATTGGAAATTTCAGCTGGTGGCTGGTTCAAATGATGCGAACGAGTATAGTTACATGGTCTACTAGGTCGGTGTACAATTTAAAGATAAACAAACAAGCACAGTACCGAAATGAATCCATGTTCCAATAAAATTTTCTTAAAAAAATATTATATTTGTTGGGCAGGATGCTGCAGTCTCATGGCAACCAAGATAAAATTACTGTACATCTCGACGTTGTAGATGGGCAGCGTCTGGTGTCTTGAAACACTCAAAATACTTCCTTTAGTTTTAAATAAACTTCATCTACCTATTTTATATTCAGCAGAATCACCTCGTCAATACCCCAATAATCTTTTTTCAACAAAGATGGACTCGAAAGAAAAGTTCCTAATTAAAAAAATTTCTATCCAAGACTAATTGGTTACACATTCTGTGAATACCATCATTAAACCTTCGCCCAGGTAAAACAAAAGTGCCGCAAAAGCACACACACGGAATTACGCATGCACACTCATTCATACAAGACAAAATAAAAACACTTAACTAACAAACAAATAAATATATATCTACATGCATTTTTTTTCACTTTTCACTGAATTGCTTAAAAGTTGAAGAAAGATTTTTAAACATTTATTTTGGAAAGCCTACATTCCAGTGGTCATGAGAATAGAACCTTTTACTCTAAACCTACGCTAGTTGGCACAATTCTCAATTTTTGTGAACAAGAATTTTGTCTTAATGAAATTATTTAAAGTCAATATACCATTTGAAGAATAAACTTTCTCGTCAAGAAATTGCATTCAATTGAACCAAACTAAAATTCACGTAATGCTGTTCTCGACACCTATTAACTTAGAGAGAGATAGATTACCATAATTTACATATACCTCTGAGAAATTTGTTACATGAATCACATTTACAAGATATTTAATTTTGAACTTGAATAATTTTCTGATCATTTCAAATTTTCATCCATGTCATATAATAATCCGTCTTGCAATTTTTATGACACTGTAATAAAAACCTTTTCAAATAAATTGTATATATGAGTTGACACCGTTGAGGTGAGACACGAGACGTGAGTTCTCAGGGATGCTGTGGGTTCTGTGTGTCCGTCTCACCCAAGCGCACTTACAAAACACTTTGCATTACGAAACAGCATTACTAAAGATTTGTAAATCAATGGCAAGAGGTAGCTGTCACTACAAAGAAACACTTGATGCATTGTACTACATATTTGCTTTTATTATACCACTCATACAAAAGAAAACGTGCCAGGAGTTTAATTTATGAATTACACTTGGGAATGTCTAGATAACTCCGCTTGGGTGCTCCCCTGCTCCCAATTAATCTAGCGCACTCCTAGATGGATGACTTCTCTGAGGTGTTAGAAAACACAATCTTCACAAGGGAAGGGGTTGACAGCCGCTAGGGTGGACTGACGATTTTCCCTGAAGATAGGGCGCACAGAATTACAAAATGAACAAACACTAATGCAGACTCGTCGGGGCTTGTGTTGCCGCATGTGGTTAGTGAGGTGAAGGCCTATACACACAGCCGGCTAGGATGGAAATAATAGCACCATACAAATTACACAGAATGATAAAAATACACTTGAAAGATGATGGGACATGACATGAGTGGTCACAATAAACAAGCAAGCGCATGAAAGCAAGATTAGACGGTGCGGATGCCGCTGGATACGGGTTGCAGTGGAGCACGTGGTGCCGGTGCAAAAACAGAAAATTCCGGTCAAACAACATGTTATTCCTGTTGAGAAAATTATTCTGTTGCAGATTGAATTGATGTTGTACTTGTAACATGCCGGATGGCAAGAAAATCAGACATTGAAATGACCGCGTGGTCAAACACAAAGCATCAATTACATGAAAATTACACTGAACCCTGAATAAAAATTACATAGAACCCTGAAACAAATTATGGCGCACACGATATTACACAAATAAACTCTCAAAGTGCATGGATGGCACGGACATTGACTTGGTGGCTCTGAACCACGTGGTCGCAAGTGATGTGGCCGTAAATCAAACATGAAAATACCCTCAAATACATATATAGAATTAAAGCCCTTAAAATTGCATGCAGCAATAATGTAGAAATTACAATGAAACTTCTTTAGCATAGGCAGATGGTGCCTGATGCAAGTGGCGCGGGTCGCGTGGCTTCTCCGACATCTTTCCTTCCTTCTCCTCATTTACATTTCAAAAAGCAGCAAGGGCATAAATTATTAAGTTTGGCGGAAGCATAATGCTGGGGAAAATATCTGGCAAAAGGTACGCAAGCAAAGGTTGACCGGTATACTAAGAATGAACTATGGTAATCTACATCAGTACAAAAAGTTTGAAGTACGTACGTGACAGCGTCTTACCTCGCCAGACCTCCTACAATAACTGCGCTGAAGCTAGCACCTCACAGACCTACCATGGCTGCCTACGGGGTTTACATAAGTGGAAGTGCTATGCACATCGAGTAAAACTTTTTATATTTGAAAATAAATGGTACAAAAGTAATTCAAAATTTTTTTTTACATTTTAGATTTTTCTTATTAACTTTCTGTATTATTTTAATATCCTTTTTGATGGTGTTCACAGCGGAGTAGTAATGTTCTTAATCTTCGTGCAGCGTGCATTTTGAATTCATAACCAAACATTGTGCAATTATTTTAACATACATTTTCAAAACACTTAAAACCTTTTAACCCTGAAAGAAAAACAAAAGACACATTTTACACTGCAAATTAATATTCCTTTTTGGGAAAGTTCAAACTGGAGCCTCTTTGCGCACGTACATGCCCACGTGACACGCGAGTGGTGAGCGCCGTCAAAGGCTTAACGCTGCTGGCTCTTAGCTGGCGTCAGAGTTAATTTGTGTAGTATTATTTATTTTGATTTTATTGGAAAGGGTAAGAGTGGTTTAGCTTCTATGTATGTTCCGTCACAGCATACTTCTATACAAGAAAATTAAAGGTAAATCCATTTCACTTACCTGTTAAAGGGTTAATATCTTTGTTCTGTATAAGTCATCAAACTGATTTATTAATCTACCTGTCCCAGCATTACAATTTTCATTTCATTTTGCACATGATTTATGCAGAAGGAAAATTCTATTCTCAATTTGTCACCAAATTAAAAACTTTGTTAAAAAGCATAATTTACTAGAACTATTAAATTCTCTCGAAAAGGTAAGCGAACAAAATTTTACCTTACTTTTTCTACTGGAGCAGAGATGTGCTGTGACAAAAATATCAATATGCAACACAAAAGAAGAACTTTAAAATAAAATAATAATTAAATTCCAAATCTACACAAATCATGCAGTCATACACTCTTTAGAAATATCAGAAAAGTCAATATCAGACACATATGAACAGCTATAATTTAAACAAATAATAATTTTAAAGTAGATTTCTTAATGATACAGAAAATGAATCAATTATTGAAATTTCTCAAGAGCATTAAAATGTTGGAAAATCTTTCTCTCTAAAGACAGCATTAGATGAAAATTTAATTATTTCAGTTAATAACATTTCTCCTTGGGGAAAAATGTTCATGAAACAAGTTCTTATTCAACTGGGTAGCGTGAATAAGTAAAATTTCGTCAAGACTAGCTGGGTGTACCAAAAACTCAAACCAAGGACCTCTGAGTTATGCAGTTTTAAAGAAACATTTTAATGGGCAATTCTTCTGATGGACTTGATTGAATTGTTTCAATTAACAAGGAACTCAAATGAATTATTTAACCATACCCTTTTGTACAAGTTTACTCTTGGAAGTTTCATGGTCATGGACTCTCAAGCATCCATAGGTCCAATCTTGAAATCTTGCTAATTGCACTAAAAATTATTAATCTAGTGCTTTCAGGCCTCTTCAATAGCCTGCACATATTTAGAAAACTTGCGATAGCTCTCCTCCATCGCCCCTGACTTATGGTGAGTGGTTTGATAAAAGATTTAAATAAATTTTACAAGAGAAGAATTTTCATCACTGACTGCATTTATGGCAGGGGGGTGGGGGAGGGAGGTAGGGAGGGAAGGGGAGGGAGAGAGACAGAGAGTGTATGTGTGTGTCCCTGGGTTTGCTAACGTGCAACCCTTTCCAGATTAATATAATCAAAAATATTTGACAAGGAGAAATCAAATGAAATTAAATACAGTGTTTTACATAAATCTGTTACATTAAAATGTTAAAATTATTAAAATTCAGAAAAATTAAAGACGCATAATGAAAATAAAACTGAGGTAAAATTTCTAACAACATTTAGAATGTAAACAAACAAGAAAATATTAAGCTGACAGATGTAAACATTGAAATGAACTCATAATGTTTACCAATGTAAGTGTTGAAGTGGGGAACTATTTTTAAGTCACCAGATACAAGGGGAAACTTCTCCTTGTATCCAAATGTAGACAAAGTACTGCACCAGCTGGAGGCAGTAACATGAGGGTTAAAACCTCGATTGCCCAAGTGTGAATAAACACTGAGACTGAGATGCACACAAATAAAAGATTGCTTATCTACGGAATCACCTGAGGGGTCGCACATAAGTCCTGGGTTAGCTCTTCCGTGGGTACTTCCCACACTGACAGGTGAGAGGACAAGATGGGGGTTTTTGTGGCGAATTTAATGAAGGCGACTTGGGGACTGATACCACAAGCAATTTAAATTGCATGTGTACGAGTGAGGTGGGTGGCCCTTCAAGTACTGTGATGCAAGTGTCCCTGAGATTGTACCCCAAGGAGACTATTCCCTCTCGGGCAGAAGGTCAGCATAGATTGTGGGACGTGTTGGTATCCATGAAGAGATAAAATCAAGTACAGCAGGCAACACTCCTTGCCGATGGGTTACCTGTGGTTTCGTAGACAGTGAACTCTCCTCTGCTCCGTTGGCTGTGCTGGGGCAGCTGGCTTTGGTTGCGGTGGAGAGGTGCTCGTACTGCTTGATGGCGAGGGAGAAGGGTGTGAGGGTATGGCAGTGTATTCTGTTCTAAGTTTGAAGGATTCTATGCCAAATACGGAGTGTCACAAGGGAGAAATACTAAATATTCAAATGGCAATCCGCCTGGAACTCTCATGGGTAAAGAAAATAATAACTCACTGTCTTGTGATCCAGAAGTAGAAATTATTAATCTCCTCCTCGAGGAGTCTGAGGGCCTTCTTGAGACTGTTCTTTTGGCCGCTCTTATAAACATTCCGCATGAGGCCGTTCTAAAGAAAATGCTCGGATACGTAAATGTCAAAACCAAGTGTAATGTGAAGCCGGGTAATACAGCAGTGCTACAGTGTTTGTCCGGGCATACTACTAGACACTACGTGTCTTGCCTTTTAATTCCTTCTAGCCATTCACTAGCCCAAAGGGCCATACAGCAGATCTCGTAGGAAGCCGCAGTACCAGAGTGTAGCGAGTTCCTATTGAAGGGCTCCCCTGCAGATTAGCCAGTGCAATACTCTGAGCATTATCATGACCAAACTCTGAATACCGCTTGGTGTTACTTAAACCTATTTACATTTTGGCTGATTTCGCGAAGCCGACGTTACCTCACGTACACTTCAAAATTTAATTATAATTATATTTACATTGTTTCTCACTATGCAAAGAACAATAAGGTTACTAATAATTACGATTAAAAGAGTCTCTGAACTTTACTTTCATGGATGTGAAGTTTATTATATTAGCATAATTTAAAAGTGGCTCAATACTACAAAGTGAAATTATAATAATTATGTTACAAGACTTCAACATAAAATACTTAACTTTGACAGAACAAAAATTAATTAACTGCGGAAGTTAATTTAATGAAAGAAAGCAATTCAGGCAAAGGCGACCTGATTACATTAAAGTTTGTGACACTTTCATTTACGTTGGATAGTTAAATAATAATTTCATTACTAGTTATCAAATAGCCCGAGGAATCCTAACTTACTTAGGGATTGTCCAGAAGGGACCTCGCGTTATGATAAAACAATGTTCTTTACCCAACTGGCCAGGCTAAGGCCTTATGGGGGTGTTTTTATGAGACAAAATCATTGTGACATTGGAATACTTGGTAAGGTAAGGGGTAGGAGGGTTAGGTTGACGTGCTGAGGCTTCTAGCAGAGAAGAAGACTCAGTTGCTGGAGGCGCTGCAGAAATGACATGCTGGCGATGGTGTCTTCTGGTAGGATAGCAGCATCGTGGTTGCTGGTGACTACAGGCACGGATGCAGGACGTCCAGCATTTAGTCAGGATGCCCCGGCCTTCAAAGCCTAGACGGGTAGTAAGACTACCACAGCCACAAGTGTCGACTCCGGCCTTCAGAGTCTAGGAGAGGATGAGTGACTCTGAGCGACTCCAGAGGCCTGGTCGGGACAGCCTTTTATACTAATCTCCTGTGATCACAGGCGCTCCGAGGGGTGCAGGAGGCTTGGCCCCGCCTCTTAGGGGGACGCTTGTCACGTCACATACACGGACCATGGATCCTTATCTCACCTGTCGCTCGGCGTGTGGTATAAAAATCTCAGGCCCCAGGCACTCTAGTAGGCAGTGACTCTTCGTTGATTGGCCCGCTTCCTTCCAGCAGTGTGAATTTCAAATGGCGCACTGTCTCGCTACCGGGCGCAGCAAAGTAGAATGTTGTTACTTCGGAGCGGGCATTGACGTGACTGCTTTCTGTTGATTTTGGTAAAAGCTAGGAGCAAGGGGTTAGAGGTGTGTTGAGGCTCTGTCAACGTCTCGAAGTCCTGCGTATCCTGTCTCCTTTACCACCAGAAATTATGGTTGACTTGCCCATGCAGTTTGCCATACTTGGATGGGACGAAGTCGTTCGTTTGGAGTTGCGCTTCCTCCAATCGCAAAATGCATCATGCGTCAGTGACAATGTGAAACGTAAACAAAGGGCAAATTATTTTATATCTCTATAGGTGTGTGTTACAATAAGTTGTGGTCTCGGAAGGCCAAGATTTTAATTTAAGGCTCGGTTTCACCCCTTATGCAGAAATACTTTGTTTACGTGTCACAATTTCGAATTCGGAGTAATTATTGACAATGTACAATTATAGAAAATTTATATTTTACAATTGTTTAATATTTTTGTGCTTGATTTTCATTATGTTATCTGCTAGATGTAAAAAGTTAGAAACATAGGTATTTATATTTTATCAATAAGTTTCTGCCTTTTGCAAACAGGAAATAACACACTGTGAAAACTAGACAAATACAAAAGTATTAAACAAGTAGTAATCTTCAATAATAAAACATTTACAATAATATATCTGAAACTCAAATTATGAGACGAAAAATAAGAATTTCCGCCTAAATACGTGAAGCAAAGCCTTATTCATAATACACTAGCGGTTCCAACAAAAAAAAAATCCTTTCACTCACTCTGTTTTTTTAATTAACATGGCATGTTACATGTCAGTTCAGTAACGCAACAAGAAAAAAAGAGTAGGTATATATAAAAATAAGAGTGAGGCACGTGTCTGCAAAACCTTTTTCAAATAAAAAATCTTACAATAATTAAACTCTTGTAAAGCATGATGCAAAACAATTACATGTAACAATATTGTATTAGGCCTAATGCAAATATTATTACTGTTAACTTGAAAGCAAAAAATCTCTGTGACAAAATAATAACTTACAAGTCAAGAAATGGTAGCATTCCCAACTTTTTTATGGAATGTCTATTGTCATCTAATTTGTAATTTAAAATATGACTGGTTTTAAAATTCCTTGTACAGGAGTTAAACTACTTCTTTTATAAATATGCAAAATGGGTACACTAAGTTATTTTGTTGCAGTTTTAACACACAACTCTCGCAATATTCAGAGATGCATTCATATGGCACACTGCTTTGAAGGCATGTATAGGCTACATCATTGAAGGGGTCAAAAACAAGCGTGTGTTGGTCCGAGGGCATGCTCACCTGTCCCCACGCTGCAGGATAGCGAGGAGGGAGTCGTCGAGCTCCACAAACTTGTACTGATCCTGGACATCGCTGGCTGGAGGGAAGCGTAGCACCTGCGTCAATGACTTCAGCTCGCTCTCGTCTAGCTTGGCATGCCTGATGACCGTGCTCACTTCCTCTACAGTCCGCACATACCTGCAACTACAGCATACCACTCATGCCAACAAATTCTCTTCCAAATCCCTACACTGGATGGCGCACAGGTTATCTGCGAGGCCATTGCTATTGGCCACTAACTTTTGAAGGGTGGTATGGTGGAGAGGTGCAAATAACCTGAGAACACAATACGGAATCTTACCTACTACTAACTATGATCTGAAAATAATAACTCCAATAAGTTCAGCACAATGAAAATATCCTAGTTTTCTAAGTTCAGGACATCTAAAAATAATAGTAAAACTGTGTAGTGGCAATAGTGAAAGCAGAGCGCCGGGATAGTGGTGTTAAATGTGACGGTGGGACGTTCACAAATCCAAAGTTGGCGGAAATGGCACGACATGGCGTGTTGCTTGTTGCTAAACAAAGTTTTAGATTTCCTTCCTGCAAAAAATATTTAAAATTACATCAAGTTTGTACAGTTTGTACATGTTTTTAAAACCAACCTAAACACGTTACAACATTGTGATAAATCTGTGTTTCCACAACAGAAATAAATATAAGAACTGCAATATGTGTCACGAGTGCTGTGTGTGAAAGGGTATTGTTGCGTCTGTATTATGCTGGGCCAGTGTGAGTGAGATTGCAAATATTGGACGTGCAAAATTTATACATTTCAACCATAAACTGTTTTTATGACAAAATAAATTATTTGTAGGTCACGTCTATTTATCACAACTTTATCACTTATCCCTAGGCCTAGATGTTAGAAACACAATTGTGTAACATGCTTACGTTTCTGCGGTTTGAATGATTGCCACAATACTAACCAATTACTAATTCCAGCCAGAAATTTTTTAATAAATAATTAAATAAATCTAGGAAAAACTGAGTGCCTGTGCAAATATATATGAGCAGAATAACAGTTACGGTAGGCCTATTTGTGTGCATGTTCACCTAAGGTTAACATACACCCTCTTTTACCTTAACATATCCACTTCCGAGGCTTTGTAAAATGTCTGGCCACATTATTAAAAAAATTGAAATGCCCTCTATGACAATAAAAGTGGACAGAAAAATTATATTTGTTTTTGTCCACTTGTAAAACGTAGTTAAACATTTAATAGTGGTGCCAAAGAACTTCCTGCAGAACTGCAATCTTTTTGGAGATATTGATTCTTTCGTCTTCTACAACACTCAGATATTTTTCCTGGCTGTTTTTTACGTGTCTAAATTGAGAAGCTATTCTAAATTTTACGATTTCTTGCTAGGAAATAAAACCTGTTAGAATGAATAAAATCGTAAATTGACTGAAATGTATTTGATACTGAACTGTTCAAGAGAGAGTAACTGTCAACAAACCAAACTGGCTCCAGTGCTTGAGTACAATTTATTTTGGGCGAATATTTCTATATTTGCTTTCAAAATATTCTGTAGCACCTACAAACTAGAAGGATTTTGACATCATATTCAGAGTAAACCACATTACCTCGTTACAAAAAATATTTTGTATTACATAACTGAGTTTAGGATACAATTTTGCATGAAATAGGCCTACACTTAACTGACCTGCGACATGCTAAATTAATATTGTATATTTCCACTGTAGAATTATGTGACCTGTTTCTTCGTGTCATCTTGCAACTGACCTCTTTTTTTAAATGTTAGTTACTTGAACATGTACTCTTTTTGAATACCACACATCTGGTGATCCTATAGTCAGAACTATCTTTTAAGTTTGTTGCTGCTACCTATAAAAAATAAGCAACGTGGGTTGCATGTTTGAATTTACTATATTTTTCGTTAAGCAGGGATCACATGATGCAAGATGAGTGCCAAACTTTCGTGAGATGCTGACCTTGCACGAGAATTCCTTGAACAAGTTTGTATGCAAGGAACAACTTGCACGAAATGAGAAGATAGAGCAGGTCCTATTTTTCTCGTGCAAGGCGATGCAAGTTGCGATCCTATTGGTCCTTGTATGCTGGTCATGCCACCTGTTGTAAACGCAACCATAGAGTATAAGAAAATCATAATCTGAGGCGTGCAAAGAGGAACACAGGGAAATAAAACATTGCTGCAAAATAACTTTAAAGCGTGGATTTATACATACATACACTACAATTACACTACCGCCCGGTGACGAGCTCTCTCACCTCTCATTCACCCAACCATATCCTTTTCCAATCCCTTTCTGAATTTACCAACCCGGCTCCCAGATACCAGTTCCTCCCTTAACACATTCCACTCCCTCACAGACCTCACAAGCATGGACTGCCTACCCCGCTCCATTCTCCTCCACACCCTCCGAAGCTTCTCACTGTTGTTTCCTCTTCCTCTAAACACACACTTACTTAGTTCGCAGTGTAGCCCTCCCCATCCCCCCTCTCCATTCACCATCCTGTACATCCTGACTAGCCATTCAACTTTCATCCTGGCTTGAATAAGCTCTACCCCATTTCTTTCATCATCACTGATGGCCTATAGTTACCTTCCTCCTCATCATCCTGCCCCTACTTTCTCCACCCACCCTTCACCCATCTTGCTGCCCTTCTCTGCCCCTTTTCCATTTCTCGCACCTCCACCTCCACATAAGGGGTCCTATACTGCTGCAGCATATTCTAACATTGGCCTTGCCATACGCCTTCTTCTTCACCTCACAGCTGACTGCCTTCAGCACCTTCCTGGCACACCCAGAGCCCTTCTTCCCTTTGCAACCACCCTCTCTACCTGTTTTTTCCATCTGAGGTCTCCCTGCAGTACAATCCATAGATACTTATATTCTGCTGCTTCTTTTATCAATTATCCCTCCCATCTGTACACGTCCCCGCTTATCAACTCCTTGCTTGTAAACCTCACTACCTTAGTTTTTCTTACATTTATCTTCATTTTATTTTTCCTAGTCCACAACCATATCTTATCAATGTCCGTCTGCAAATTTCCGCTCCCCCTCTCTACCACTTCAGCATACACAACACAAACGTCTGCAAACAATCTTATTTTTCCCCGTAATCCCCAAACCCATGTCATTTACCATTATGTAAAATAACAAAGGACCAAGCATGCTTCCCTGTGGTACCCCTGACGTAACCTCCTCTTCATCAAATATTGCCTCCCCCACTTTCGCCCTCTGCCTTCGCCCCCCCAGAAAGACCCCTATTCATTCCACTACCCTCCTGTCCGGTATCAGCGCCTCCACTTTCCTCATCAATGTCCCATGGGGCACCTTATCAAATGCCTTCTCAAAATCTATGAAGCAGGCATCCACCTGCTTCCCCTCATCAACTACCTGCACCAGATCCTCTAATAACCCAGCCAGCTGAGTCTCACGTGAATATCTCCTCCTGAAACCATGCTGGGACTCCTCCAACCAATTCCTATTGTTCATAACCCTCACCACATACTGCACCACCAGCCTCTCCATTACTTTTCCTGTACTTGATGTGAGACTCACCGGTCTGTAGCTGCCAGGCCTCCCCCTATCCTCTCCCTGCTTGTGTATAGGTACCACCATAGAATCCTTCCAATCTTGAGGTAACTTTCCCTCTCCTAAGGACTTTTTAAACAGCACCTCTATATATTTCACCAACTCCCTGCCACCAAACTTTAGTACTGCGTTTCCTATCCCATCTGGTTCCCCTGCCTTACTACTCTCCAAACCTCTAATTACCTTTTCTATCTCCCAATCCCTCATCTTAAACTCACTATACACCCCCCGAACCCTGTTTGCCCCCCTATTCCAACACTCCTTTGCCTCAAACACTGACAAGTATTGTCCTTGCAGCATCTCCAATTTTTCTTGGTCATTTGTCGCATGCCTACCATCCCTTCCTGTTAACAGAGGGATCCCTTCCTCTCCTCCCCTTAACCACCTAACATACCTAAACATTTTCCCTCACTCCTTGCCTTTTCCTTCTTCCACCATGTTCCCCAGAAATACATTCTTTGCCTGTTTGATCTTCCTTTCAAGCTCCCTACCCATTTGTTTCATCATTTCCTTAAATCTTACCATCACTTCATTTCTTCACTTGGCATGAAATTTTCTGTACTTCCTCTTCATTTTCAAAATCTCCTGTCCATAATATGGTTGGTCTTCCCCAGTCCGTAACCTTTTCATTGGCACAAATTAGTCCCACAACCTCCATTAATCCTCTAAACTCCCTCCACAACCCCTCTACACCCTACTCCATAAACCATTTTTTAAACCTGTCTCTCGGGAAGATTTCTGCCCCCTTCTTGTCTCCTCTCCCAAACTGCCACAAAAACCTTTCTGCCGTTTGCTCTTCCCTCATCCTGCCAATCCCAATTTCCAAAACCGGGATATGATGGTCGCTTATACCATCCAATAATATTGCACCAACTACAGCATTCCCAGGTCTGACCAACACCACATCCAGCACTGACCCAACACCCTCCTCATTCCATCTTGTAGGTGTTTCTACTACCTGGACTAATCCTCTGTTGACTAACTGTGCTGCCATTCTCTGCATTATGCTACCCATTCCTTCTGCACCCTCTACCCATTTCACCCCCTGGAATATTCAAATCCCCTGCTACAACAACCCACTGCCTGTCCTTTAGTCTATCGACCCTCTCCTTGATCATCTCAATTGCCTATTACTACCAACATTTAATTTAATTTCCATTACCTCGACATCCTTACTAACCCATTCTACCGCCTCTTTTAGCACTTTCCTTATACACACCATTATTCCTCCTCCTCTCCCATCCCTGTCTCTTCTGAAGATGGTGAACTTATCCTGCCTACATTCAATGTCCAGTACTTCCTCAGTCAGCCAAGTCTCCACAGCTACCACTATATCAGCCTCATATCCTTCAACCTTTCCCCAGAAGCCCTCCAGCTTGTTATACACACTCCTACAGTTCACCACCATTATCTTTATACTAGTACTCTGCTTTACCATCCTACGTTGCTTACCCCCTATCTCCACCCCTGCGGCCTCATCAATGCTATCTCTCCACTTCTGTTTCCTTGCTTCTAACTGATTGCTATTTCAACAATTGCTGCTCTGCCCTGACCCTCTCCATGCAGCCAGCTACTTCCCTACCTAGCAGGTCACCTAGAATCCGCTTTCCCTGCTCTGTCAAATGAATCTGGTCCCTCCCTACACTTTCCCAGCCTACCCATTTCCTGCTATGTATAAATGTAGCCCCCAAATCCCTACACACCCTCTCATATAACCTTACTCGCAGACACTTCCTGTAGGATACTCCTTTCTTAACCAGCACAACCACTGACTACTGCCCTAGCTCCAGGAAACTTCTCTCGCACTTTCCTCAGCAATCCCCCGAGGTGCCGCTCTACCTCCTGCCCCACCTCCCTTCCAGCCAGGTCATTTCCTCCTACATGAATTAGAACCACCTTTGCCACCCTGCTACCTCTCATACTACTAACCCTTTCCTCCAAATCTCTGGTATTTGCCCCCCCCCCCCCAGGCTGCTTTATACATAATTTCCTTCCTGACTTCCCTCAGCTCCACTCTCTTTACAATAGAGCTGCCTAGAAAAACTACCCCTGGCTCCTTTCCTACAACCTGTTCCTGCTTTGTGGCTTTTCCACCCACCTGCCCTGCCTACCCTTGTCTACTTCGTCTCTTACCTGATCCCTGTCTCTGGCCTCCTGCAGCACCGTTGTTTCCCTCCCTTTGACCAACACCTCCTCTTTCCCCTCTGGCCCTGAACTGACCACTTTGTCCTACTTGCAAGCCTCAGCATACTGTTTCCCATTCATCTACTCCTGATTTCTTCCTGCCTATTCCTATCACCTTATCCCTTGCTACTATTTCTTGCTTCTATAACCTTATTTTCTGTCTTATGTCACCTACCGCCTCCAACTCCTTTATCCTCCCCTTAATCTTACCACCTCTATCTCTGCCTTTCCTCCTGCAGTTCCTTCAGCAGCCCTACTTGCATTCTGCCTCTCTTCCACTCTACTCAGCTTTTCCTCCTGTGGACCAGCTTGCATTTTCCTTAGCACCCCCTTTACATCTTCCAACTCCTCCTCTAACTTATCCACCCTCATTAAGTTTAGACAGTTTATTGAGAATACAATAAAAACAATTATATTTTGGAGGGATAGCTTTGAAACAAATACCTTGTTGAAGTAAGCAATATCATATTTTGTATTATAATACCTTGGCTGTTTGGCACTCAACAGGGCTATCAACTAATTTTGATGTGAGACAGTATTCATCTGATTTATCTGCACGTGAACTCGTTTCGTACATTTGATTGGCATTCTCATACGAAATCTTGCGCGAAATGCATCTTGTATAGTGTGAACCCTGCTTTAGACTGGTTGCGCCTATGTTTTGATATTTATACCAACCAAGGCCATCCTTTAACGAAATACCCGATATACAAAGGTAAATAAATAAATAGCGAGGGGGGACGACAACAGTACATAATTGCATTACAGTGGGTCGTAAGTGTTACGTTAATTTAAAATCGATCGAGCTAACTTCACTACAGTCTCGTTTCCGTCAGATCGAACAACATGTGAAACATAACCTCAATGCTTGTTATACTTCTTAAACAACTGTTACACTACAAAAATAAATTAAACTTACGACATTTCTGTACCACGAAACGTAATCAGTCAACAACACAACGCACGCTTTCTTGATACTCGTACGCACATTTCTATAAACACAAAATCAACTACATTAATTTAACATTAAATAACAATTCCCGCTATTTATTCAATTTCGTAATGGCGTTTCTAAATGACAGCTCTGGGTACGCTCTGAAAACTTGTAATAGTGCATGTGTCATTTGATTGCAAAAACGAGTGTTGTTTATGCACTAATAATAGGATAACACCACAAAAGCAGTGCAAACATTTATGACAACATATTATGTTTTGGAGAAAAAGCTTGAAATACTACGTTGATACAGGGATTTAAATTAAAATTTATGAATTTCGGTACACATAATTTTATCCAATTTTTTTTTTTTTTTAACTTGTCGCCCCTGTAATTTAAAACGATATCGTCAATATACTAATGACACATTTATTCCATTATCACCTATTATGTATTATTAAGCTGCCGAAATGATATTGTAGAATTCCCAACATTGTAATAATTTCCGTGTTTTTATAATCACAGGTTGCTGCCATATTGCTCTGAAAAGCAGCACTGACTCCAGACTTGGTGAGGAAAAAGTTGCTCTCGGTGCGCACTCGTTCAGTGCAGTATAGTAATATCCGCCGTCGTGTACGCTTTGTATTTTTGAACCTCGTCGCCGGGATCTCGACGTCACTATATGTTTGTGGAGTTTGACTTTACTGCGAGTTCGATTATCCTTCGAATCTTGGATTTTATAAGTTTGTGATGATTTTCTCCGTGAATACTCACGTTTTTGTTGTTGTCGACATTTCTTATTTAGGAATTAGATGGGTGTATGGCTGTGCGGTTAAATTCAAGGCCACGTGCTTTTGCACGCTTTAGATTAGATATATAGATAGTTAAGTGCAACACTCAGTTGGAATTTGCAATCCGAAAATCCAACTGCACTCATAGAGAGTTCCGGAAATTGGAACGCGCGACACTCAGCCAGTGCGCAAAGAGTCCAAAACAGTTATTGGAATACTCCATTAGTGATGTGGATAATCGAGTTTGTTAATCAATTATTATAAAATAAACGTTGGCATTAATGTTAAACCTGATAATTAAAATTATAATCGATCGTAAAAAATAATCGTCACTGTAAAGTTAATTTCTTGTGAACTTAAAACAGTAACGTGATTCTTTATTTTACAAAATATTCTTGATTTAATTAAATTTTTATATTTTTGACTAATGTTTTTGACATTTCTGATGATGCGTTTTCGGAAATTCACAATAACTCCACCAGTGGTTGATAAGTAGAACAGGGGCCATATTCAGAGCATAATCTAGTTGCCACTAACACTAGAAGCACGTGGAAATCGTCACTAGATGGCTCGTTTTTTATTCTCAGTAAAGTGCCGAAAAGGGCTGTTTAAAGAGAAGTATCTAGTCGCCACTAATACTAGAGCCGAAGCGAAATCGGCACTAGATTACTCGTGTGCTTACTCAGTTACGTTAAGTTAGGGCGAACAAGTATTTAGGTTTTCTCAGAGTGCTCCCATAATGCGAAGATGAATTGCAAATATGAATAGAGCTGCGATGTTAATCAAGCCCTTATATGGGGTAATTTGTTCAGTAAGTGCAAATATAAAGACAACTGCAACTATAGAAGTGTTATAAAAATTAAAACAATTTCGAATACTGCAAGAGTATTTAAAGGTTGCTGCTTCAAAAACGAGTGGTGTGGGAACAGATTATGTGTACAAACCAAAATTAGTTTGGTTCACATATGCAGATTCATTTCTATGAGAAGTTGTTTGAAGACCTTATGAAACCTGTTAAGTGGAATGTCGTTGCGTATTTCTTGTTGGTTTGAGAAACCTCTGAAATCTGCTCAACATGTAGGAAATAAAAAAAGGGGGGTAAAGAAGTCTAATTTGTGTGTGAGCATGGAGCACGTTAAGGGAAAAATATAGTCAACATCTAATTAACATTAAATTGGTAATGTCATTATACAATGGTGGTGTAGCCAGAAAGGGGGGTGATTCGGGATACATTATCCTCCCTCCCCTATTCGAAATGAAAATGAAATATGTGAATGTATGTTTTACACAAGTGTAAATGATGTGTAGCAAAGATATTCATTTAATTTTTTCCACCAAGTTTCCAAATATACAAATGTGCCCCCCCCCCCCCCCCAAAGGCTAAAAATAGCGAAAAAATTTTGAGCTAACAGTCTCTGCAACAATGTAATTTGCAAACCAGAAAGTTGAAAGAAACAACAGTGAGACAGGGTAGTAATTTATCACGAAAGGCCATTACAAATACTTGAAATTGTCGTAAAGTAAAGTCAAAGAAGGTCTACAAAGTAAACATTTTCATGATAGTGTGTCAAGTTAGACAACTTGAACATACTAAATAATATTTGATGACATAATTAAATCAATATGATATTAATGATACATCGCAAATACAGATGAATGTCATGAAACACATTTTACAAATTGAATATGACACTTAATTAAATAACAAAATGTTTTCCCCTGACAAACACTGTCACCTTACACTGCTGGAACATCTATTCGTCTACCCCCAACTGTCCAACATTACCATGGAACAGATCCGAGCCCAAAAAAATATTGTGCCAAGCAATCTCTTCTATCTAAGGCCTCTTTAGCACACTTCCAACCAGACATAAGTTTTGATAAAGATGGCAAAGCTGTCATGTTTCGCCAGCTACCAGGGTGCAACACTCCTGTGTCAGTCTTATCACAGTCCAAATACCCCCCTCACCACTCACAATAGGTGGCTGGTGAAGTAGTTCGCAGCCACTTATGGATGACACACACACATTTGATAACAAGACGTTGGTGTCCAACTGTAATTCCATTAGTCTTCCAAATACTCTGAATCGGGAAGCTGTGAGACCAAAAGCATCCTCCGAGACCCTGCATGCACGTGAAAGTCGATAATTATACATTTATTCTTAGATTACGAGGTTCTTTCTCGAGTACGGCTTCAGTAAATTAGGTCGTAAAGGAAACGCATCGTCACCTACTATTACGGGATCCTTTGGCCAGTTTAGCGAATTGTTCTTCATAGCCACATTTAATGTTGATAGTTAGAAAACAGCAGCATCGTTTGCCCTTCCATTGGTGCCTACATCGATGTACAAGAACTTATAATCGGCATCAACAAGGGCTAAAAGAATAACACTGTAGGTTCCCTTATAATAGTTATAAAAGGCCAACACACTGTCTAATGAGGACGTGTTTGTCATCAATAGCCCCACAACATTTTGGAAAATTCTTCCTCACTTCAAATTAATGTTGAATGTTATCCCACTCCTGGGTTGTTTTGGGGACCTGAAACAAACATATATCTTAGTCTTATTAAGACATACATAGAAATTTCGACACAGACTATATGATAGATAATGATATTTATATCACGTTCATTTATTTTTACAGGCATTAACAGAGACGCAGTCTCCTTCTACATTGCCGGCAGACATACCTGAATACGCTCAAGCTGATGAGGGTGACATAATTGAAGAGTGCGAGGATTGTGCGTCACTGAACTCTAGTGAACAGAATACATCAAACACTTGTATCGATGCAGTTGAACGCGTGAAGACCGGCACAATATCTACAGATTTGAAAAAGAGATGCTACAGTAGGATTGCAAGGGTTGACTGCTATCAACAAATTACAAAAGTTGCATAACAATAGATCTCAGCTGAGTATGCCTAATAATAATCGCGAACATGATGAATATGAGAAGTTCGTGAGCCACATAGCTATGCAGCTTCGTAGTCTTCCCATACGAAGTTTTGTACTTTTACAGGAAAAAATCTTGTCTCTCATAACAAGAGAGAGAGACTCGCCTGTCTGTCTACTCCGTCTCCGTCTGAGTCAGTGTCACATCACAGTGCATCATCAATGTTGTGGTCGTGGAATTCACATGAAGACAATAATGTGGTTATGGAATAGAATGACAATTATACGTGTATGCACAACTACAACTTCCTGTTCAATGTGTATTGCTTATTTCCACATTTCATTCCTTTATTATGAGTGAAATGCAATTAAATGTCAATTTTCCATTGTTACCAATAATAAGATCCTTGCAAATGCTTCAATGGTTCCTTATTTATGGGACTGACCAATTTATTTTCCAATTCCCTTTTGTTGTGTATGTGTATTCGTCTAATAGCCTCACTGACGACGAGATTTTGAAACAACTAAACTAAATGAAATCATAATTATCAATATACATTCTTACATACCTCCGTGTAATCTGCCAGCACTGTCACAATGACTTTCAAAACTTCGGGAAGAAAACGAGAAATTGTGCAAAGTGGAATGCGAAATAACAATGAAAGCGATGCTAAACTATCTCCTGTAGCAAGGTACCGAAGTGTAACTTCGAGCTTCGTTCTTGCTGTAATACTGTTTCTCATTGTTGTGTTGGTTTTACTTATTAGATCTGTACACATTTATAATAGTTCCTCAAATTTTTCTACTGACATTCATAGATGTTTCCGGAATGCTTCTGGGTCTTCCTCTACCAGTTCACAGATTAACATTTTCGATGCTCCATAATCCTTTCGTCGAACTATTCACTCCCTAACCCAAATACTTTTTTGTTAATGTACTAGGTCTCCAACTTCATCACGTAATACTACAATCAATTCATCAATCGCCTCTTCAATTGCTTCATCAAACTCATCAGACATGTCCGCAATTCACGAGGCAACAGCACTACTGAAGGTGAACAGGTCACTTATAAATGTCACTTGCTACATGTCTTGTGTACACTGATACATGCCGGCAAGTCAACAAGTGGCATGCACACGTGACTTTCACAAATTACTTTTACATGCCTCGTGTAAACGCACCTTAGCTTAAAAAGTATTCCACACCTTACACAATGTGGAGATATATTCTGAGTCCTACACAAGGTGGTACGAAGTTGTCTAAATGGAAGAATATTGAGTATTATGTGAGGTGAAAGATATTCAACTTCCTACAAAAAAATCTAAGACCTACACAACATTAAAAGTTTTTCTAAGTCCTATTATATATATATATGTATATATATAATAGGATATATATATATGAAGTAGAAATATTCCAAGTCCTACACCAACAAAAAAATTTACATGTCCTAGCATTACATTACATAGGAGTAGGAAATATTCCATGTTCAACATAGGGTATAAAATGTTTTTAGTAAGTTAGGTGTGAGAAACAAAGTCCCTACGCCCAAGAAAAATTATTATCTAAGTGAATAAACAATAAACCAATCGTATTGCACCAGTAATAGGATAATGTACATTCGAAGGCATCAGTGATCAGGGTGTGGCTCGGTGGCTCGACCTTGGATGACCTTGACCTAAAAATTTCCTATATTGTTTCCAAAAATCGCCCATTTTCAAACAAAATCGTATGTTTTAACCCAAAAATGGCTTTAAATTTCCCTTTTTTCTTTACAAAGTTCCTGTTTTTTTCCTGAAAAATTTTTTCGATTTTCCTTAAAAAAAAAAAAAAAAAAAAAAAAAAAAAAAGTCTTATCTTGGAACATATAGTCGCAATCCCCAGAAAAGGCAAAAACGAGCCGATTTTAAGATATTGGGGGGCTTCATATTATTTATACACCAAAAGAAACGTGGCATTTGAAGTGTTAATAAAATAAAATTATTTTTATAAAATCAAATATATTTTTATAATTAAATATTTAAAGGAGTAAGTATTAAGTGTTAGCTATCGCCGTACTCGTCTTTTCAAGGCACATACAATTACGATATCATAATAGCATTATCTTAATAATTATTGTTTTTATTTAAATATATATTTATAATTAAAAAACTAAAGACTTAAGTATTAAGTGTTATATATTACCGGACTCGTCTTCTCAAGGCGCATACGATCGTGATGTCATGCCATCATACTGCCTTGTTTCTTCATGCTGTATCATTCCATGCTGTCTCTTTCTTTCTCATATTTTCTCTTTCATTCTCTCATTCTATCTCCTCTTTTGCCTCCCTCATTCCATCTCTTTCTCTCCTTTCTCTCTTTCATTTCTCTCTCACTCTCACATTCCATCTCTTTCTCTCTTCCGTCTCGTACTATTTGTATCTCTTTCTTTTTCTCTTTCATTTCTCTCTCTTTCTCTTATTCCATCTCTTTCGCCCTCTCTTTATCTCCTTTCTCTTTATACCATTCTCTTTATCTTTTCTCTCTTTCATTATTTCATTCAAAATTTTGCCTATCTTTATTTATCTATTTCGTTTCTTCCTTCCTCTCTGAATGTTTTCTCAGAGTCCTCCCATTTTTTGTTGTTTCATTTCTCTCTTTCATTTCTTCTTGTATTTCACTCTACATATCTCTCTCCCTTTCTTCCACATTCGATTAGTTGCATTTGCTCGACTGATAACTTATACATGTTCGATTATTCACATTTGCTCCACTGATAACTTATACATGTACGAACTCGCCATCTACATAGTTCCTTCATCGCCTGCTAGAGTGTGTGAATCGTCAGTGCATATAATTATTTATGAATTTAAATATGTAATTTTCCATACATGAGAAGGAATATAAAAAATTATTCTAATGTACATTCCAGGCAGGACTTTGTAAAACATATTCGATTTTCAATATTTATATTTCCAAAAACAATATTTTGTTTTAATATTTTACTTTATTTAATTAGTTTTTACATTTTTTGCCTAGCCTTGTAATCACATATGCATCACCATGCCGACAGGTCTGCGAGTCAGCTGCGGCAGGTTCACCAGGACAGACATGCCTGCAGCGAACTGCAAGAGTGATCTCTTCGACATGCACGAGCAGTGACCTCATCCAAGGGGCTTGCGAACTTAAGCAGTCGCGAGGTGCTGGACTAATCGGACTAGTCAGTCAGACATCTAAGAAACAATGCATTAATAAATGAGTAGAATTATTTAAATTTATTTTATCATTTGAGAAAAAATAAAAAAAATAAATGCTTTGAAAATGACAGTAAAAATGTATCAAAAATGTATTTTTCATGCAAAATCTGTTTAAAAATTATAAATTTTGTATATTTCACACTTTCCCATGACAGCTGGTAACATTAAAAAAAAAAAGAAGAAATTGTAATGCTTGGACAGGGAATCGAACTCAGAACTTCTCAATTAAAGGCCCAACATGCAAACCATTCGACGACCAACCTCAGCCAGAATCAACTGCTTAAAACTTCTATATAAGTTTCAAACATAGAAGCTACATTCCTTTGTGCAGTCACAGAAATATTGCTAATGTATTTTTTAACCAGTTTATTAATAGTTTATGAATAATATATTTTAGAGCAGTTATAGTTTATTTAAAGCCATGCGATATGCTGTATTTTTACATCTCATAACTGTTAGTCGGAGTCTGAATTCTTAAGCTCGCATGTAATTTTTTCTTATATATTATTTTTAAAATAATTATATAGCAATTCGGGCTATAAGCAAGTGTGTATATATGCAGACATTTAGGTAGACAAATATAATTTGCGAACTCTTAGAAGGCTTGCAGTCTTGTGAAATTAAATTATGGCAGCACAATTTCTAGCTACAGGAATGCATGTGTAAGCCCTATATAACCATATTATTTTTATATGCATAGGGTATGTCAAATAAAAATTTATATTTTAACATATTAAATTTTTTTTTAATTATGCTTATATTTTATGGAGAGTACAGCAAAAAAGTTCTCCCAGCTTCATTTCAAGGCCTCTCTCCTCAAGATTGAAAACTATGCAATATTAATTATTTATTATCTCGACTATTTTTCGTAGCATAACTTACCTAATTTTCTACTCGGATTTTGATTCAATGTATGTGTGAATAAACCAAGCACCATAATATTATCTGTATATTAGGCAGTATATAACATCAGCAAGAAATTAAAGACTTTTTTATTATATATATATATATATATATATATATATATATATATATATATATATATATATATATATATATATATATATACACACATACTTAAGACCACAAACAGAATCATAAATTTTCCACACTATTAATGTAGTATCTCCACAGCAGCATATAATTAATATATCCTGTTTATACACAGCTCAAGGCAGTCCATTCTAGCCAGCATCTAACCAGAAACCTTGACCATATATTCTTCTCGACAAAGTTTTTACGACTGCCACTGCCAAACAGCTCCATAAAATGAACCCGATGTCTTATATACTTACAAGCAGGAACCTAAACATTCTATGTTTCATGCACTATAACTCATACATGCCATCTGCTCTGCCAACCATCACCAGAAGTACAGAGGCCAGCAATATTTTTTCTCTTCAAGTTTAACATTTTAAGTATTTATTTTTATTGTATAATTTTTACATATTATATTTTATTGCTACCCCAGACTTAAGTATGTAAGGACTTGTGCCCTATGTTGAACTTCGAAAATTTATTTCCTACCCCTATGTAATGCTACTAAATATTCTTTCCAACACACCATCCCATAAACATATCAGTATCCATTTCACCGAACCTAATTTCAGCTAATCTAACCTAACTTCACATAACTTAAATTCATTTAACCTAAGATAACCAAACTTCACCTAAGCTAACTTAACCTAACCTAACCTAACCTAACTTCACCTAACCTAAGATAACCTAATTTCACTTAACCTAACCTAAGATAATTTAACCTTACTTTACCTAACCTAACATCACCTATCCTGGCATCACCTAACCTAAGATAAGCTAACCTAACTTCACCTGACCTAAGATAACATAACCTAACTTCACCTTACCTAAGATAACATAACCTAACATCACCTAATCCAAAATAATAGTACCTAACTTATATGTATATATATATATATATATATACACATACATATATAATACCTTTCACCGTGACATTAGCTTGCCTCATTCATGCTATTAACGATACAGTCCATATCCATTCCCATACCTCAGACTCACTGATAAAAATAGGAGTGAACTATATTTACTACAATTTCAGCCCCATCTAAATTTGCCAGTTTCATATATAAAAAAGCCATACCAGCTGCCGAACCGATCAAATATTCCAATCCTTCTATCATAAGATCATTCGTATTAATTTAACCATCTACGACACCCATACTGTCTTAACTCCCATCTTACCATTCCGCTCTTACTAACCAATCATACCATACAAGCAAACTAACTGTACAACCAAGTCATACTTGTATGCATTCTACCCCATGTCAGGACTTTGAATATTATCCTGCCATGTTGGTATCCAGTATGCCACCATATTTGTAGCCAGTACACCACCATATTGGAGCACCATCTTTGTAGCCAGTATGCTGCCATAGTGTTACTCACTTCATTCGACTGCCATCTTGGTAACCACTATGTCATTTTTTCATGCTCTTCCTCTCCAAGGGTTTTCACCGAGTGCTCCTACTATTTTTCTCTTCTGCATTCTTTCTTTCTCTTTCGTATCACCACTACTACCATTCATACCACCTGCTCTACAAAACCATCATCAAACTAAATATATTCATACTTTAATAAATTCAAGCCTACCTCAACCCACACCCACCAAAATATACCAAAAAATCACAAGTCCAACATATTTTCCATACCATCAGACACCGACAAAATATATACTAGTCACTATACCACCATACTAAACTTATAACCCAAGTCATACTAGGCCAAACAACATGTCATCAGCTATAACAAAAGAAAAACTCAATTTAACTATATCGCCCATGTCATCTGCTCTACCAAAATTCATTAGACTAAATATACACACCACTCATACTATAATTAAAGCATACCCCAGCTCACACTGACCTTACTAAAAAAAATCACAAGTCCAACATGTTTTTCATAGCATCAGTCACCAACCAAAATATCATACCACCCATCAAATAAACCACCTGATTATATCATCCACACTAATAAAAATGCTGACTGCCACACCACGGACATACTAAACAAAATATGAGTAACCCTGCAGACTAGGAGTACTGGATATTATACCCACCATAACCCCAGCATACTTCAGTAATGCCACACAGATCACATTGTATATGCAACATAACAACTACTCATTTCATACCATCCCTACACCATCCAATAACCTCCAACATACTAAAAAACAATATCGATAACCTAATGGTATTGAGTACCAAAACAGATATAATACCTTTCGCCATGGCACTGGCTTGCTCATACTAACCAACCATACCAGCTAAGCATTCTGTCCCTCTCATAATAACTAACCATCCTGTCAACCATTTCGCTCTTACAAAATATGAATCATGTAATTAAACTATTCTCCCCATATCAACTAAGCTAGACTTTTGTCATACTGCCAAAACAACCGAACATGGATCAGGCCATACCAATCAACATAATGACTATACCAACCATACAAGAAACTAACTGTACAACCAAGTCATACTGATAAGTCATACCATTAAGATGTCCTAGCTATAAAAAAACCAAACCATACAGACAGCCCACGCCGGCAGACAATACCATCATGCTACTCCATCCATTTCAAACATTCCAATAGGCCATACCAAACAAAAACATACAAATCAGACATAAAAAACACATATAACCACAACAAGCTACCTACAGCAGCCATGCAGAGCGGCCATACAGTATAAACATTCTAGAAGCAACTCTACCAATGTTAAGTCTACATCCAATTCATATTATTATCAGTCTGACCAACATAATATGCAAGCCATACATTTCGACCTTCTATACTAACCATCACGCCTGTCATAATACATCCTGCCCTCCTGTTTAACAGTCATACAGGCACGCCACACTCAGAGACAAAGCTATTTCATCAAAATAAACTCGCTCCTACCATCAACCCAAACTACTGAAATATTTCCCTTTTTCCCCTAACAATTGGTCATTTTCACCTTGACATCAAGACTTTTACTCTAAAAATTTCCCTAACATATATTATTTAAAAATTATTTTTAAAAATTAAACAAAATTCTAAAAAAAAATTCTAAAATATCCTAAAAAAAATTCCCTAAAATAAAAAAAAATCACAAAAATTAATTTAAAAAAAATATAAGAATATATCGCATTAACTTCCCACTCATATCAACACACTAAACATCAACCCCTACCCTTAACTCCCCACAACTACAAAAAACAAACAATAATCACAAAAAAATTGAGAAAAAATATACCAAAAATCATAACTCCAGCATGTCTGTCATGTCATCATTGCAGTCAGATACCAACCATAACTAACAAGGTAACAGCCCTCCAGCATACCAACATACTATACCATCTGAATATATCAACTAAACGCCATAGCAGATAACCATAACAACCAAAACATACAGCCCAAACCATGTCATTCACTCTAACCCAAGCATGCCTCAGTCATGCTATTAACAATACATGCCATATCCATCACCATACCTCAGACTTACTGATCAATCTTAACAGTCAAACTATATTGACTACCATTTCAGCCCATCTAACTTCACCAGTTACACATATAAACAAGCCATACCAGCCAATGTAACTCATGCATGCCTTCTGATCTACCAACCAACACCAGACGAAATATACTCATTGTTCATACCTCTTACAATACTTCAAGCATACCTCTACCATTCAGTCCAAACTGACTTACAAAAAATTTACTTACTGCTTATACTTTCTGCTCTGTTGGTCGAAACCAGCCAAAATATACACTAGTCACCATACCAACCAACAATCCATTATAGCCCGAGTCATACCAGGCCAACCAGCATACCATCTCCTATAACCAAAGAATAATTCAGTCATACTAATCAACCGCACCACCCAATACACCAAGCACAATATCTATAATAACATAGGTGTACCAAGCAACTATACAGCTGAGGCCAGACCATAATCTAACACCCATTCTACTTGTCATAGCTACCAATCATACCACCCAGTATAAATCTAGCATACATCAACCATTCGTCCATACATACCATACAAAGTAAACCTACAGCACATACCAGTGACACAATCAACTTATTCTCATACCATTCACCATGCCAACTGACACCAGTCAACACATACTTATCAGTCCTTACCAAACATTTTAACCTCAAGCATGCCTTAGCATTACAGGACTCGTCGACACACACACACACATACTCTCCACACCATTTGATATACACCAACAATCACAAGATAGATATACTGTAAAAACCCTATCACCCAAGATACCATCTATGTTAACCCAATTGATCGAAGCAAATTTTATAGTCCAGACCAAACCATAACCTAACATACATACCATCTGTTCTACTAACCATAACCAGGTTAAATATACTCATGCCTCTTAATAGAAGTCAAGCATACCACAGCCCACACTGACCTTACAAAAAAATCACAAGTCCAACCTGTTTGCCAAATATCATACCACCTATAAATAAACTAGCTGATTGTACCAACTGTCGCCAGACTAAAATATACGCACCACTCATACTGTCCAATAAAATTCAAGAATACCTCAGCCCAAACCCACTAAAATATACCAACAAAAATTACAAGTCCAGCATGTTTGTCATACCATCAGACACCAGCCAAATGTCATACCAGATATTAATATCAATCACTCTATCAACCACCCATACCAATAAAAAATGCTGGCCACCACACCTCAGACGTACAAAACCAAATATGAGTAACCTTGCAGACCACGAGTACTGGCTACTATACCAACTATAACCCCAGCATACTTCAGTCATTTTACACAGATCACATTGTATATGCAACATAACTTTTCGTTTGATACCACTCCCACGTCATTTATTAACCCCACCAACCAAAAAATTTTAGGTAACAACCCTCCAGCATAACATTGATGTCATCTTTACCAGAGTACACAGTCATAGTAGATGATTTCACTCGCGACGATCCCTTCTGTCATGGTCATTGTTAAAATTACATCCGTTCTTATATGGTGCAAGCTTATGTACACAATAGCACAATTAGTGTATGTTATCCATTTTAACTATCTCACTATAGGTTTGCTGAGTATGAATATGTAAAAAGCAATATGCTTGATGCAGTGTTATGCGAAGGATAATCACGTTCATTATTTTTAACCTGCGAATTCATCCACCAAACAACCATTCGTCTTTACACTTATACATCTTTCAATGTTGGATACACCTTTTCTATTTCTCTTGTAAACCCATTTTATTTCATGTCATCCATACATCGGAAGGAATAGTTTAGGTAGGTAGGTATGCGAGTTCAGTAACTGTGTCGAGTACTGCAAGCGATTTAAGCTTTCCATGTGTCACATTAGCTGATAAAAATTATCTGACTGCTAGAACAACAAACCATCATTTTCACTATACATTCACGAGGAGAGAAATACATTTTGGATTGTTTGTAGCGACAACACACACGTTGCTTTTATATGTCTAAACATGATGTAGCTAAGTCTCATGTCACTCGAACTCAGTCAGAGAAAGAGAACTCTTACTCGAACGACAGACGAACTGCAAATGAGACCAACTCGACTGCATTCAATATATGTCTGCAAATGAATTGCATTGCCCAGGATTAGAACCCATGCTACCTTTACAAGAAACTAGAATTAAATCCAATGTCTTAGACTACTCGACAACCTGAAAAGTTCAGAAAAAGCTTGTATGATAAAAACTCTTAACCTTATCCTTGGATGGTGTCATAGGATCATAACTTTAATTAGAATCAATTGAAAATTTAATGTTAAAAAAAAGAAACAATTTTTTTTACAAAAATTTTAAATATGCACAAAAATCGTAAAATGTTCACTATTGGGAGCACTCTGAGAAAACCCATAAAAGGTAGTCAATATAGTTGACAGTTATGTTTGCTAAGTAAGTCTGAGGTATGGGGGTGGATATGGACTGTATTGTTAATAGCATGAATGAAGCAAGCTAATGTCATGGTGAAAGGTATTATATATATATATATATATATATATATATATATATATATATATATATATATATATATATATATATATATATATATATATATAACTGTTTTGGTAATCAGTACAATTCGATATGGCTATTAAGTATGACTGGAAGGAGGGGAGGTGAAGAAGGGCCTGGTAATGACTAGAGTGTGGTGGTTAGGTTAAGTGATTGACGAGAGAAATAAAAAAATTATATTCAGAGTTATTATAAGATGATTGGGTTAGATTATCTTAGGTTAGGCGAAGTTAGGTTAGGCAAAGTTAGGTTAGACGAAGTTAGGTTAGGTTATCTTAGATTAGGTGAGGTTATGTTAAGAGAAATTGGGTTACGCGAAGTTAGGTAATGTTATCTTAGGTTAGGTGAAGTTAGGTAAGGTTATCTTAGGTTAGGTGAAGATAGGTTAGGTTATCTTAGGTTAGGTGAGGTTAGGTTAGGTTGTCTTAGGTTAGGTTAAGTTAGATTAGGTGATGTTAGGTTAGGTAAAGTTATATAAAATTATTTTACATTAGGAGAAGTTAGGTTATGTTATCTTAGGCTAGTTGAAGTAAGGTGATGTTATCTTAGGTTAGTTGAAGTTAGGTTAGGTGAAGGTTATGTTATCTTAGGTTAGGTGAAGGTTATGTTATCTTAGGTTAGTTGAAGGTTATGTTATCTTAGGTTAGGTGAAGTTAGGTTAGGTGAAGGTTATGTTATCTTAGGTTAGGTGAAGGTTATGTTATCTTAGGTTAGTTGAAGGTTATGTTATCTTAGGTTAGGTGAAGTTAGGTTAGGTGATGTTACGTTAGATTAAGTTAGGTTAGGTGAAGTTATGTTAAAATTATCTTAGGTAAGTTTAAGTTAGGTTAAGCGAAGTTAGGTTACCTTAGGTTAAGTGAATGTAGGTTAGGTGAAGTTAGGTTAGGTGAGGTGAAATTAGGTTAGGTGAAATAAGTTAAGGTTATTCTAGGTTAGGTGAAGTGGATACTGAACTTTTTATGGGATGGTGTGTTGAAAAATTTAGAAGCATTACATAGAGGTAGGAAATAATTTTTCTAAGTTCAACATAGGGTACAAATCTCTACATATTTAAGTCTGGGATAGCAATAAAATATTATATGTAAAAATTATATAGTAAAAATAAATACTTAAAATGTTAAACTTGAAAAAAAAAGTTATTGCTGGCCTCTGTACTTCTGTTGATGGATGGTAGAGCAGATGACATGCATGAGTTATAGTGGATGGGCCATTGAATGTTTAGGTTCCTGCTTGCAAGTATATAAGACATCAGGTTCATTTTATGGAGCTGTTTGGCAGTGGCAGTCGTAAAAACCTTGTCGAGAAGAATATATGGCCAAGGGTTATGGTTAGATGCTGGCTAGAATGGACTATCTTGGGATGTGTATAAAGAAAACTATATTAATTATGTGTTGCTGGGAAGATACTATGTGGATTGTGTGGAAAATTTAAGGATTCTGTTTGTAGTCCTAAGCATGTAAATATATATAAAATAAAAAAGTCTTTAATTCCTTGCTGGTGTTATATCCTGCATCGATATATACAGAATATTATGGTTCTTGGTTTATTCACGTACACTTTGAATCAAAATCAGAGTAGGAAAGTTTTGCTAAGAAAAATAGTCGAGATAATATATATTTAATATTGCATAGTTTATTGTATTGAAGAGAGAAGTCTTGAAATAAAGGCGAGAGAACTTTTTTTGTACTCTATATAAAATTTAAGCATAACTTAAAAAGTAATTTTAAAATATTTTAAAATATAATTTTTTCTATTTGCATGCCCTATGCCTATAAAAATAATATGGTTATATAGGGCTTAAACATGCATTCCTGTAGCTAGAAATGGTGCTGCCATAATTTAATTTCGCAAGACTGCCAGCCTCCTAAGAGTTCGTAAATTATATTTGTCTACCTAAATATCAATACTTATCCCTTGCTTGTAGCCCGACTTGTTACATAACTATTTTAAAAATAATATATATGAAAAAAATACATGCAAGCTAAACAATTCAGACTCTGCTAAAAGTTACGAGATGTTAAAATACAGCATATCGCATGGCTATAAATAAATGAAAACTGCTCTAAAATATATTATTCATAAGCCATATATAAACTGGTTGAACAAAAATATAAAATACATTAACAATATTTAAGTAAATGCACGAGGGAATGTAGCATCTCTGTTTGAAATTTATATACAAGTTTTAAGCAGTTGACTTAGCATGAGACTGGTTCTCGAGTGGTTAGAATGTCGGACTTCTAATCGAAAGGTACTGGGTTCAATTACCCATCCAAGAATTAGAATTTATTCATTTTTTAAATGTTAGGCTGGTCCGATTAGCCCAGCGCATCGCGATTGCTTAAGTTCGCAAGCCCCTTCCTCCGGGCGACGTCTGCTGATGAGGTCACTGCTCGTGCATGTCGATGAGATCACTCTTGCAGTTCGCTGCAGGCATGTCTGTCCTGGTGAACCTGCCGCAGCTGACTCGCAGACCTGTCGGCATGGTGATGCATATGTGATTACAAGGCTAGGCAAAAAATGTAAAAACTAATTAAATAAAGTAAAATATTAAAACAAAATATTGTTTTTGGAAATATAAATATTGAAAATCGAATATGTTTTACAAAGTCCTGCCCGGAATGTACATTAGAATAATTTTTTATATTCCTTCTCATGTATGGAAAATTACATATTTAAATGATAAATAATTATATGCACTGACGATTCACACACTCTAGCAGGCGATGAAGGAACTATGTAGATGGCGAGTTCGTACATGTATAGATTATCAGTGGAGCAAATGTGAATAATCGAACATATATAAGTTATCAGTCGAGCAAATGCAACTAATCGAATGTGGGAGAAAGTGAGAAAGTGTTGTAGAATGAAAGACAAGATGGAATAAAAGAGAGAAACGAAATAACAAAAAATGGGGAGACTCGGAGAAAACCCTCGGAGAGGAAGAGAGAAACGAAATAGAGAAAGGATGCGAGAGAAGAGATGGAATGAAAGAATGAAAGAGAGAAATAGATAAAGGGAAAATAGATTAGAGAAAGGATAGAAAGAGAGGGAGAAAGGGATGGAATAAGAGAAAGAGAGAGAAACGAAAGAGAGAATGAAAGAGAGACGATATAGTAGGAGATGGATGAGAGAAAGAGATGGAATGATTGGGTGAGAGAGAAATGAAAGAGAGAAAGGAGAGAAAGAGATGGAATGAGGGAGGTAAGAGAGAAGGAGATATAATGAGAGAATGGAAGAGAAATGAAAGAGAGAAAGAGATAGACATTATGGAATGATAGAGCATTAAAAAGAAAGCAGTGTGGTGTATGACATCACGATCGTACGCGCCTTGAAAAGACGAGTCCGGTGATATATAACACTTAATACTTACTCCTTTAAATTTTTTAATTATAAAAATATATTTTATTTTATAAACATAATTTTTTTTATTGGCTCTTCAGATACCACATTCTTTTGGTCTAGAAGAAATAATAAGGCCCCCAATATCTCAAAATCGGCTGGTTTTTATCATTTCTAGGGATTGCGACTATATGTTTTAGGGCAAGGCATTTTTTTTTTTAGGGAAAATGGGGAAATTTTTAGGGAAGAATATAAAACATTTTGGGAAAAATGGAAATTTTAAGGCATTTTTGAGCTAAAACATATGATTTTGTATGAAAATATGCTATTTTTGAAGAAAAAATAAGGAAATTTTTTAGGTCAAGGTCATCCAAGGTCGACCCACCGAGACACTCCCTGAACCCTGATGCCTTCGAACGTACATTATCCTACTACTTGCACCGTTATTACATTGTTCAACGAGTCAATAGTCGAGTTGCCATATGAAAACAGTTGATTAATGGATCAATGACCAAGGGTCAAGCTCACCTGCAGCCCAATATGATGGTTGTGTGACATCATAATGTGATGCCTTGTAATAGTCGATTATGTACATTGACAGATGATAAGAATGTTTGTATAGTGGGTTCGTCTGGACGGTAATTTTACTTGGTACACTTGTGTTAACATGGTTGGTATGATGCGTGATACTTTTTCAGTATATCTGTCTCTCGATTGTTGGTGTATGTCGAATGGTGTGGGCAGTATGTGTGTATCGGTGAGTTCTCTAATGCCAAGGCATGCTTGAGTTATAGTAAGATGTATGTGTGGCCAGAGTATTTGACTGGTGTCAGTCGGCATGGCAGTCGGTATGAGAAGTGAGAAGTTGAATGTGTTACTGGCATGGGCTGTATGGTCTGTGTGGATGAATGGTGGATCTATGCTATAGTTATGGTTGGTAGGTATAAGTCGTGTTGGTTGGTAGAGCAAGTACTTTATGGGCTGGTTTCAGCTGTGTAGTTGCTTGGTACACTTGAGTTGTGATGGATATTGTGCTTGATGTATTTGGTGGTGCGGTAGAATTGAATTTTTCTTTGGATAAAGGAGATGGCTGATATTTGGCTGGTGTCGACCAATAGAGCAGTAAGTATTTTTTTTGGTAAGGTCAGTGTGGACTGAATAGTTGAGGTATGCTAATTTTTGGTAAGAGGTATGATCAATGAGCATATTTCGTCTGGTGTTATTGGTAGAGCATATAGCATGCCTGAGTTACAGTGGCTGGTATGGCTTGTTTTTTATGTGTAACTGGTGAAGTTAGATAGGCTGAAATGGTAGTCAATATAGTAGGCTGTTATGACTGATCAGTAAGTCAGCAGTATGGTGGTTGATATGGTCTGTATGATTGAGGTATGCTTGGTTTAGAGGGAATAATATGTTTTGGGGATGTATGTTTTAGTTCATATATTCAGATGGTATATTATGTTGGTATGCCAGGTTGTATGGTCGGTATAGTACCCATTACTCCTGGTCAGCAGGGTTACTCATATTTTGTTTCGTATGCCTGTTGTGTGGTCGTTAGCATTTTTATTGGTATGGATGGTTCGTATAATCAGGTGGTTTGTTTTGATGGGTGGTATGATATTTGGCTGTTGATGGTCAGTAGTGCAAATGGAATGGATGTTAGGTTGTGGGCTGCTCTCAACTGCATAGTTGCTCGAATTATGGTGGATGGTATAATTGGTGTGTTGGATGGTATGTTTGAATTTTTCTTTGGTTAAAGATGTTCGTACATTGTGTGGTCTGGTATCAGATGGATATGTTAGGTTGACAAATGGTAGGAATGTTTGTGTTATTGGTTACTCTGTAGTCTAAAGTGACTTGGTACACTTGGGTTCACATAGATGGTATGGTGGTTATGTTGGTTGATATGGCTGGTGTAATATCCAGTACTCCTGGTCAGAAGTTTTACTCATGTTTTTTGTATGTCTGAGATGTGGTGGTCAGCATTTTCTGTTATTGGAATGGATGATTGGTACAATCAAGTGGTTTGTTTCATGAGTAATATGATATTTGGCTGGTGTCTGATGGCAATGATTTTATGACAGGTATGCTGGCGTTACGAATTTTGGTATATATTTTTCTCAATTTTTGCGATTTTTCATTGTTTTGCAGTATTGGAAGATGGCTAGGTAAGGGCAGTTGTTGATTTTTAGGGTAATGAGGGACAAATGCCTTGTTGTCGACATGCAACTCCCTAGCAGCAATGTTTAAACTAGTATCGTCCTCCCCTACTCTTCGCCTTCATCTCCTTTACAACTTGGTAGGCCATATTAGCGTCTACTGTTCGAGAGTTATAACTGTTGGTGTGCTGTCCAAATAACACTGGGTTAATTGTTGGAAAGGAAGAGTTAAAGGTATTGCCACACATTCGGGCAAGCAATTTTGATGGCTAGGAATGGGCCGATGAAGGGTTGGATATGATTTGTGAGGTAGTGAAGGTGTGTCCTAGGATGTGGTTTACCCGGAGAGGCGCCAGATGCCATCAAGGCGATGTCAAGATGTATGTTGACTCTGCTGATCTCGGGGTTGCGGGCCATTCACCCGGACTAAATCTCTTTGCCGATGATGCTGGTAACCTTTGTGTTGTTGATGGTTACTCTAGATGAATGATTTTTGTAGGTGCTCGTTAAATGGCAGCTGGTGGGTAGACTATGCACCACGATGCTTGCTCATGGCAGGAAAGTTGACTAGCCATTAACACTCGTGTACGTGCATTGTTAGGGCCAACCACACGCCCATAAGACACTGAACAATGCTTAAAACTGACACTTGGAAAACATAATGGCCTAAGACATGGTATTGTTAGGGCCCGTCCCCTGGCAAGCATATAGCGATCAAAATAAATTACGCATTGTTCAGTTCACAGATGTATTTATTCGATGAAAATTATATCTCCTTCTAAGAGAGCACTTAAACAACGAAGGGTGGCAAAGACTGGCCACTATGGTTACATAGATAAAAGTCTTACAACACAATAGGTTATGGTAGAATTAAACTTCCCTGGGCGATGCAATTCCTGTGGGAAGGGAGGGTGGTGTACCAGGCTGCTACATGCTAAACAAGTTCCAGAATGAATTAAAGTCTATTGCGATTAAGTGTCCAAACCAAAATGTTGAATGCCGCCCGGCATGTGAGGGAAAATCCAGAGCTCACGACTCACACACCACCTTCGTCCGATGCTACTCGCTGACTTTGTTCCCGCCTGATGCGCAGGCAGGCCTCGGCTGAACCACATACCAAGGCGGCACAACTTTCTGTTACAGCCTGTGTTATTCTATCTTGCACCATGCCTTTAAATAAAACTCATATAAAAATTACATGAATTACCTTGCAGCATAACACTGATGAATGAATTGGACATAACACTGGATGCGTGATGAGACAAACGATGATATTTTAACAATGCACACAAGAAACAAATAAACACAACAAGCAATAAAACATTTAATAAGAAAACACAACAAGGTCTCTGGCATAAATCCTAGGTTCATAAATCCTATTATTACCAGGTCTATTTCCATGTCATCTGCCTCGCGGAGACTCTACGTCACCACGGCAACCACCGGTTGCTCTGCACAGGTGTGGCCTTGCACTGCTCTGCACTGCACCGATCTGATCGCTTACCGGCGATCGGGCGCACGCTCTGCCCATCGGTAGAGTGCACAGTCCTGCTGTGGTGACATTGCACAGACAAACTGTCTTAGGGGTGACGACATATGGCATACATCAACCCCCCTCCTCTTTTCGAGACCATTTGTAGGCCGACTGACGTTACTTACAGTAGCTGTAGGCGCGGGCTGGCCTTCATGACCACAGGTGGTACTGCCACTCCTGTGACCCTGCCACACAATGCGTTGCCGGCGGTTGCCCTTTCCTGGTAGGCAACTCCGGCTGCTTGCACTGGTGGCACTCCTTTGGCGGGTGTGGCCACCAGCGTGAACGCCAAAGGCGAAGCGATCTCCCCGACTCGCTGCCTTCACTGTCTCCCTCCTCGTTCCTGCTGTCATCCTGCACTTACTTGCTAATGTAATGAGTACATGCCCTCATCCATGCTATGTACATCTTGCACTTACTTGCTATCTTGGTATGATGGATGATAAACACTTGCTGGAATGACGCGATGAAAATATGGAATGAACTTGCGTACAATTTACATACCGATGCATAATTGTTGATTTCTCGACTCCCTTCTTGCTTGCGTGGTGAAACTTACAATGACTCCCTTCACACTTGCGAAATGAATAATATAAATGATAATAAAACATGTGCATGTACTCTCTGCATGCTATTGTAGACGTCGTTATTCTCAAAATAGCTACCTCACGGATGTCCGGTGAAACAATGAGAGAGATTTTGCTAGATATGCGAGTCCAGTCTCTCTTTTTTTTTACTATTCTATATGATGAGCTGAGTATATTTATTGGTTGACTGGTTTGGTGGTCTCTTGCTTGTATAGCCTATCAGTATGGCAGTAGCGATGCCTGAAATGTGTGAATGGGAACATTGTAGTAGTTGGGTTGACTTCAGGGTTTTTTTTATGGAATAACTTCGTCTCTGAGGGTGACATGCCTGTGTGGCTATTAAACAGGAGGGCAGGAGGTATAATGGTAGGTGAGGTTGTTAGTATAAAAGGTCAAAATCTATGCCTTGAATATTTTGTTGGTTAGTTTGATGATATGAATTGTATGTAGGCTCATAATTGGTAGAAGTGTTTTAGAATGTTTGTACTGTATGACCTCTCTGCATGGTTGTTATAGGCAGTTCGTTGCGGTAATATGTTTAGTTAGTATGCTTGACTAGTATGTTTTGGTTGGGATGTTCTCTGGACATATCTTTATGGTTGGTCGCCTCTTGAAATGGTTGCAATGGATGAAGTAACATGATGGTATTGTCTGCCGATGTGGGCTGCCTGTATGGTTTCGTTTGTTTTTTATGGCTGTATGCTTTGGTTGTACAGTTAGATTGTTTGCATTCTTGGTATAGCAGTTATGTTGACTGGTATGGCCTGATCACATGTTCGGTTGTTTTGCCAGTACGATAAAAGTATAGTTTGATGGTGTGTGGAGAATGGTTTATTTGTGTGATTAGTTTGTAAGAGCAGAATGGTTTGATGGGATGTATGAGAGAGGCAGAATTCTTATCTGGTATGGTTGATTTGTACAATATGGTATCTGGGAATTAAGACTGTATAGTTGTCATAGATGGTTAAATTAATAGTACTGATATTATGATATCACAGTTGGAGCTTATGATTGGGATGTTCCATTAGCTATGCTGCATGTATGACTTGTATCATTAACAGCACAGTTCTCCACCCCCTCTGCACAACTCTCTGTGCCCTCTGCAGATTTCTCGGGAACACTCTGCACAACTCTCCGCAACTTCTGCACTCAATGTATAATAGAAAATTGATTAATTGAAGAGTCAAATGGCTTACATTTTGACAATGAGTACTTGTATTCCTTATCCTTAGAGCAGCCAAAGTACCAATGCATGGCATATGTACTACGAGCGGTAGATGGAATGGGATTTTTCCCATTTAATGATAATGATAAAGTCATACCATCTAGTGTAGCTTTACCGAATTCTGTTTTCATTTCCGACTCCGTGGCTTGTAAGAAACAAGGCTTGAAGAGTCTGCTAGTGGTGTTGGTTTGCATTCATCAGAGTGCAACATCTCAGAATGTCCACCTCCTACTACATATTCGATGCCTGCCACTACGACAATGCCTGTTCCAACAAATGTTCCTGTCGCTACCAAACAGACTGTGCACAAACGTAAGATAAATTTCATGCCAGCACAATCCAACAAGAAGAGGAAAATCAAAAGTGCAATGTTTCTCCCAGTTGTACATGGTGACACAAACTATGATAAATATATTGATAATATCATTCGTGCAACACTAAGGTCATTGTGTGCTTCACTACTTAAATCTTTAAGGTGATCATGTCTTTAGAATAGACTGTTTAAAAAATATATATTTTCGGAATGGGCTATGTATAAAATGTTTTAAGAATTGTATGTTGTTTGATGTGTTTCTATATATATTCAAAATGTACAGTATTTTCTCTAATTATATATATTAAAATTTAATTATGTGTAATGTCATTTAAAACTTTTCCCTTACTAATTTTAATACACGATTTCGTTAGAATGATAACATTTTAGTAAAACTTTATAGTCTGATCACTGTATCACTGTATTCATACATCAGTCAAGTGGAATGATCAGAAAAGTTAATATTCCACAAGTTTGCTCATGCTTACTCTCATAAGCATTTAAAAAAAGGGGCAAAATAATTTTAGTCTTAAGAAATGTTTACCTATCATTTTTAAATCAATGCTAAGACCTTTATTTCCATTTTTACCAACCACTCTGTCACTAAAGGTGTTCGTTTACAAGTAGGGACAGTGAAATTTCTCAAAGGCTGATTTTAAAAAAAGTGTTCACTTTATTGTGAACGGTCTTTAATAGTTTGCATGGCAACATCTGTACATTCATACAAGTGCAAGAGTATGCTTAACACGCACTTATGACAGAATATGTTCTTATAGTTTAATATCTAGAAAAACTAACTTTTAATCAGGTTATAGAATTCAGCGACTTTCTACATGGCTTGGTACAAGGGTGCATTTTCACTGAAAACGGATTTATCAGTACACGCCTCCTGACGGAAGTTGTTTATCTAAAACAGAAGTTGAGCTGTCTGCCAGTGTCAGCGATATATGTTGCCTGGTTCTCTGGTCAGCCTTCCAAGGGTTTTACGTCATGAGATACAAATGTACTAGTGACTAATGTTTGCTAAGCTCCCTTCCAGCAGACACGCGTTATCTCTAGCCGAGCTGTGTGCAGATCGGCCTCTCTCCCCCTCCCGCCTTGCTCTGCGAGCCACTACTGTGATGTGGAGTAGCGCAGATGTTACGTTAAACTTTTTGTGAACTATTACCAGAACATATATATTAATATTTTTGTACTGGAAAAAAAATCACTGAACTTTATCCAATGAAATGTTAAAGAGAGAAATAAATTTGTTCAGTCTACTAACTCTATAAATGTGTTGCAGCAAACATATTTAAATATATTTTAAGAATTATTTTGTACATTATGTCTGCTAAAATTAATACAAGGCTTTCAACTTTTCTCTCTCTTAATTTGATATACTTGTGAAAAATTCTTTCCGAGTGATGTTAAGTTGTATAGCCATGGAAACATTTTCATTAAATTTGTGTTGGTTCAGCTATTAACTTGTGCCAACATTAGTTGTATAGACTCGAAGTCTAGTCGTTTATAATGGTTAACATTTATAGTGTTATGATGGAGGATACATTTTTTTTCCATGCTGTGAGAATCATGAGCCAGTGAGCGAGTCTTAAAAACCCCCGAGCGTGAGTTCGCGACAGAGCAGTGCCTTTATCGCTGGAGTTTCCAGGAGTTTTGACCCGGACAGTCCACGCTGCAAGCAGTCCCGTCGACTGACCAAAGTTAATGCTGTTTTCTTTTAGTTTCATTCCTACACAACTGGATAAGAACTATGTTACATTTTTCGTTTACTCAGGGGAAAATGCCTGTGGTAGTCATGCAACATGTTATACGAACAAAGTAATTTTTTTTCCCCCGAGACAGAACTTCCATGCAGTTACAACATTTGTTTGTTCCCGTTAAGAGTTGCGTCTGAAATTTCCTTCTCTGTAGAATTTTACAAACTAAACGCCTGCTTTCCTACATATTAGTATGTTGGGAGGGGCATGATGTAAGAAAGTTGTGTATCTATAATCTTATCTCTATCACTGCGCAGGCGAACAGCATTCTCCCCCAGACTCCTGGTCTATTTACGAGATTTGTTTTTGAACGACTTCCGAAAAACAACAATCGCTTAGTCTCCTATCGGCAGATGGAATTCGCAGTATATTGATGCTTTGTTATTGCGGAGGTTAAGAATATTATTCATAGTTTTCGTCTACTGGAGTGAGGGTATTGGAAGCAAGGGCTTTTCTTAAAACTATTATGTATTTTTACCTCTACAAGTGTGCCTATAAATACAAGGCGTGTAAGACGCATGAGCTATTCATTACAATGGCGATGTGGAATAGCACTTATGATGCTAAGCTGAATTATCGTCTGGACAGCATCAGAGCAAAGATTATGCCGCTGCCTGCGTCGACCTGGCACCGACCAGAGATGGATAAGAGCATCGAATGGTTGCCGCCTCTGCCGCAGCATGAGATTGCGTAGGATACGCCCTCGGTCGCGCCCGAGGACGAGTGGCAGTGGGCGGAGGAAGACGTTCGCGAGGCGTTGATTTTGCAGAGAATGCTGCAACAAGGCGATGAAGATGACTCGTTGCAGCCGCTGCGGTCTTCAACACGATGTGAACTCACACCTGTGCCATGGGAGGAGCTCATACTAGCATCGCCCTCTGATGATACTGTGTTAGTGGAAGAGAAGGCAGAAGAAGAAATTGAAGAAGAGGTTGAAGTAGATGTTAACATCGGAGCAGAATGGATGTGTAACTGCAACATCGCGGCTGCACTGCGTGAGCTGAGACGTTTGCGCAGAGATATATCGAAGCTCAGAACCAGCCTTCGTCAACATCCGCCGTGTCCTCGATGAAATATATGCTGCTGTCAAGCTAAACTAAATGATGTATTTTTGTCAAATAAATGCTATTTAAATTAATTTCCTTAAATTCCTGTCATAAACTCTCTTGAATAGCATCAGATGCACCAGTCCTCATACACATACTTGAGAGCAAGAAATTATAAGTTCTGTATAGCTTTTGATTTTTTTAAGTGTAGTGCTTAGATGGAAGTTAGGTTATGTGAAGTAGGGGTTATGAGAAATAAGGTTAGGATGAGGTCAGGTTAGGTTAGGTTGACGTTAGGGTTAATGCAGTAATATACCCAAGAAGAGTGGGTAGATGGGAACTATTGCAAGTCCTGCATGTGGTAAAAATTATTCTAAGTCCTATCTGAGTGAAAAATTTACAAGTCCTGACATGATTAGAAAAATTTACATGTCCCTACACTCATGAAGTTTTCAGAGTCCTGCCTGTGGTGGAAAATATTCCAAGTCCATTAAATATGGCAGTACCACCAGCATTATTGGTGTCTAATTTAAACTGCAGCAAGTTCTGTCTCCAGTCAGCAAATGTACACAAATGACACACGAAATCCAAAATGGCCGCCTAGAGCAGACAGAAAACAAATGACAAACTAAAATCCAAGATGGTTGCCTAGAGCACCAAGTAAATTAAAGTAATATTTATTTTTGTGTATAGTATATTTAAATATTCGCCATACTACGTGTCTTGGTAGCTGAGCGGTCTAAGGCATTATTCTGGCAACCCAAGATTAGGCAGTTCGATCCTGCCCTCTTCCCGACATTATTTTGAGTTCTAAAAAATGAATCACTCCTAGCGACCAACTCGAGAACTAAACAAGATGACTGCAGTGACACACCACTCCTTGTAGTATATGGCAGAACCTGAGGTTGGTGGGTGCTGGAAAACAAGACGGTGGTTGCGACCAAGGGAACTACATAGACAGCTCGCCTGGTGGCCAACCACTAAACTATAACTACAGTGCTCCTGGAGGTGGGAAAAGTTGACAGATATCAAAATGGTGGCCGACGAGGAGGAATGATAGAGCATGAATAAATGTAATCCAATATGGAGGGTGACAATAGCTCGCATGGTGGCTAAATGTCGAGGAATGATAGAGCATGAAGAAAAATGAATAAACAAGATTGGTGGATCCCAATGTGGAATTATAGCGCATGAAGAAATGGAATACAATATGGCGACCAGAAACAAGATTGCGACCGGAAACAAGATGGCGGCGGTGACGTCAGGGGTCAAAGGCGATGGATCCGGACCCTGGCTCCTGTTTCCCAGAACCTACTAAAACATACTACTCAAGGGGGTCTTCATTTTGAAAATTGTTTGTAACTTGTTCTAATAAACGCATGTTTAATCCGCTGCAATTTGTTTTCATCAAATTTTTAATTACTCTCATAAATTAGAATTTTGCACATTCTGCAATTCGAATCACATTCTTAGAATGAAGCCGTAGAAGTAGCACGATAAAATTTGCAAGATACGTAGCTGATAAAACGCGGAAGTTTTTGAAGTAGGTAAGGAACACAACTGATGCGAACATTTTTTTTAACGTCGCCAAATATTATGGACAAACTATGCTTTCCGATTATTTCTGTATTTCGACATTTTCCTCGGCACCATTCTAAGACATATGAGCGTAAATGTTGTTGCACCGGATTGGCCATTCAGTCAGCTAATTAAAAACAAATATTAAAGTGTCTATCACATTTATTCATATCACCATACCAATATTTATCGTGGAATAGCGTGTAAGGCACAAGGCATAGAAAATAATTTATAGTCCGTAAACTATCAACAATCGTTTAAGGGGTGTTTCGGATAGGTCTTGAGGTCCTCTACTTCCTTGCTTCTGCTTGTCGCTACTTCCTGGGACATACTGTATTGGTAATTAATATCGTATTCGAAAAAAAAAATTATGTAAAAATGACGGATGTAGATACATTACGTGTTATATCTACATCTAACGCCCTTAATTCATAGGTTTTCCTAATTAATCGTTTATGGTTTCGGGCATAGGCACGTAACCGCCTCTTATTGTATAACTTCGTATTCGAATAAATCTTGAAAATAATTGCAGGTGTAAACACACCCTGTACTATAGTCGAGTTAAAAAAAAAAAAAAAAAAAAAAACACACACACACACTATACCCATGTAACACTAATTTTGAAATAAACAAGTGACATTTGAGTAACATTTTATATTCTCGCGCTCCAAAAATTTTGCCTTTGGTGAAAGTAGAAAGATTTTTTTTTTTAATTAATTTCATTTTTCTTAAATATTTTTGTTAAGATACCTATATTATAATAGTAATTCCCCCTTTGTTTTCCTTTTTATTAACGAATTTATAATTCGGTTGTGTTTCAGATCAATACTTTCGTATTCTTTATACAAATTTTAATTTATTAATTTGTTTTAAAAAGCAGGTTATATTTTATTTCAGTCTGGACTTCTTTGCTTTGGTTCGGGCCTTCAGCAGTTTAGAGAAAGCTCCAGACAGTGTGTGCTGGTAGCTACAACTTTTTTAAAAATTACTTCAGGATCGAGGCTTCCAGATAGGAGCCTGAAAGAATTCGTGATGCTGTGAAACACAGCAAATTGCTGATCAGCAGGATCCGGTTGTGAAAGGGGTAAGTGTTAGGCATCCCTCTGATTCCATCAGCTGGAACCCTTGGGTTTTTTTTTTTTAGTCAGTCAATTGGGTTGGTCGTGCATGACGAGTGGTCGTGAGATCTGAGAGATAGAGAGAGTACTGTCGTTAATCTTGGGTTCGGTCTTAAGGTAAGGCTGTTATTTTTGATACTTAGTCGTTATTTAAAGTGTTTGTAGATCTATTTTTGGGTCGTGCATAAGCTCTGGTCTAGCTTTTAAGGTATCTAGTGGAAGTAAGTGTTTGTTTTTCAGGTTGGCATTTTTTTTTTTTTTTTTTTTTTTTTTTTTTTTGCTACGGAAGTTTTTGTTTGTAGGCCGCTTCAGCAGTGTATTCTAACCTACAAACTGTCATGTTCATGTAGGGTCAGTTTGCCGATAATCTAAGTCGTTTTACTTATTAGCCAAACCTTCAGATCGTATGTTTGTAAGCTCCTAACAAGTTAGGTTAATGTTTATGTGTTTTTTTGGGATAACAGAAACATTTAATCGTTTTGTTTGTCAATTGTTTTTAAATATAATAAATTATTATGATTTTTGACTGGGCATCGCCGAGGTTTTAAGGTGGGTATACGATTAAATACTGAAGAATTAAGAATTATACTTAATGACTCGATTAACACATGGAAAATTACAATAAGAAGTTTTGCAGTTTATGATTGAATTAGCAACTGTTAAGTCTAACCAATCAAAATCGTATGAGATGTAAGTAACCGAAATACACTGGAGAAATGGATAATTTACATATATTTAATTGTCTGTGGTTACTGCTTGTGAATTCGTTAAAAAAAAAAACTAGTGAAACCTTATAGAAGGGGAAGCCGATGCCAACATTAGACATTTACACCAATAAATATGAAAAGGTTAGTTAAAGCGAATTTAAAAAATCTCTTCCACGAAAGAAAACATGACCATGAACTATTCTTTAACTTAAGAGGATACTGTCTGTCGATTAAAATACTTACTTTCATACGATTTCACATTACGATATGACCTAAATAATAGTTGTAAATACAGTTTCCCGCCAACAACGGTCGCTGCTCTCTGATTGGCTACTTCGTCTTGACTTGTACTTAAGATATAAAATATAACGATTTCTTAAATAAGACCAAGAACGCACACGACAGTCATAAACAAATACCCTTGAATACATAGAATCATATCTTAAGCACACGGCGAACTTGTTCTGTTAAGTCAATTGTAAACCCACTTTTACACCAGAGTTGTTTGTTATTAATTAAAAATATTTGTGGTTTTTTACCACATAGACCCCTACTGAACAGTAACTGTCCTATAAGTGTGGTGTTATGAAAAGGGGCCTAGCTAAATCAAGTTTTACCTTTATGAATTCTGATTGTTGAGTAAGATAGTTATCATCTTTCTATTGTAAGTTAGTCAAAATTATACATTTTTAAAGTTCTCTTTTAATTGCTCTCTTTCGCGTTCATGTTTATGTAAAAGCTGACTACTAGAAAGAATTTTAATTTTTTGTCGAAATTTAAATAACCATACTCAACATTTTCATTGTAGTTCCTTGTCAGACCTAGACCATTCAGATCCTATGCATTATTATTTATAAGTAAGAATTTATCGCTGGTAAATTTCTCCACTTTCTCTTTGGCCACTCACATCGTGAAAGATTAAGCTTTTATAGAGTGTAACCAATCTATTGTTCAGACCTTTGTTCATGGATATTTTGTCACATAGACTTCAAAATTGTTCTTTTCCAAAGGATAACTGTGTGTGTTTTGAGATATAGATTTGGTAAGTATTTATATATAATATAATATATATATATAATATATATATATATATATATATATATATATATATTCGATAAAAAACATTTACACGATTATTTTATTTTTGTGATATTTATATATGTTTTAAAGTTTTAAAACAATAAATACTTATTTTGTCTTTTGGGCTTGATCAGTGTTATCTGTTTTTGCCGTATTTTTACATTTCCCCTAGGTTAATGACAATAAATTAGCATTGGTTTATTATTTTTAAATTTTAATGTATGGTGGCAGGGTCCAGAATACACAAAAGGAATTTAATGCATTATTTTACACACTCAGTTAGTAAATTCCTTTTTTTTTTTAAATAGGTCTCTCTGTCGACCACTGGCTTGGGTTAGGTGAGTAGGTTATCTAGTGCCATTATCCTAGCAGCCAGCCCTGGTGAGTTATGAAAAGATCCTCTATCCTCTCTCTTGTGCCCCTCTGAGCTATAACCATTCCCCCCTCCCTCTATTACCACCCCTTAACACGTACCCTCCCCCTCCACCACATTCTCCCCTTTATTGATTATTTCTCTTCTGCAATACATTGGCACTAAGAGAAACTGCGCGAACAAGTGAATAAGTGATTTTGGACTATTTTTTTTTAATCTAAGAGTTTCCAGGCTCCCCCTTATTGTTCGTCGTATTTGGTGTTGGTTTTTATTAACAGCCTGAAGGGGGGAGGTAGTTGAACTTTCAGTGTTGTTGTTTTAGCACTAAAATAAATTATTTTCCTTATAATTTTCCCCCGAGAGATAACTCTTACCCCCCCCCCCCAAAAAAATCTTCCCTTTTCCTATCCCCTCCTTCATATCAATATAAATAATATTTACGTTCATTGATATCGAAGAAGGAATTAACGTTCGGGGTTTGTACCACTTGACATACCTATGCCTTAAAAATTATTGTTACATACCACGATATTTACAAATTAAAAAGTAAATACTAGTAGCGAATATGGCTAGTGAGAGTAGTATGTTGATTGTATGGCATTACTATATATGTTCTCTAAGGTGATGCACAGATATATTAGTTGATTATATATAATCAACTGATGTGTGTGTCTATATATATATATATATATATATATATATATATATATATATATATATATTATATATATATATATACACACATATACACATACAACACATATATACAGGTTGTTCGGAAATTAAATGCCCAAACGTAGGGAGGAGATTTCTTATGAAAAAAGTCGAAAATATAATGACAACATATATAGCATTAAAGGAGATAAGAGCCTGAGAAAATTGAGTTCTAATAATGCATTTTCACTGAATGCCTTGTACTTTCTGCCAGCGGTAGGGATGGCGGCGAGTTACCCACAGTCCGTCCCACACGGTTGAATGGGACACGCCTATTTGCGCGGTATGGAGCGTGTACTAAGTGGAGGGTATATCGTTGATGTGTTGATATATCACTTCCTCAAGCCGAACAGTGCACACAGACCGGAGATGGCCAGCATCACGCATGTCTCTCTGAAACATGGGAGGCATAATTCACGTTTTTTTTTGCGGACTTTGTAGATGCTGTACAAGGCGTTCGGCAAAAATATGTTTTCAAAACCCAAATTTCATAGGCTCATATGTACTTGTTTGGGTATATGGTGTCCTATATATTTTCGACTTCATTTTCCATAAGGTATCACCTCCCGTAGCTTGGGCGTTTAGTTTTCGAACATTCTGTAACTGGAAACTGTGACGACATACTCGAATTCTTATTTCTGAGACTTGATCAATGATAGCTACACAAGAAAAGGACTTTAAATATCTAAAGTGAATAGATACCGAATATTTCAAGACGAGTTACCGCTACTCACAGGGGTTATTTTTTACATCATTTGGAGAAAATTATGTCATAAAATGTGGGTCCGATTCCCAATATTTACAGATTGGAAATGCCGAGACATATGGGAGTGGATGAAGGACATTGTTTACCAAAGGACTGCACAAACATGTGAGAAACTACTTGCGCATATTAAGCAGTCCGCTACAGAAATCAAAGACAGCCGTGTGCAGCTACGCAGAACAACACATGTGGTTCATAAGTGTGTGGCCAAGTGTATGGAATTACTCGAATTACTCTGTAAATATTGGGAATAGGACCCACATGTATATTACATATTTTGTTCTAAATGATGTAAGGAATACGTCCTGTGAGTGGCGGCAACTTCTCGTGAATCATTCTGTATAAGAACAAAAATTCAGTGGTATGGTTAATGCATACTATGACATTATACTACAATTCTTCTTTTCGGGACTTGTTTACCTCGATGTACCAAGGTAAAACTTATGCTATACAACTTAGCTATAGTCATATATATATATTAAATTAAAAATATAAAGTAAATATAGTAATCATTTTTCCAATAATAGATGTGTTGTGATATATATATATATATATATATATATATATATATATATGCATTTAAAAACTTATTTTCCTACATTATTTGTTAGCAGAGTTGTTTTTCAGGCGCCTGAATGACGACATAACGTTGAGCAGTTTCAGGCTTTTCGCTTGAGAGGATTTTTGGAGCTTCGAAGATATAGGTGGTGTCGATAGGGGCGATAATCCTGCGTGCAGTAATTGGTATTTCGAACTTGAGTACAGACACGCACACAAGTGACTACAGCAGCCCCTAGTTGCCAATACCAGAAACAAGGCAGGTGCCACCAGTGGCACGCACTTGGTAGCAAACACTTGAAATAGAGATGGTAGTCGAGCGATACATCGAGAAGGGGAGCGCCTTTAGAGACAAACACAACAGCATGTCTGGTGGTGATGATGGGAACTATGGCAACATGATGGCGGGTCGAGATAACTCAAGTAATTACAACATGTTAAACGGAAGCAGTGCAAAAGATGGGTGGAGCAAGAGCGACATAATGTATCATCGGTGATGTCATCAAAGATGTTGACCATTATTGTGACATGACAAAACAAGACGGCGGTCGAGCGAGAACATGTAACATAGCAGAAGTGATATACACGACGGCAAATGGAAGTGAACTGTGTGTGGTGATGTCATAGAGAGTGGTGATTCATAAGCGATGATAACGACGTCCAAGATGGCGAATGTCTTTAACACCAGGCGCCTCAATTTTACTGGTTTCGAGGGGTTTTGCCGGGTGATTTTACAGGTTTTTTTTTGCTACGAGTTTAGAACCACGACGTTGTAGGAAGAATATTTAGCCGGTGTCAATATGGCGGCTTATAGCTGCAGTGGCGGGGAAAACGAAAAATTAATTTTCCAAAATCTTCTACGACTTCAGAGGGAAAATACCAGATGTTTCGATGGGGAAAAGCGGGAATTAGAGGGAAAAACAATAAATTTTGATAAGAAAGTAGGTGAATTTTCAGGAAAGATGGAAAATTTTGGGGAAAAGGGAGAAAACAATATAGCACATGGAAAACAAAATAGGAGACAGAAGCATGACGGCGACTTAAAATAAGATATCTTAATGTCAAGGTCAAGGTGAAAATATTAAATATGGTCATATTGATGTAATCCAATATGGCGGAGTGGGAATCCACCAATCCCCAGCTCCCAGTTCTTGTAATGTAACATACCAAATCCATCTCTCTACACCAGCAACACCAAAATATGGTCAAGGAATTAAAAGATACGATGGTATACCAAAAGAATATGTCTGGATGAATGATGCGAGATTATTAATCGACTATCTTTTAGTTATTCATGGTGCAGAAAATGCGGGCAATAATAATAATTGCATTGGAAAAGGAAGCATTATAAATAATATTAAGTAATAAATTACATGATTTTGTTGTTAACAACCCCATAGGAATTCCATATATGATAGGATTATTGAATGCAATTCCCCGTTATTTTTGGGATTCTGTACATTATGGGAAGGGAATAATCAAATGGGTACTAAATAATTTAAATTGATTAGAAATGCATTTACCTGGCTGTAATTATTGTGGTACTTTTACAAAATTAGAAGGATGATAGGAAGGAGAGATGAAGGAATTAATTAATTAGATGAAGTCTGCAAACAACATGATATTGCTTACAGAGCTCATACAGATTTAGAATCAGGACATGAAGCTGTTAAAATTATACAAGAAGAAGCTAAAAATATTATGTTAGATAACGTTATTCCAATTGGTAAAAGAAATAGCTTCGCGACTGTTGCTGAAACTATGTTAGCAAAGAGAAAATTGGGATGGGGATAAAATGTGGTAGTAAAATAAACGAATTATATATTAATTTTTTATATATATAAATGAATATGAAAAACTATAATGTTCAAAATAGCAATCCATAAACTGGAGGAATTGGATATTGATAAATATTTAATAGAATATCAACTTCACAAGAAAAATGAACAATTATGCGAAGGTAAATGATTGAAATTGACATTGTCATTACCATCAATAAAAAATATAATCACTGAAATGTTTTGTAACTGCACATATTTGGTTGATTCAAAATTCATGAACAAACATAATTTATTAAAATGTAACTATAGGCATTAAATTACTCTTTCCACAGTTTGATGTACCAATAAATATTGATCTAATATTGTCAGGGAATAGTTCACAATTTTCTATTATTTATTGACGTTTCTTCAGATATCAAAACACCAACACCCCAATCAATTTTATGCATTATATATATATATATATATATATATATATATATATATATATATATATATATATATATATATATATATATAATAACTTTTTACGATATAAATGAATAACAATAATTAAAATTGACATGTACAAATTCTGTGTTGAGGAAGAAGTTACATTATGATTTTATTCATAATGATCACTATATTTCATTTATTAGATTTAATACAGAATATTTGACTCTCAACATAACTAATAATAAAATAACTCGCAATGAATTGAATAAAAAAAATTACCATTCCTAGATGGCAGTATGACATTAATTCATTAAAAGAAACTTTCAGTTATTTTGATACTTTCGATACAGTAAAGAGTTATCTGGAAACAGAAAATATAAATAATAGGATAAAAATGGGAACTAAATTCAATTTATAAATTGATGATTGTCTCATATGCTAGGATTTGGCAATAATTTAACCTTCGAAATATGTGAAATGGTTCATGGAAGTAAGATACCTGATTTTTTATTCTTTATAAAAGCATAAATGATCATTGTAATTTAGCTTATGGAATGAATATGAAATATGATGAATCTAATCACTTAGAAACCAGTATCATATGTAGTTTTGAACGGTAAACAATGTTTGATTTTAGGGATTCTATAATTTATGGAACTGCTTATCCTTTTATTTTATACAATTAATAATGAAATTTTAATTATATACTTTTATAAATTAGGAATTAAAATGGAAATTTAATATAATTTGATAGTGTTGATATTTATGTGATAATGGAAATGAAACACAACTTATTACATACAGACTTATTTACTTACTTACTAAACTACATATATACTTTATACAAAATCATTTTCATCTTCATATACATCTTCACAGTTTACTGGTACTATATCATCTACTCCTCCATCTCCATATTAAAACTTCAAAATTATTCAATTTACTAAACAACACATTTATATCTTATGTATTATTTACTATTTCTATAGCATCTTAATCTGCATTTTCACCTCCATATCCATTTTCACAATTTTATTATTCAATTTACTAAACAAGTTTATATGAAATGTGTCACTTATTGGTTCTTCACAATTTATATATAATTATTTATTCAATATTGTTTTTCACTATTTATGCATTTTGAATCTTATTCGTGATTTTATCCTTAAAGTAATGTATCTATTTTATTTTCTGAAATTAATCTTTTATCATCTTTAAAATTTAAAGTTTTTTATTTACCTGAACTCTATGAACCTCGTGTTTGTAAGATCTTATTAGGTCCATTTTTATGATTTTTTTTCTCCAAGAGACAATTCTTTTAATCATTAAATGTTTTTCGATTTTTAATGGTCGGCAATTTTTGATTACTTTTAACTTTTTACATACTTTTTAATGAACTTTGACTGCATACATTTTTACACGTAGTGCAATTTTTTTTTTCATAATTTAATTATTATTCAAATTTTTAATCTTACCAATAACTCTTTTTCCACTTGGAGTATATTATATTTATTGTCTCTTGGATAATCACTAGTAAAAAATTAACTTCTAATTTCTTTCATATCTGCATAAACGCTTCAGTTTTTTCTATTATGTACCAGGAAATCTGTGTCTTAATAGCAAAACTAAATGTTTTTAACATATTTTGGTTTCATTATTATGTAGTGAAATTTATACATTAATTCTTTTGATATTTCTAAAATTAACATTCTTACATAAATTGGTTTGTTAAGTTTTTATTTTATTTTATTTATATCAACTGCTACTAAGGTTTCATTAAAAATAGTAGTTCCATAATAATTAGTTTTACAGATTATTTTTTCAATCTCTTTATTACTAACTAATTTTATGTCGACTCTTTTTCTTGTATTTTCCATAATTTTACCATAAACACAATTGTTCCTCAGCTTATAAAAATCCTTTTCAAAATCAATTGCTGCTTTTGTCCTCATTTGTGTATTGAAATCGATATATTTTGAAGTCAATTTGATTGTTACAATTTTAACACTTTGTGAACATATTTTAACTTTAAAGCTTGTTCAGCCATAATGTCAATGTTCTGTGATGTACGTCACACCTTCCTCTATCTCCTGGCATGGTTACCAGTATATTTCTTCCTTCCATAGTTAGGGGTATAACTTTATGATTATCATGGTAATCTATCTGCATAATTTAAATAAATTTTCAAAATGAAACCATCTACAGAATCATTTGTTAGATTTTTTTTTTATAGATTCTGACACTTCTTATGGATAATTATTCAGCTATCCATTCAGATACATCAAATTATCATAAAGCCTATTTTTGTCACAGTTTTATATACTTATTATTTGCTTTAAGATAATTATTTTACAACATGGAGAAAATCCACCCCGGATACCTTTTTCTAAGAACAAAATTGGATCATAGCCATTCAATAGATCTAATTCAATTTCATCAATTTTTAACATTGGTTTCCAAGATAAGTCAGGTGCTGTGTAATACTATGCATGATCTAAGTTACATGTTTTTATACAAATATCTCTACAATTTTCGAATATAACAGCTAAAATCAATACATCATATTTATTGTTAAATTTTGTATATTCTGCAAAATTTTTAATATGAATTGTTTTCATATATTTGTTTTATAAATTCCATTACTGTATTTAAAAATAAAGAATTTTTTTATTCACGCTTTAAATATTTCATTATATAAGATTTTTCAGGGTTTAGTTCACAAGTGTCCACATTTCTTAACAAACATTAGAAATCTACACAAATTACCAAAAAAAACCTTAATATAAATTTTTTAAATTTGAATAATATTTTTTTAATGTTTGGCATTTCTGTATATACTTTATTTTTTATCACTATTAATTGTGGATACTCGATTTTTCTTCACAGAGAAATATTCTTAGACATATATAGCAAGGAAAGGTTTTTTCATTTTGTTTGCTATTATTTACTGAAATTAACATTGATAAATATCTGATACAACAATAATTATGACTATTTTTTTCATCCATAAAGTACAGTACATTTATGTGCTATTCTTTTTGTCCTTTGTTATTTGTAGTGGGTAAATACATTATTTTTCATGAAAGGAATAAACATTTATGAAAAATTAACCTTTTTTTTTTCTCAAATTTAAGTATGCATCAATTTTCACTGGCATTTCCAAACTTTTTGAAAGTTTTTCAATCTCTTTATCAATGTTTTTGGGACTTTGAAACTCTTTGTGGATTTTTGTATAGTATATAGTTGTCTTATTTTGTAGAATACATGAAATATTTTTATCAACAGTTCGTACATTACTAGAAGCTTGTTTTGCTTTATTTTTGTCTCGTAATTATATGTATCACGAACCATTCAAATGATTGTATTAATTTGGAGAAATCTTAAGATTATTTATTGAATGTAATGGCCATCCAAATCCCCGAACTTCGAATCCAGCTATTTTAGTTAGAATTAGCTGTATAAGTTATTTAAAGTCTCCTTTAAATTTATTGCTTTGTACATTATTGAAGTTCAGGTTTAAAAATGCATTTCCTGTATATTGTCCTCATTTCTAATGAACCATTGAATATTCGATTTATTTTTAGAGCAGTTATATTAATTCCTTTTGATTTCACATTAGAAAGACATAAACTATTCATTATTAAAGAAATAATATCTATTTTAGATAATTCTATACTTTTTTAAGCTTTATAATTTTCTCAATTTTTGATTACATAAGTTTGTATTCTTGAATTAAAGGCAGCTAGTTTACTTTCAAATTTAGTTTCTCAATTATTGTATTGAGTTCTTTGTTACTGAATTTAGAAAATGGAACATCAAATCATTCAACATTTTGGTTATAATATCTTCATGGAAAATTTTAAAAGGAATATGTGTGTGTGTGTGTGTGTGGTGTGTGTGTGTGTGTATATATATATATATATATATATATATATATATATGCTGAAGATCTCAGTTCTGCATATGAACATTTTTCATATCACAATGTAGTGAATATTTTTTAGTTTGATTTTTTTTTTCAGTGAAAACGTCTGATATAAATTGAACTATGTTTTGATTTATATTAAGTATATCATGAATATTCATTCTGCTTTCAATTATCATTTATACCCTATAGTTAATGCTTTCAAAATATATTGTAAATATTTCATCTTACTTTCCTCTCCTCGCTAATGTCTCCCATCTCGTTTTTCCTCTATCATTTAAGAGCAAAAAATTCTTTAAGAATTTTTTATTGTTTGCTGTAAATTTATTGATTATTATTGGCTATTATTATTAATTTATTTTATAAGTTTTCTCTTTTTATTAGCCTACTTTCCGAAAGAAAGGCTTATGAGATCACTTTCCTGTCTGTGTGTCTGTGCATGTGCATGTGTGCACCCCCCTCCACATTTTTTAATTTTTTAATGCATCAACCAAATTTCTCACCAAACTTGGTACACATAAGGATACCTGACTTTTATAGTTTTCTGCCACATATGACACTTACTTTCAAAACAGGGATCATTTTAAAATTTGGGGTGATGTCATATCTCGGGAAACAGTCAACTGATTTACACCAAATTATGTTGACAGAGCATTGTGTAACTATTACATTTTGTGAAGGATATTGTTGTTGGTCAGCCATTTTGTAAAATAGCACTAAATTAAGAAATAAGGATTTTATATTATATCTCGAAAACTACTCAACTTGGCAGGTATGTAATACTACTATAGGCCAAGTAAACGTGAGTGATTGAATTTGATTACGTACTTATTTTGAAAATGGCGGCAATACAAATATTTTAGGTTTATTTGGCATATCATCCATACAATTTAAACAATTCCGACCAGATTTTACATACTGAAAATATATATTACAAGCATCAACATTATACACCAAAACATAACCACTTTTGTCGGCCATTTTGGAAGATAACACCATTCGAATAAATAAAGTTGTTAGGTAATTTTTCGGTAACAAAAAACTAACCGATTCCTACCAAATTTGGCAAAAAATTAGTAATACCGCAGATGGTGCAAACTTGTATGTTTTATGTAGGTCAGGCTCTTATTTTCAAAATGGTGACTATATAAGTATTTTAGCTCAGTATGTTATATCAACGAAAAAAAAAAAACTTTGTGTGCTGGCAGTACCTATTACAACCATCAAATTTGACTATGCAGAGCCTTATTCCTCTGTCATTTTGTAAGATAGCCCTACCAAGAGAAAATTAAGATTTTATCTCATATCTCGGGAAACAATCAAACCATTCTTACAAAATTTGGCGAAGATGTACTGTGGTCGGCTATGTTAAGATATGTATTTTTTTTAAGTATGATACACATATTTCCAGAATGGCGGTTATCAAATCATTTTAGTTTTGTGTGCTGTATCTCCGAAACTATATAATCTATTTCGACTTAATTTTGTATATGGGCAGTAAACAATCATTGAGAGTGCTACTGAATTACTTTTTGTCCTTTATTTATGAAGATCGCCATACGAAAATTATGGAGGTTTTATGCCATATAGCGAGGACCATTCAACCGATTCCCACCAAAAGTTACACACTGGAAACTTCAACTAATTTGTAAGAAATTTTGCACGTCATTAATGCTACAGAAGGCCATGTAAACTTACATAATTTAAATGGGTCAGACAGCGATGTTCAAAATGGCACCTTCGAAAATAATTTAGGTAAATCTGCCACATATATTAAACAGTTTAACCAAATTCAGCCAAAATATGTATGTAGACAGCATACAATACAAGCATCGCATATAGAGCCTCTTTTTTATTTAACAAATTTGATCAATAGCATCAAATAAAAAGATAAAGTTTTTATGCCATATATCAAGGACTAAGCAACCTGTTTCAACCCAATTCTTCACGCAAGTAGCTCTATGGTAGGCCATGCAAACCTGCATGTTTTTAAGTGGCTTAGTTATTTATTTTCAAAATGACGACACTTTAAATATTTTAGGTTAGTAAACCCTATCATTATAAATATTGGACAGAATAAATCCGAAGATGATGCTGCGAATTCGACTATTTTCTGGGTTCGAGTTCTGGTGAGGTACTTGTGTATTTGTAATTGTCTCACTACTGTTGCATAAGTTTCCGGTTTCATTTCTAGTGTTATAGTTTTCAAAGAGCCTTTTGAATTATTTTTATGCTAAAATTAATCTTTTTTTTTCTCCCTTGCATTCTGAGCATTTCTTTGTTGTACTGATATTCAATTAATATTGCTATTTACTTACAATACATTTTGTCAACTTTCGTTTTTTTGTTTTAATTTTCATAGAATTTACTTTAAAAAAGTTTTGAATGGAATTTAATTGTTTTTATTATCTATTATTTGAGTCAATTAATTTTTCATTTGTTTTTGATATTTTTCATACTTTTTTTTTTAATTAAAAAAAACCACTCACTCATTCAGGAGAAGCACCTCGGCTAACACGACAGTCAACCAGGCACAAGCTAGTAAGACTGGTGCAATCATGTCACCTTCAGCGCCAGCAGCGAGCGCCAAGCATCTCCATGAGCGACCGAGCAGAGTGGCGCAGTAGTGATGCACTGTACTCTCCTTAGATTTCCGCTGTTTACCGAAATCACTCTACGCGATTGTCGGGATGTTCCCATTGCACAGGTATGGACGATTTCGTGACCGCTCCTAATTGTTCGAGCTCTTGGTTCCGTCTTTGATTGACCCTTTTGTCTACGTACATTAAAGGCCATTTCACACGATAAAGTAGTTTAATTCAACTAATTGAATTCATTCTACTGAATAAAAAAAGTGTTAATATGCACTTCAATGTAATGTATTTAATAGAAAATGAATTATTACTTCAAGAGTTTTGAAAGGCTTTCACACATGCAGCTGTTAAAGTGACAACAGTAACATTTTGTCGTGAATACGTCCTTAAATTTCCAATCATAGTGGGAGGCAATCAAGAAAATCCGATGATAACGGAATCGGGGGATACAGTTTGGCATTGCAGCTCCGAATCTATCGTCTACATTCAAAATTTAATTACACCACTCGATGGTCAAAGGATCAAATAATATGTTACTTTGAGTGAGGTCTGCACAGCATCGCGAGTGGTTGGGTAGGGGGGGGGGGGGTGTGGGAGTTTGTTTCGCCGCGTCTCATAACTTTCGCGTAATATAACTTTTGACTAGGAAAAGCTACGACTTTCGTTTGAGTTTCAATAGACAGTTCTCATCAAGCTCAATCGATTACGCGTGTAAATTCATTTGTGTGGCGTGGTTATGGTGAAATTGTACAATTTTAATGTAAAAAATTAAGAAAACTTAACACAACGTCGGCCTATACTCGTCAGAAAGCCAAGTCGAAATACAGAAATTGTACACGGTTGAAAAGAGCATTTCAAAAGCAATCTAGTGATACCCATAAAACCCCATATGATCGAGTGAAGCGGTGGCGGGAACATAAAAAAAACCATCAAGGCGTCCGGGCGCATCAACGTAGTCGTATTCACGCAAAACAAACTGCAGTGTCCCCAACACAGCTACACCCCATTTTTATCGCAAATATTTCTGTTTAAAAAGTTATAATTAAGTCCAGTAACTTTTTTTGTAATCCTATACAAACCATACACTGTGCGAAAATAATTTGTCAAAATCAAAACAAGCATATTTTTTCTATGATGATATATTTACTTTGAATGAAATAATTTTATGCAAATATTTATGTAGCTTAAATGCTCATAAGAGATTAAATTTTATATTTATACTGTTTTAATAATCCGGAGTGCTAGCCGAAAAACTGAATTCGAGAAAGTTTAAAACATGTTCTAAACGAAAATCTTTGAAGGAATTTGAGTCATTCAATTGTATTGAAAGGCAAAATCGCTGCGATTATGACGTCAGAGTGACGTCATACAGCATTCAAGGAATTAAATTCAATATTAAATTTGAAAAAAAAAAAAAAAAAAAAAAAAAAAAAAAAAAAAAAAAAAAAAAAAATGCTGAAGTGAAATTTGGTTACGTGAAAGGGTCTTAAAACATAAAGGGCGCTGCCTAGTTGCAGGACCAGCCAAACGTAATTATAGGTTTTCCCGTGTTCATTTTGGAATGTCTCAGTTACTTTTCATAATACCGCTTTCAAACAAAAACACTTTGCGCCCTTTGAAGAGAATAACTACGAGAGCAAGTAGGAGAAAATTTAATTTAATAAATATATAATATAACTATAAATAATTCATATGTTCTTGTCGAGCCTATAAATCTCAATTTACGGGCAATTATCGGGGTATCAAATCTTTCACAAAAAAATATTTTGCAATAATATGGCCCAGGAAAAGACGGACAAGGTTTTTTTTTGTATGGAAGCGATATCGTGGGCACGTTGGTCGAGATACGCGTAATATCATTTAAAGACTGCTCACGATAAAGTGAGCACTTAAGAAACTAACCTTAGAAAAATGTTGCTGCCCCTGCATGCATATATTTTAACGGGCGCATTAAGTGACATTCGCCCAGTAGAGTTGGTAACGATGGATGGAAAGTAATTCTATATCAACGTCAAATAAAAACTGTTTGGCAACCATTTGTGATAACTTAAAACTACTTGTTTCGCTTTCTGTTTTTTTTATATTTTTTTTTTTATCTATATAAGTGTACAAATGAGCAGATTTGTAAGGTATTGCCTTTGTTAATAATTCCACAGCTTCATTTGACCGACGCATGAATAAAGGCATGAGGCCCATGGCAATGTTAATTTTACATAAAGCGGAGGAATACACAACGTGTATACAAGTATAATTTTTAGCAATGCTTTCAAAAGGGCTGATTCTGCCGTGAACAGCCTATAACAGGTAAACCGCCATCCTTCAGTGGGGCTGTTATTTATTTCGCAGACGTTAGTTTAGCCGAATTTTTCTGAGGCGCATGCGGAAAACATAAACTGTTTGTCTACCTGGTAATTGTATTGTTTAGAAAGATATTTGCTGCTAACCGAGTTGACTTATGTACCAATATCTATTACCATATAATTCGCTTGTCTGGAATACAATTTATTTTTAATTAAGGTAAGTACATATTTTCGCCGTTTCAACTGGCACCTTCCGCAGCACATGATTTAAAATTTATTTTCTTGAAATTCTATATTTTTTAATACAATTATGGCTAATGACTAATATTATGTGTATAGCAGTATACATAGTTATAGTTATATACTAATTTTCACGGCAGTAATCAACGTAGAAAAACAAATATTTCGACAGTAATTTATTAACTTATCAAGATCCAAGTATTCATTATTTTGGAACATTATTAAATCTATCCTGTACGTATCTGCAGCTTAATCTCCTTTTTCTTTTCGCCCACCTACGCCTTTATTTTTCAGGGAATATGTGCATATTTGCGTGCGTTCTAATGTAGGCTCTGCAGTATTTTTATAAATTCATCCCAAGGGAATAAACGTAAATTGTGAATTCATCTTAATTCAAATAACTTTACCGTGAAAAACTAATTTTACTGAAGATTTTAGTTTTTAAATAAAATGTTCTCCTGTTTCTTTACAGTCGTTCGTTGCTGAGGTTGCAGTTGGTGTACAGAGAAATATGTTTTTTTTTTTTTCATAGCGGTATTCAAACCAATAGTTGCCTCGCAGGTTACTTCCCTACACAAAAAAAGGATGATAAATCCAAACTTTTCTTACGCGAAGTAATTTAATCCTTTGAGGCGTATGCACGTACACACACGGCGCCACGATCATATGGAAATTCCTTTGCTCTTGAACACGAAACTCACACTTTTATAGTTTTACCGTTTCGCTGGACTTAACCGGAATCTAAATAATAAATTACAAATAGTCAACAATTCAGTTCGTAAGGTAAAAACGGATCTTTTTTCTCATTTATCCAATGAACACGATTAATTTTAAAACGTTTTAGATCTATCGTGACTCTTTGGTTGGCGCACAGATAAGGCGAGAATTCATTGGCTGACGGCCAGCCAATAACAAACGTTGCAGAGTACAGAATGCGTGTCCCGTGTAGCCAGGACCAATAGGAAGCTGGTAAGTGGAAATACAGATACCAGCACAACTGATATGGCTGTAGTGGAGAATATAGGCAGCTCACTTCAACCTTGTCTTCAGTGCCAGTAAATTTGTACCGTCCTCAAAGCGTTATCGTGTAAATTATACTGTACACACCATTAAAGCCCATTTTTTTTTTTTAGCTTTTATTCTAAGTAATAGACATGTTTGTAAAAAATAACTGTACTATAGGCTGTTCACAGTAAAATGAGCGCTTCTGAAAGCCCTGCTTAAGATATACTTGTATGCACGTTGTGTATCCTTCCACCGTATGTAAAATTAAGATTGCCACGGGCCTCATCACATTATTCATGCGTCAGTCAGATGAAAATTCTAAATTATTAGGAAAGTAAATATTTTGACAATCGGCTCATTTTTACACTTCTGTGCATTGAAAATGCAGAAAGGGGCAGAAATAATTTAAGTTATCACAAATGATTACCTAACACTTTCCATCCTTCGTTACCAACTTTACTGGGTGCGTGCCACTCAGTGCGCCCGTCAAAATGTATGCAGGCAAGGCCAGTGAATTTTTTTCTAAGGTTGATTTCCAGAGTGCTCACTTTATCATGGACAGTCTTTACCTATGATTGAACGCGTGAATGTTCCCGGCCAAGACGTCTATTAACAAATAAAGTATTGTAAAATTACTATCTAACGCCAGCGTAAAACTGGACCTCGCAGTCTTATGGAAGTTATGCCATAATAACGTGTACATGTCGCTTTACGGTTGTAAAGTAAACACTTCACTTCCTAACCAAGTGGTCGATGGTTTTAGTCATGTGAATATGCCTGGGAAAAGTCGACCATTCAAATAACTCGGTTTATAGGATATATTAACAAATACGAGCAGCAAAAAATGACTGTTGCTACTAATATAAAGCTGGAGTCACCTTACCCCGACAACCACGATACAACCCCGACGCGACTAAATCTGAGTAGCAGCCAATGAAAAGCAAGGTCACTGTGACGTCAGTCTGACCAAATCGTAGCCCCGACAGCCCGAGAGGAAAGTAGATTCTATTTCTAATTTCTATCGTGTCGGACTCGTCGGAGCGCGCAAAAAATGTAAATACAACATTATAAAACAAAATTTCTCGCGTATTTCCCAACTGTAGTAAATGATAGGCTAAACTAACTTGCCGCCAAAATAATGTTCCGGTTTGTTTCTAGATACTTACCTCTCGTACAAATTCAAATATTCTCAAGAAAAAAAATTATTTCACTTTATCGCGAGTTTTAAAATGTAAACATTGTATCTTATAAGGATAACTTGCCGTTTTAGAATTTTCCAACAGCCAACTAACATACTTGTCGCGCAGATTTCATTGGAGTGTTGCGAACACTGAATAAAATTGAATATGAAATTCCGTCGAGCTCTGACGTCATATCTGTCTGTCGTGTAGTGTTCGTCGGGTTATTGTGACTTCAGCTTAAGACATTTACACCAATTTTGTATACCAGGATGAAAACTAAAAATAGGTAACACTTATGCATGCAGATAATGTACAGATGCCACGTAAGCATAGCAGTACCTACCATTGATTGAGGTTCCGTGTGGATTACTGTCTCACTATTCTGATAATCAAGTTCTAAATGTCTAGCTGGTGTCACAATTTTTTATTTTATTGCGAGACCACATGCACAAGAAAATATTACCGTGTGAAAAGGTGTGTGTATAAATATGAATGTATGTATAGTGTACACATACCTACAGACATGTCCTTATCTGATAATAATAAAAGGCGTGATGGCATCAGACAAAGGTGCTAAAACGGGGATCATACGCTGTAATAACTGGCACGTTGAGGGTTATCTTCGGTAACAGGAAACTCCAAACGTTCACGTGCACATTTTTACTGTCTGTCGCCAGTGCAGGCTAACGATATGTAGTCTTTGAGTATTTATTGCTCTTTGCAGGACTGAAAAAAATGCGGTTGTTTAGCAGAAATAATTATTTAAAATATAACGTTTACAATTTAATTGAGGTATTTTCTATTCGATTTACATATGCACATGTTTAATTTTAAAAGTTGTGCATACTTAATAAACATAATTTCAAAACTTTTTTATTAGGACCCTAATCTAATAATTAAATATTTACCGCTGATATATACATGCATCTTAAAGAAAAATACATTTTACTCGTGAAATTTTTAAAAAGTTAATTCTTTAAAGTAATTCTCACGAATTCGAACGTTCACTTTTCGTAGCTTCGTCGGTTACTTCAGACAGCAAATCAACATCTGAACGGAAATTGTCACTATTTGAGTGTTCTTTAAAATTTCCATCATCCTGTTGAGTTGGTAATTCAGAGCCAGAAGTTCGTGCGATGTCAAATGCTTCTTCTGTTACTGGCAATGACCTGTCTTTGACAGCTGCTCCTACTCCAAATTGCTGAATTTTAATTTTGTCTCTTGGGGGCGCCGAGCATTTCTCGTAACTTCTATCGGGTCCTGGAGATTTAATTGTAATTTTAGAACGACCATTTGCATCCAAAGTCTCAATGACGGTGGCTACAATAGGCACTTTGAACTGTACTGCACACACAGTATTTGAACCAGCGAATTGCCTGTAGGTCGGTACTGCAGAAATAAACTCTCCCGCCATCTTCAGATCCATAGCAGAAGCGGGATACAACATTTCTTTGCCTTCGGGAACTTGGAATACTTTCATCAACATAGGGATGCCTTTAGCTGACTTTAGAAGAGCGAACGGTGTCTTGTTTGCCGCACGCACAATCCTCATCTCTTCAGTGTCTATGGGGCAAATAATGATGGCAAATGATGCGATACTCTTAAAGAACGACACGTTGTTTCCGAGCATACGTGATATTGCCGACTTGTCTTGTTCACTAAGTACTTTCATCTCCCTTTTCAAACTGATGATCTCTTTGGACAGATGTACGTCATGTGTTTGAGTTCTGACGTTGAAAATTCTCTCTTTATGACTTAATTGATGTTCGTGAAGAGCCGTTCTTCTTTTGAACTCTTTCATACACACTTTGCAGCGTAGAGCCTGTCGACACGCATGCGCTGCGTCCATGTGGCACATTAGATTTGACTTCTGATTAAAACCTTTATTACAAATGTCGCACTTGTATGGTCTCTCGTTGGTGTGTGTGAACACGTGGTTGCGCAAATTTCCTTTCTGATAAAAGCCTTTACCACAGTATTGACACAAGTGCGTTTTTTCTCCGGTGTGTGTCTTACGGTGTGAAATAAGAGTCGAAACCCTGTTAAAGGTTTTAGTACACACCTCGCATATATATGGCTTGGCACCACTGTGAATAGTTCGATGTTGTGTAAGTGTGCTTAGCTGTCGGAAAGATTTCCCGCACGTGTTACATTTATAGTTTCTCTCGCCTGTATGGATAGGAATATGTCGAGAAAGTGTGTAAAGGTGCTTGAACTCTTTTCCACATACATAACATAACCACACCTTCTCCCAGCTTCCGTCACTTAGACGCTTTCGCAGAGTGATGTGATGAGAGGGCCGATTAAAATCTTGCAAAGTATTAAAACATGGAATAATGTTTTCATAATTTCTAACCTGTTTAAGTGAAACCTCGTTATCGTAGGAAGACTCTCTTAAATTTACGCAATCGTCATGATCCTGGCAGTTTGGTAATATTTCATATCCATACTCACTTTTGACTCTGCCAGTGGTCCAGTTACGTTGGCAAATAATTTCCTCTGCTGCAATTTCAGGCACATCTTCTAAACTGTTTTGTTGTTTTCCTTTACCGGTTGTAGCAACAGCTCTAGTACTCCTATCGCAATCATTCTTCTCGTCTTCAAGCATGACTGCACCTTTAATATACGTTATGGTTATGTTTTATGTTATTGTTTTAATTAATTAATTTCTGTGGCAGCGGAAAATATATAAATCACATTGCAGAAAGTAGCTTAGAGCCATTTGTTGTAAATTGTTCCTTAATTCGACTTCTTTGTGTAGTACTCTATGGTTTCTTTACACGACTGCTGCAATAATGTGATATAAATTTAAGTATCGACAGTAAGTAATATTCATTTATAACAGCCCTCTTTTATTATTTGACTGTACTAACTGATAAAGTAGACTACACACCGGAGTATTAAAAATTATTCTGTGAAGTTCTTCAAATACGTAGCATTCGCTTCCTGTAGAAAAATTCAATGTATAACACAATGTATTAATTAATTCCCAAAAGTTTACTCAAAATTCAATGTTTTACTATTGCATTCTGGATGTCATCTGATGACAGCCATTTGGGAATGTTGTGTACGTGACACAACTGAATCCTGACTATATGACCACAGATGCAGGTACTGTTTGTCAGATATTGCGATGGCGAGTCATATAATTATGAAAAGAGCAGAAGGCCCAACAGTTAATATTAAGCGATTCGAGCAAAGGGGATCGAGGAATGGAATAGCAGTATCAGCCACACTGGCGTTCTATTAACTTCTCATGCTCTATCATTCCACTTTGATTTCTGCCATAATGGATATTACTGACATTGAAATTCACCCGAAATTAGCACCTTGACCACGACTGCCTTTCTAACGCCTCGTAACTCTCTTGACACAAAAATAGCCCAACAAAGTGTCTTTATGAATTATTGTGTAGTGAAAACGGACATTGTATTGAACTTACATCAAATAAATAAATTAATTAGAGGGAGAAAAATCACTTAATAAAACCAGCTGAAGAGGGTAAGTATTAAGTTGTACTATATTTCCCAAAAGAGGTTTTTTATTTTAATATGTGTATATTATTTTTTACTAGCGCTAACATCTAACGTAACGGCGATACAACCGACCAGGTGTTACTATCACGTGATGGTGAAAACTAGGTCATTCTGTTGCAGAAAAAAAAAAAGTTAGTTGTAGAAGTGTGTGTGTGTGTGTGTTTTTTTTTTTTTTTTAATGTAAACAGGAAACAGATTTAATTTATATTTAATGGTTCACTAAACTTACATAATATATTATATCAAACACGCTGTAATACCAGGAAAATAACATTATTTCGCAAGCTGATAGTGTATTTCAAAACAGTGCCGACAACACTGCAAAACCTATGCTCCCTCAGAGATATATCTAACGAAATTCCTTACAGTATGTCACATAAAGAAATTTACGATTAACTATATCGTTACAACTGTCATTGCCATAAAGACACTCACAATGAGTATGTTTAAGAAAGCCGAAGTAAGAGAACAGGACAGAAAATGGTGCCGGGGGGGGGGGGGGTATCTCGTCCCCACGCACGCACTCTGCGTAGTTGGGCAGCCTGGGAAATTCGCCCACCCATGGAGTAAAGATGAGGTCGACTGACTTGCGTCTCCTGCGCATGTCCCCAACGTTTATTCGTCCATCGCCAATGCAAATGTCAAAGTCACGTGGCCAGCATTTAGAAACGTGTCTGTTTACATTTTAATTCTCAACAGACCTGCTCTTTTACATGAATTAAATACTTTGATTAGCTTGAATATATTCAGATTTACTTCAGAAGACTAGGTTTGAGGAAGTGTACGAACCCCTCAAAGCACTTAATTATTTAAAAGTGTTCTAACCTTAAATCCAATCCTCGTGGTTTTTTTTTATAGAGCAGTTGGCACAAAAATACTCAAATGCTGCAACACGGAGAGTGGCTACTGTGCAGCTCGCACGCGCACTCTATACCATATACCCCTCTGTATTTCTGACCACTGGGGCACCACTTTCGTTTAAAGATCGCGATCGAAGAGGAGGATTGTTAAAGATTGACGGTTACATTGATGAAAAAAAAAGAAAACAAGTCTTTAATAGATTTTAAATATTTTGGAATTTTTAGGTTGAAGGTCAAAGGTCACCTGGTTACAGTCAATGTCACCTGAATGAAAGATTGTGGTAGTAGTCTGTAATACAATTATACTATTATACAATATGATGGTAGTAGTCTGTAACATAATAGGCTATGCTTGGTTACTTTTATGTAGGCTAATTTTATCTCGCGTTTGTGTTTTCAAGGCCATTAAAGGTCATGGGATCAAGGTCAAGGTCACCTGCATCCAATATGGTTGCTATGATGGCTAACAGCACCAATATGGCTGACTGAGTATGTAAGAAAGGGGTGGAGGCCTGCCAACTTATTTGTTAGGTGAGGAGGGGAAGGGGTAAACCTCACGAAATTTCATTATTTAATACATTTTAAATTATGTTTATTAATATATTTTTTGATTTGTTTGATTTTTGTGATTTTTTGGAACTGTTTTGATTTTATTTTCATGGTCAATGGTCGAATATCAAGGTCAAAGGTCAGTGTCAAAGATAAAGGTCAACGGTCATGGTTCCTGCTCTCCTGGCTCGGAGTCACTGATCACCGGTCACTTCAGTCGCTAATCCCAGTCACCTACTTCGGGGAAAATGGAAAGTTTCTGGGGGTCCTTTTTTGCAAATGGGAAAAAAGGGAAATATGTAAGGGAAATTCTTAAGAAAAAAGTGACATCTATAGGAAAAAAGAAAGTTTTTAAGGAAATTTAATCGGTCTAGCGAAAAAAGGAATTTTTGGGGAAAAAGGGGAAAAATATGGCGGACGGGTGACGCCACAACATGGTTACCCCCCCCCCCCCCCTCCCCCAGCGCCTGGCTCCCATTCCAGATGCTCAAGTCCCCTTTTTCCTTCTACTCTCTGCTATTATTTCAATTAGTTTTAAAACATTCTCATAACACTTTAATGTCAAAGTGATTATTTGGGGGGAGGGGGTCACATACTTTGTGGAACCCTCTTTCTCCTCTGGATCCGCCCTTTCTTTCAAGTATTGATGAAATTTTAACTTGTAAACGTCATGAAGAAATAGGCGGTTTTTGATCAGGGCAATTACATAAATTGTATTAACAAAGCATTAATGACTTTAAAAAATGAACAAGGAAATCTCCTGCGCCTTTTCCAGCCGTCATATTTCTACAAGATACTAGTGTGCGAGGATTGGTCCCCTTAACGTTATCTCTTTTCTTTCTTCCAGCCTGGCTTGCTGGATTGACGATTTAAAACTTCATTGCAAGCTTTGCGAGAAACTTTCCTTCTTTAGCCAAACCTGCGTATCATGTTTAAAGCCTATGGGTGGGTTCGCAACTGAAAAATTATGAATTTATTCTAATTATGCGGTAACCTCTGGTCGCTCGTACCAAAACAAGCCTAGTGTATTTTATGCTTCATAATTCGTATAGCAGTTCTTAATTCCAGCCAGTGGAAACTTGCGAACGATCAGCATTTAGTAATATCTGACAATTTTTTGCTTCATTTTTTGTTGTGTCTTAATTTAAAAAAAAATTATATAAACATGCTCATACATCTGTCCTTTTGATACTATCAATGCTTGCTGTTCTGTAAATACGAGTTTCCCACCAACAACACCCACTGCCATGGGTCACCGCAACTGAAATTTTACGTAAGAAACAAAATGTAAATATTTATTTGAACACTTATAAAAAACACGCGCGACCTGCTATGTTCTGTGAACGAGTACGTCGAAAGTGCATACTTTCGTCTCCTCTGTACCAAGGTTTGGCCTCGTCTGTGGATGTGCTTGAGAAAATGATGAAACCTGTCCGCCATGTTGCGACACCTACAATATTGGAAACCTAACCTGTCAAAATAAAAATATGTAGTATTGTATCCGAGTATGTTGATATTTAGACTGAAAGTTTAGCTTCAATAGTTGGTATTTAAAAAAAAAACTTCCACATTTTACATGATGTTATGAACAGACTTTGATTCAAAATCCTCGTATGAATGTGGTCTAATATTTTCAGTCAATCAGGATGCCCAACTAATTGCAGCAACCAGCGGGCGAGGCCGCTTGCAAAAAAAAACCCCTCCACCAGCCAGCGATCAGGGACATGGACGTCTAAACGACGCACCGATATAGGCCACTTTAAGACAGGGTTCGGCATTTTTCCGTATCCGACCAGCAGCCAGGGAAGATCACAACATGGGTATCTCCGACCGCCGTCAACCGATAGCTAGAAACAGCCTCCGACGTCAAGAATAAGGCGGGGACTGTCCTTAATAGATAACTTATAAACCAGGCGTGACAACTTGGTTGTAACATTATTTAATATCAGTAAACAGTGCTCCCCCGAACGTATAATCATTCAATATCATGTCAATTGTAAGTCTCTTGTTATTATACATGTTTCACAAGACTAAAATAAACCCCATCAGTTACAATAAAAACTCTACCATTATATTTATCATTTCAGATGCGCCCCTAGCCCCTTCTTTTGTGAATATGGCCATAAGTCTTATTTATAAAATTTGGTGGAGGCATTAAAGACAAAACCCTGCCCCAACATTTTCAATGTTGTGGGTATCACTTAATGGCGATGGACGAAAATCCAGCTTCAACGACGTCATAGCATGCCATCTCCTGTTATTACTAAAAGCTGTTCACGATAAAGTGAGCACTTTGGAAATCAACCTTTGAAAAAAGGCATTGCCTCTACCTGCAGACATTTTAACAGGCGCCCTGAGTGAAATGCGCCCAGTAAGGCTGGTAATGATGGACGGGAAGTAGTTTTATATCTTAACGTCGTATAAAAAGTGTTAGGTAACCGTTTATGACAACTTAAATTATCTCTTTTGCTTTCTGTTTTTTTATGCATCGAAGATTAAAAATGAGCAGATTTGGTAAATATTTACTTCCCTAATAATTTCACAATTTCACTTGATCGACGCGTGAATAAAGTGATGAGACCCATGGCAACGTTAATCTTACACAAAGCGGAAGAATACACAACGTGTATACAAGTAGATCTTAATTGGGGCTTTCAAAAGTGCTCATTTTTCCGTGAATAGCCTATACCTCCATGCTAAGTACACACTTTATAACTGATAGTCAGAGCAAGTAAGTCTTTGCGTCTCGTCGACAGCGAGTTCATTAGAGACGGAATAAGTTGTTATGTTAAGCAGGGAGGGGCGGGGAAGGAATCGGCTATGGGCTGTAGTAAGAAACAATCCCAGCATTCGCCTGGCATGGTTTCTCAAAACAACAGAAAATCGAGATAGAAAGGTCAGACCGAAAGACGATCCCCCCCCCCCCCCGGATCAACATCCTCCCGGGTGCGATACCAAATGCCCACCACTGTGCCATTTGGATCGATCATAATTTCTAGGTTAACTCGTTAATTTTTCAGGACGCAAGCTGGTTTTACAAGCCAAAAGCGTGGCACGAACTCCTCTCTCCCTTTCTTATTATTCCTTATAGTTAAATATCAACATGCTGCACCGCCAGAGAGACATAATATACTAGTAAAACATGGCCAGCCGTACATACCGACCTGGAACCATAAACTAAAGATGAGGTAGCCGATTATTCGTCTTCTGTATACGTACTCGAAATTTACCGAACCCTAAAGCAGGTTTCACACGATGCAAGACGAGTGGCAAACTTGCGCGGGATGCCGACCTTGCGTGAAAATTTCTTGCACAAGTTTGTGTGCAAGGCACTTCTTGCATGAAATGAGGAGAGAGAGCCGGTCCTATTTTTTCTCGTGCAAGGCGATGCAAGTTGCGATCCTATTAGTCCTTGTATGCTGGTCGTATGACCTGTTGTAAACGCAACCATAGAGTAAAAGAAAATCATAATCCGAGGTGTGCGAAGAGGAATACAGGGAAATAAAACATTGCTAGAAAATATCTTTAAAACGTAAATTGGAATTCAGACAGTTTGCTGAGAATAAAGAGAAAACAATTTTATTTTGGAGGGATAGCTTCGAAATAAATACCTTGTTGAAGTAAGCAACTTCATATTTTGTACTATAATATCATGACTGTTTGGTACTAACCAGGGCTATCAACTGATTTTGATGCGATACAGTATTCATTTTATTTATCTGCGTGTGAAAGCGTTTCGCACGAAATTTAGTTGGCATTCTCGTACGAAATCTTACGCGAAATGCATCTTGCATCGTGTGAAGCCTGCTTAACCAACACAACTGTACATGGTCAACAGTAATGAAGGTGTTTGTTTAAACGTTATTTTTCAAAAGACAAGCCCTTTTATACGTATAACACACTTTTACCAGTTTTAATTTAATCTAGTTGCACTAAAAATCTGTTTGAGGAAGTATACGGACATCTCTAAGCACTTCTTTATATACTGTTTACAGTGTTCTAACCTCAATTGCTATCCACATTGTTGATATAACCGTATTGGTATAAAAGTAGTACAATGTTGGGACACGGAAAGTGGCTTTACGCAGCCAGCGTGATTGCTCTACCCCATATCCACTCTACGCTTGAAACCGACGAGAACACGTTGAATTACACATATAGAATGTACAATATGCGCAATAAAGTTGTTCCAAACCCTCGCTGCAGGCGCGTGTTATACCTTCTACGTCATTCTATTCCTTGCCTTGTGCATGTATCACAAATGATTAATGCGCTGACGTCAAATAGGTGCGAATTGCTGAGCGTGAACATACAGTATGTGAAGAGATTTGGGTGAATATGCTGCAGCGTCGGAAAGCAAGGGCGAGGGAAATGGGATATCCTCGAGAAAACCCGCCTACCAGCGGCATCGTCCGCCACAATTCCCACATGCAAAAAAAAACGGGAGTAACCCGGCCGGGGATTGAACCCAATTCGCCTTGATGGGGGGCGAGTAGGCTAACCGCTAAGCCACTTTTTTTAATTTATAAAAATAGATTTATTATCACACACGATATACAGAGGCGTTTACCCTTAACGTATTATATACAGTACACATTCAACCCACAATATAAACAATAACAAAATACTCGATAAAATATCTACACAATTCTTACATAGGGGCAGAAAACGATATGAACATTTGGTGAACTGGTTTTACTGACAAAGTCGATGAACACATAAAAAATTATTTAACGTGAGGGCCAGCGCACGACGTACACCCCGACACGTGACACTGAATTATAACACTGCCACCTATCGACGATTACTACTGTAACATTAAATTGTACACTTGTAAGGACCGAGGGGTGGGCAGCGCACGGCGTACACCCAACCTCGGTAATATACACGCACTTCCTGTAGGCGTGAACGTCAGAATGAAAATAAAAAATTGCCTTACCACTGACGCAATGTGCCACGCCGCGCCATGTTCCACCTATCTTGACGAAGAAGCTGGACAAAGTCTTGAACTGTCATCGGTTTCGAATGGTCCACCAAAAAACCGATCGCATGAAGTATATACCAGGCCGCAGCTCTTCGTCGAACTGAGGGGAAGGTGAAGAAATCGCAATGAAGCATGTGCGTGTCGCTGACATCTCCACGTTCATCGCGAATTATTTTTCGTACTCGTACGCGACCACACTGCCAGATGGGAGCTGCATAAACACAGGAAATTACCCTACCGCGGCTCTCCGCGAAAATACTGAAAGTTGTACTCTGTTTCATATAACTTCAATAAAATTTGACAGGCGTTGTGACCAACCGACACAGCATGTAAACAGTAAACGTCCCCATTTTCAAAGTACTGTGCCAGCTGATGGCTGTTGCAGGATGCATTTTATTTTGTTGGCGCTCTTGGCGATGATTGTAAAAGAAAATAGTACTCGGAATTAAAAATTATAATGTGGCAAACTAATGATAATTACAACATTTATGGTTAAAATTACGCTCATAGACTAATACGCAATTTTTCTGAGTTTATATAGCAAGGACTTTAAAAATATTTAGAAATATTATGGCAGAGCATGCGAACATCACGGTTATGTGAAAGGTTTCCACCAATCTCCGTTGAGTATGTTGTCTATGGTCTCCACCCGCCCGGTGAAAAGCCGTTGTTGCAATTGTGCTCTCTTCCCGTATGCGAGCGTTCCTTGCTGGTGATGTCGGAATATTATATATTCAGTTAATTAATTTTGTATTTACGTATTTCATTAAGTGTTGTTCGTTGTAGGTGCCTTTTTAGAAAAGTCTACTCAGTGAAATGAATTGTCGACGCATACTGTGGTCCGCCATTTTCTGTGACCATCGCGAAGCCCGAGCGAAAATTTTTCGTTGTGAAGTGTGAATTTGTTGGATCAAGAAATAGTTCAAGTATTTTGTTAAGTGCATAAGTCAACAAATAAATTATTTCGTATCGGTAGCCAACAAGTGATTAATCATCCAAAGTTCGGTACGTGTTTAGGAATTACGAAGTGAACAGTAAGTTTGTGTGTTTTGTAAACAATGTTTTCTTAAATGTTGTTAGAATATGTGCATTTCGCACATCGGTATTATGCCGGAATCACATAGCCCCGATCAACAGCACGACAAGACCAAAAACGCAACCACGACACATTTCAATGTGACTACTTGAATTTACAGCACGGCCGACACCACGCTCTCGGCATTTAACCTAACTATTTATAAGACGCTGATAGGCTACGTTAGTCTCAAAGGCGGGGAACAAGAGGGAAATTTGTAATACATAATGGTACCAATTGGTATCGCTAATGCATACAAAGGTAAAATTATTATTTTTAAGAGTTAGATACAGTGATTTTCAATTTATTTCTTTTTTAAGCTGCGTATTTACCGTTGTAGGGAAATCTTGCAATACAATTTCATTTTGCAAGGTTGCACCTTCTGTGCGTCGTGTCGCACGACACGACTTCTGTGCGTCGTGTCGCACGACACGACGAAGAATATAAATCATTGCCAATCCAAAATTGCTGCTCGGACGACAAAATCGGTCGGGCTTACGACGATCCATCTCGTATTTCATTGGCTGTTGGCCGCCGTGTCGTGCGCGTCGGGGCTATGTGATTCCGGCATCAACAGTGACGTATTTATTTATTACGTTTTGTTCTTGCGGGAGGATTTCAAATGCACTTGGCCTAAATAAGCGCCCTTGTAGTGTAGTTCATTATATAAAAAAATGCAACGATATTTATCTGTTGAGCATTTCTCGCATCGGTATTTACGAACGTCGACACATTTATCGCATGTAGTTCTTTCGATGAAGTTAAAACTTTTGAGTTATAGTAAACTGAATGCTATATCCGTGCGAACAACATTTTTTCACTGCATCACCAAAACAATGCAAGTTCCAATTGCAACTCTCTTATAAGAAGAACCACAGAAAAATCTCGTCTCCCGAAAGACGTAAAATTATAGTTCTCCACACCACAAATAAAATAAAACAGAACTCTTAACTAGTATATTATGTGATAACAAAAATAAAACAGGAATGGCAACCAGCTATAGCAGCCTAATTACTGGGCAGAAGTTGCCAGTCTTTCAATACTTGCCATTAGATTCGTAGTTTGTTTACAAATATCGGCTTCTTCACCGACAGAACAGCCGTGGCGGAGGGATACATCGTGGCCGCACTTCTTTTTGAGAACTGTCAAAATTTATTGATATTATAAAAAACAGAGTTATTCAGAGCTAAAAGTTATTCAAAGGTGTCAAGTGAAGAGATTTGGTCTTGAGAGCCGATGAGGGTGAGGCGAGGTGAGTATGCAGTATGCGGCAGCGTCGGAATGCAAGAGCGGGGGAAACGGGAGATCCCCGAGAAAACACGCCGGGAATCGAACCCGGTTCGCCTTGGTGGGAGTCGAGTAGTCTAACCACTATACCATCGCGGTGTATGATATGTATTTGTGTATTTTGTGTAGAATGTTTACACTTGGTAAACAACATACATTAATTACAAATCGCGTGAAATATGTTATGTAACGTTTATTCGCATACAATATAATATTTACATTTGTTTCCAACCAACATGGCGAACAAGCGCACGGTTATCCCTAGTGTAATCAATCAAGTACTTAGTAACGGAACAACATTCAACATGTTTTCTAGTAACTGCACTCGTGCAGGGAACGGAACACAAATCGCCTTTACAGATACCCCAGGCCTGCCAGCTTTTAAAGAATTGTCCAAACATTCCGATAAGAACAGACAGCACAGATACCATAGCAGCGCCAGCTCCCATACTCACCCAATTTATTTGTGAATTCTTCTGTTTGCGGCCATATTGCAACATCAGGACTGTCAAAATATCCCGGTTTACCCCAAAATCACATCAGAAATCGATGATTTCACCCCAAAATCACTTCTTTCCTACACAATTTTTTTAAATAAAAACAATTTTAGATGAAATTATTTATTTCCTTTTTTATTTTCCGCACAATTCCAATCAGCAAGATGGACTCAATGCTCTCTTAAAAAGTTCACAAATCTGAAAGACGAACCAAAGGCTACGAGTCAATCCCAGAGGATCAGGAGAGACGATGACCATGTTTGTTTACATTATTGACTACGACCGCCATATTCGATTTCTATGACGACCCACGATGACACTGAAATAAACTTAAATTCTAGAAATGTGAAAAATTGAACACATTAGAAAAAAAAAAGTAAAAAATAGGAAGGAAATTACATTTTTAACCCGGATCGCGATGTTGCGTTTACATGACTTTCACTTCAAGTTGCCTTGAACACGAAAAATTCTTGAAAATCCCAAAAAAAATCGTAAAAAATCATTAAAATATTATAAAAAGGGAGGATAAAAAAGACTGACAGTCATGTTGAATTTATGTGACAACCCTAACCATAGGGAATAATAAATCTAGAAAATAAATAAAATTACAAAAAAAAATGGTAAAAAATCGGTAAATATCCTAAAAATTTTTCGAAATCTAATAAAGTTTAAAATTTTCCTAAAAACTATTTTAGAATTTAATTTCCAAGCATTTTCAAAAGCTATTATTAATAGAAGATTTTCCTGTAGGAGGTCCATGCTTCGGTTCTCGTAAATTTGATGGATAACACCCTCTCTCACTATTGAGATGTAGAAGACTGATTCCCACCGCTTTATTTCATGGGCAATTTATTCGACCCCCGCTCAAATAACACCCCCACCCCACCTTTTACAATGAAGCAATGGATTTATGTTACACCTGACCCCCACCCCTTCACAACTGTCCCACTATAGCTCGACACCCGACACTAACACTGAAGTGGGTTAGTGATTTAATAATGTCACATTGCTCGTTCGTGATTGGTAGAGCTAGTGAGTTTCACGATATATATATATATATATATATATATATATATATATATATATATATATATATATATATATACCATACAGTAGACTTCAATACCATGAGCACCCAACAGAGTTTGTTTACTGTAATTGGTTGCTGTCTGCTTGAGAAGGTGTTTCGTATTTGACCGGGCCACTTAAAATTCGGCAACATCAGCAAGGCTCGTACGTGATTCGTGTGCAGGCAGTAAACACGTGACAGAAAGTAATTCAGCCAATAAAGATAGGCAAACGGTCCTACAGTGTTTTGAAATATAACTTGTCTTCAAATCTTTTCGTGACATTGCACTACCCTAGTGATCGGTTGTTTGTCACATGACATCTCGACTTCTGTAGATGAATAATGTAGCCAAAATCGTACCACGTCACAGTTCTTCGTCCGATGACAGAGATGGCATATTTCTCTCTCGCTCCTTGGCGTTATTATCATCCAGTCTGATTTCTGGTAAGTTACTAAACTCTTCCATCACATATCTCTGGGTTTTATTGGTCGTGCTTTTAATTACACATGTATTTTCCCATCAAAGTAAAAAAAAGTCTCAAATTTCAAGGACCTGTTCGGACCAATGAGCTAATGGAGTAGTTATCAATATGAAGCATTCATTTAATGGCACGCCTGTGACAGGCATCTCAGCGTCGTCTTTGGTCGTACTAGCACTTACTCCATTTGGAATGCCTACTTTGTCGAAGATGCCATTCTAAAACCATTAGGGTTAGGCCCTTGAAACCTGCAAAACCAGCAAAATCAGCCCGATATGTCACACTACGGCCGAGGTCCTTTACTAAGCAGTTGAACACCATTTTCGAACCACTGCCGATAGAGCCACCACCTTCAGTTCACAGGTAATGTTTCAGACACCGATATACTGCATTAGGCGAGAAGCTCTTTTATAAGCATAGTTAGCTTAACATACTATCAATACATTTACTCTTACATGTTATTCAACCTAGCATACCATTAAGGATTCAGTTAGGTGAAAATGCGTCAACATATTATACACGGACCATCCCAACTAGCCATAAACAACCGTAGAGCCGATTATGCCAACTAACCAACAAGGTCGATTAGACCAAACAGCCATACCAACCGACAAAAAAGATCGACCAGCTATACTATCCATCAAGACCAACCGATCATACCAACCAACCACTAAGACCAGCCAAGAAGGGGAACGGCACGGCAGTTGGAAAATGGCGGAATGGGCCGTTGTGGTAAAACATATGCTGATAATATTACATTTTACTCAAGAAAACTACTTAAATGGTACCTGCAATCAATCACGCATAATGAAAGAACATACAAAAATGATTAACTACCAATAAAAATTTTACAACACATACAAGGTACTCAAACAAACATGATAAATATGAGTACAGTTCACGGGCACTGGAGTACTATTTTCTTTCCATTATTCGGAACGGTATTCGAAAATTTCAATATTCGCATAGGCCTGTGTTTCACAATACGAGTTCTGAAACAAAGGTTATGTCGACTGAATGGTAGCATAAGATGTAAGCAAGCACTTTTACAATCGAGAATGTCATTCGCAGAATGGCGATTATTGGCGCTCGACGCAAATGTCCAGAATTATATTATTACAAGATATCGTAGGTTTTAAATTAACTGAGATGTCATTAAAACAAACATACACGTGATATAATTGTCGACTATGCACGTGAACTAAGTTTTTTTTTAGCATGGCTAACAAACTTCCGAAAAAATTATTTCATAAAACATTAAACAAACACATTTTTATTGCACAAACGGTAATTTTAATTTAAAATATGCGATAAAACTAATTTTAAATTATTCAAAACAACAGTGAAAAATAAAATAATAACAAACTAACATACAAACTGATTTTGTCTGGGTGACTGCTGTAAATAAAGTGACAAATGTATCTATGTTATACTAGTATTGATATTATAAAGATACTTGTTTCCATACTTCACCAAGCACAACTTGGCCCAAATAAGTAGTGCTATACAATAATTACTTCGTCAAGTAACGATTTATGCATTCATTAGCCAGATAAGTAGTGCTTGAAGAAGAAGAAGCACTACTTCATAAAGTATACTATGAATTCCAGCTTTAGAGGTGCTTTTTTTTGCATAAGGGGAAGGAATAGCTTGAAAGTAGAACTTAAGCAGAAAGGTTGGAATGTGTATGTATACATATTTGTATATGAAATATAGGGCCTATATACATACCATACTGTTTAAAAAATTCCGATCAAACTGGTATTCTTAAATAATCAACTACAAGCATAAAATATGCCAATAAATAGCCTTGCTTGTCAGCAAGTTTTGTAAAATAGTACAACATAAAAAAGGAAAGTATTTGTAACATCTCGAGAAACTATCAACAGATACTTACCAAATTTGTTACAAACAAATTAATTCCACGCTAGGTACGCCATGTAAACTCATAAGTTTTCTGTGGGTCAGACTCTTATTTTCAAATTGGTGGCAATATATATTGTGATAACGCAACCAATTTCAACCCCAAATTTATATGCTGGCAGGTATCTAATACTATGTTATGGCATGTTAACATATGTAATTTAGATCGGCAAAAATCTTGTTTTTAACATGGCACCATAACAATATTTTAGGTAATTTGGTAAATAACTCGGTATGCTGAAAGTATGAAATACACAATAACATTGCCTCTCCTTTTGGCCATTTTGTAAGATTGCATAACATAAAAAAAATTATGTTATATTTCGGGAAACACCGATTACTACCAAATTCGGCAGACAAAAAATACTATATGTCACATGCAAACTGATATGGGCAATTGTTCCCTATTGTGTGCTTATATGGGAATACTATAGTAAAAGTGCGAGTGTTGTAAAGAGTAGGTACCCATGCAAACAGTTTACTTTAAGATTCTGTGCCATATCGTGTATATGGCTTTGTACCATATCGCGCATCTAAACAAACATAGATTATTCCATTACTTCTCGGCCCGGGGAACGATGGTGTGCGGTGAGTGCAGGATAACAATGTTAAACACCAGTCGCCAGTCAAGCAATTTACTCGTCGCCTGACGAAAACAAAATTTTTCTCGACCACAGCATCGTAAAGCCATCAATCAGGTGCGAATGTTACAGCGACGGCAAGGCAGAATTCGTCACCAAAACGGGCCTTTTTTTCTGGTGCCGAAGTCGACTTGCTGACGGAAAAGAGTGCAATTTCAAAGTCTCGGGGAGGTGGGGTAGTTCCGTCGGCGATTCAAACATGTCTCCTGGCAAGATCATCAAGCTGTGCTTACTCTGGTGCCTCATAAAGTACCCACGACAGCAGACGATGGTCAATGAGTTTCAGTGCTCGAGGAAAACGGTCGTCAGCTGGTCCAGCTTTTGTCAATAAGTATGCATAGATTGGGTCCTCTTGTACAGGAAATGCATAGGTGGGCCTGGCAAAATGGTCGAGATCGACTAGACCAAACTGGTATTGTAATGTGGTACATTTGATGTCAGTCAGGAGTCGACAGTTCAATAGCATGCATCCATTTAAGGAGAAGAACAAGGGAAATATGCAGAGGAAATTATTATATATATATATATATATATATATATATATATATATATATATATATATATATATATATATCTGTGTGTGTATAATATGTAATACATTATATGTATTTATATATTATATATTTGTATTTTTTAAGTTTCCTAATTCGACCACCAGAGTGCACAATGTAATCACAGACAAGAACAATCAATAAAAAACATGAATTTTTAGTCGTGCAGAGTGGGTTAAATAATTTATTGCTATGCAAAATATTCCATCACCTCCTCGACTCGCAAATGGCCAACTAGAAATATTGATTAAAAAAACTTGAATTTCTTAGACGCGCAGTTGGTTAAGTGATTTTTGGAATCACCACCTCTACTAACAAATGGCCAACTCAAACTATCGAAACCAAACTTGAATTTTCAGCTTTGCAGAGTTTGCTTTATAATTCTTGCCATGCAAAAAAACACCTTCATCTCCTCGACATTGGCTGGCCGATCAACTCGAATTATCGCACCAAACTTTGATTATTTAGCTATGCAGAGTCTGCTATATAATTCTTGCCAGGCAAGAAATACTATAGCCACTTCGACATGTTTTTAACAGACTCGAGTCTTTAATTAAATATTGTATTTTTCACCTATGCATATTAGACAATACAATCTATTGCCAGGCAATAGATGCCATCACCACCTCGACATGCTAAATGACTAACTTGAAACATCATAAAAAAACACGATTTTTTTAGCTGTGCAGAGTTAACTACATAATTCCTTGTTAGGCAAGAAATACCATTACCACTTGGATGTGCGGTTGATCAAATCAAAATATTGACACAAGACTTGAATTGTTTAGTTGTGTTTAGTTGGTTAGGTAATTTCTTGCTTGAGGTTTACACATAGGGCCCATTAAACATAGTAACTAGGTGATTGACAGGTATTCACTAATTCTTATCCCCATTGCAATATATATTTGTGTACGGCAATGAAGTTGACCTGAAGGTGCAATTAAACACAGCAGCTGGCTGATTCGGAGGGAGTAACAAATCGTTACCCCTATTTCAATACACAGGTTCGTCCACATAACATGCACAACACCAAAATTTTTGGAATGGCTGCAGATCACTAAATGCAGTTTTCTCTAAATGGAATTACATACGGGGGAAAGTAATTTACCACAAAATAAATATTCGCATCACATGTATTGACAGAAATAATTAAACCACAAATGATTTTTCCCCTGTAAACATATATTTACGATGAAGTTAGGCGTGCCTGTAACATGGGGCAGTGGACCTGCACTCACAGTTATAAGCAAGCAACATGTGCCATGACTTATCTTGGAAGCACCGCTTTCCAATAGCAGCAAAGCACTACTCCCTGTAATCTTATGGTAAGTGGTGAAGCAGTGTGTGGCTGCAGGTGCGCAATGGAGTACATAAATGAGGAAAAACAGTATGTTCTACTTATTTACAGTAAAAGTTGCAGAAATGCCAAGCAAGCCATCCAAATGTTTGGTGAAAAGTATCCTAATCAACCACCCATCTCACGACAAACTATACGAAGAATTTGCACATCTCTCTTGTCACGAGGGCATTGGCAATCCACAACATAAGTGCAACAAATGACTGCTACAGGCGAGATACATCAACACAATGTTTTGATACATGTCGATGTAAACCCCTGCATGGTTACATGAGAACTTTCCAAGTTCGTAGGAATAACCAAAACAAGTGTGTTATGGATACTGTGCCAATGGAAATTCCAACCATATCATGTGGCTCTTCATCTGGCACTACATAAAGGTGATTTCCAGAAGCATGTTCTGTTTTGTAGGTTTGTTCTGATGTATTTAAAGGATTTCAGCAATTTTCTGAAGTACATACTACATATCGATGAATAGACCTTCGCAAACAATGAGCGTGTAAATTTACGAAAAGTGCACTACTGGGCAACGGAGAATCTGCATTGAGTCTGGCAGTTGGAGAACCAGTGACAGTGGAAAGTGAATGTGTGGTTTGGAATCGTTGGAGACTATGTCATAGGGCCATACTTCATTCAAGGGACAATTACTGGCTGTATGTACTCCAATTTCTTCAGAGAGACAGTACTGGCACTTCTGAAAGACATTCAGCTTGACACATGTCGTGATATGTGGTTTAAGCATGATGGTTGTCATGCACATTTTACTTCGGAGGCGAGGCAAGTGTTGAATGAAACTTTTCTAAACTGGTGGTTAGGTCATGGTGGTGTTGTAAGATGGCCAGCTCGTTCCCCTGACCTCACACCTCTCGATCTTGTCCTGTGGAGAACACTGAAAGATAGGATGTACAACACGGTCCCCACAATGCCAGAAACACCTCAGGCCCTCCATCTCTCACTACATATGGTTTACAAATCTGTATTGCTGTCTATGGTAAACAAATCGAGCACATAATGTGAAACGACCTAATATGAAGCATTTCAACCATAACTCTGGTCTTTTGCACTATGCATGTGGATGAGATTGCATTTCTCCTTAGGTTGGTATGTTCTATTCCATTTTTGTTGTGCATCTGTACGTACTCATTACTCATTACAGTTAAATACTTGGAAAGAAATTTCCTTAATTATGTTTGTATCGGAATAAAATATAATGTCCTGATATCAGACTTGCATTCACATTGCCTATCTTTCCTCCGCTGCAGTTCTCTCCTTTGTCCAATATTGCTTTCTGTGTCCCTTACCCCATTAAGCTAAGCACTATGCTGCAATAAGTATGCGGTCTTGCCAGGATGAGTCATGCTGTGCGTTGCTTGCTTATAGCTGTGATTACAGGTTCACTGCCCCATGCTACCGGCCCACTTAACTTTATCATATCTGCACCTTTTTTTGTAGCGTTTCTTTGTTCCTCTACATTCCGTATGCTATATCACTGAATTTCTCTTTGCACCTACTTTCAGATGTTGTCGAAATAATTGTAAGTTTCCAGGTGAAAAATCGTATATTGTTTAATATTTCTGTCCATACACATGTTACGAATAGTCACTTTACTGCGAATTACTGGTCCATGTTCGTATTTTTATTTAGAAAAACCACATTTCATGGTCTGCAACTAATCTGAAAATTTTGGAGGTGTCCACATCAGGTGAACCACTCTGTATATCCACTTTCATTAATGTAGTTGACACTTATGTACCACTTAACACAGCAACTAGGTAGTTCGCAGGGAGTAACAAGTCATTACCTCCTTCCCTGCAGTAAATATTCGCTTTAGATGATTCGGTTCATTTGAAATTACCATTTATGACAGAAGTTATGTAATTTGCAGGGAGTAATGAATCTTTACCCCTTTTGCAATATAAATTCGCTTTAGTTGAAACTGTTGACCCAATGTGCTGTAACAGAGCAGCTAGGATATTCGCAGGGAGTTACGGATGGTTACCCCCTTCGCAATATATATTTGTTTGCATGGATGTGGTTGACCTAAAGTGAAGTGGAGAGATTTCGGCGACTCTTAACTCTCGAGGTCTTGAGTGCCAATGAGGGTGAAATGAGATGAGTATGGCACTGTTGTGGAATGCAAGGACAGTGGAAATGAGAGATCCCCAAGAAAACTTGCTGACCAGCAGCATGCGACTACACAGTTCCCACATGTGAAATTCTAGGAGCAACCTCGCCAGCAATCGAACCCAGTTCGTCTAGGTGGGATGCGATTATTCTAACCACTACACCACCATGGCCCCTGGTTAGATCTTGGGGTGCTCAAATGGTCTCATGGGTGGATGTATAGTAGATTGAACTTAGTGATGGCTATTGTTGAGTGCAGTTGTATGCTGGTCAAGCACTCCGACATGCACAATATTACATGTGGTGCATATCCTGTCATGAGTAAGGTTCAGAAAAATAATAACTGAGGATGTATGACAGACCCCCCCTTCCCATCATTGGTTAGGCCGAACCCTACTGTGGACACTCCTGTATATCTCACCTCACTGTTGTGCTGATGTTCCCTTCATGCACCTGTGGATGATATGTCTTTACGAGGTTGATTATCTGCATAGAAAATGTTGAGAGGAGGTTGTCAGGTTTCTGGGCCTCGAGAATTACACAGCTACATGCTTGCAGGGAGATCATAGTATCTGCAAAACGACACTCAAAAACCACAGCGGAATTCTATCCATGTGATGCCATAATGGGAAATGCCACACTACCACTGTCTTGCGTTACCACTGAGGTGGTCACCCACATAATTTGGCCAGTCTTCCTCCTCGATGTCGTAGTGCTGCAGCCTGCTGTTGCAGTCGTACAGGAAGCCCGATGGGTCTTCGGTAGGTAAGCCTGCAAACCCATGTACTAATTGTAAACAAGCAGGTGTAGATACTGATGTTGCTGTGGAGAGAGCACAGCAGTATCTTGTTGATACTGCTGTGAGCGTGGTGCCATGCATCATGTGGCCAAATGGAGGAATGGCATAGAATGCATCAGAAATGTGGCGGGTGGCGAGATGCGGCTGTCTAGTCCCTGGAATGCGCATTGCAGAGACGACAACTGGAGTTATGGCCGGCACTGTTTCCACACAAAATGCTCCTTCCTGGGATCACACCACTCGCTCACTGTGACACACTGGTGGCGAGCTCTCAATCCACAGTTGTGGATGCAAGTATTGAAATGCAAGGGTGGGGAAAATGGGAAAACCTCGAGAAAACTTGCCAGCCAGCAGCATCAATCAGCACAATCCCTATATGTGAAAATCTGAAAGTAACCTCACAGGGAAACCAACATGGATCACATTTGTGGAAGGCAAGCGTCCTATCACTATGCCCACCGCAGCCCCCTCCCCCTGTTCTTTGGGAAAGGGAGGTGAGGAACCTAATTTCTTCAGTGATAATGCTATTTCTTAGTGGAGTGTACATTTGTCAAGTTTCTGCTGTGTGATTCTGAGATATTGAAACTGAATAGTTTTTAATGTATTCAGAGTATAATTTCAAACTAAAAATAATAATTGCACAAGTTGGTAGGTAAAAAACAAGACATTTTGTCACAAGTTTGTGTGTGTGGACCACTTTGGCAGTGGTTAGTACATGTGCATGCGTCTTTCACCCATTGTAGTTCAACAATGTATCCTAATCTAATTAAACTACCCAAAGTAACCTAAAACGGTGCCAAATAAGTTTTCATACATTTTAACCTAACTGTAGAGTTGTTCCTTTATTATCCCTAAAAGTGTATTTATAGAAATAATATCCTGTTGTAGTTTTCTCTCTCAATGTGTAATTATTTAACATGTTGGGCTGATTTAAAATTGTGACTACTGACTGACTAAAGCATAGGCTACAATCACCATAGTGTTCCCATAGCAAAATAACAGTGACATTACCTAGAAGTATGAAAATGAACTGACTACAACTGCAGTAAGAAAACTGTTACGCGACTAATGAGAAATTAGCACAAAAAAGGGACAAAACTGTACATCTATCGCGGATAGTTTCAAACAGTGTGTTGGCAAACCTGGTGTTTATTTTTGTTTATTTACTTGTAATGAAAAAAGTTCTGCAGGAATCGTGTTTCGGGATATTTAAAGTGTGACATACATGTTAATAATTGTGTTGATTATTTAAATGAACAGAAATCTGATCTATACTGGAAATATCATTTAATAACCATGTTCTTGTTATAAGCTTGCACTGCACTGACTCTCATGGTTGTAAATGTTGTCTCGTGATTGGCCGGCATATAACTCGGCGTAAAAGAATTGAAAATATTAAATTCTCTTAATGCCGCTACCGCGATCAGGCCGCCATCTTATGCCATTATGTTGTGTTGTAGCTGGTGCCATATATAAGTGTGGATTCAATTTTTTATTGTTAATTTTTATGGTGGTTGTAGCCGTGGCTTAAACCCTGGGTACTAAATTGCACTGTAGGAGAAAGATATAACACCATTTTTGTAGATATAGAGAATAAAATTATCCATTTCGTCTGAAAAATTTCTAAAATTGATTTTCTGTGCAGACAATTCAGTAAAAATTTTAATTTTTTTTTTCGTTATGTACCAACATTGTGGATGCAAGAAACAAAATTGTACCCTATAATAAGGGATAAATAATTATAAAACTATATCATAACAGAGAACTAATATAATGTAAAGAGAGGGAATAACTAAAACGGGATTTGAATTTATTTACCAGTTACCATTTACTATATTGACATTAAATATTTGTAAAGGAGACGAATTAATAATGGAAATAAACCTCTCCAGTCATTGTCAGTATTAGGAATTTAGTATAAATGCCAGCAAATAATCATTTATTCGTGGATCAGGAACATGAGAGCTTTGCCTTCCAGATATTCAGGTAGGCACTCATTGCTGACAAGCAACCTGCAAATCATTACGTGGCAATGGTAGAGCGCTTGTTATACTTTATTTGATCATTTATTCAAGAAATAGTTTTCCACAAATTCTAATATATGAGCACTATATATAAAACACGTGTTTATTAATGCATATAACCCAATACTAGTCCGCAGTACACGCATTCACGAGCGGTAGTTTTAAGTGGTAATTATTTGATTGCACAACTACCACAAGCCAATAATATACTAGTAAAACTTCCCACGTAAATTGTAATATATATATTTATTAATCAGCTTCTTTGTTTAACACGAAATGATCCGACTGTAAATTTTCTGTCAACGTCATTGTATTGTAAACGCATTGTTTTTTGTGGTTCCTCCAAAATGGTGGATTGTTTTTTTTTTTACAAATTTTTTGTGGTTTTAAACACGTCTCAATAAGCTTTCTCCTGTAATTCCTACCTCTATGCTGAAGAGGAATAAGCGATCTACTTCATCTATATTCTTTGTTTTACACTATCGATTGTATTTTCTTGCTTAGGTTGGTTACACGTTTAATTTTTGAAATCCTCTAATATTGTTTGTTAAATATTTACTTGCTTTTTGGTTTGAGTCATGGAAAGATAACGATAGCAAATGAAAGAAGTTTCGACCGGAAGGTCGAGGGCGGGGTGTGACGTTTGATAAAGCGGTGATCCTTCTCGTGGAATTCCCTTTTAATAAAAACACTTAATTTTAACCCACACCGTAACATCATATATTTTGGGCGGCAAGTCAGTTGTTTGAGTGCTTAAGGTTCATCATGAAGCTCTTTGCGCTTACTTTACTATTGCTGTGGAGGACAGTTGCTGCAAGTCCCGCGTATAATTGTGGTATGTTAATTCGTTATAAGTTGATCATTTGAGAGCGACAATTTTGATTTATTGATTTAGTGTTCAACAGGATACACGCATACAGTACTGTGTTCCATTTGTTCATTTGATAAACTTAAATATGTTACATTAACTTAATACTATGATGTAGTCCCTGAAGATCCTGGTAAACTCCTATGCATTGTGCCAAGAATTTTTATTCAATTCAAAATTCATTACATTATTAATTATTTTAGTAGTCTCTAGTAAAGTAAAAAAAAAAAAATTTATGCTATAATTTTAGTTATTAACAACTAGGCATTTAAAAGTTAAGTCCCTTACACACTGGTACAGCATGTGTTATAGTCCATTCACTGTTTCTTCAGATGTTTTGAAACATACCTGTGAAAAATCACCCTAGGAGTAACATAACCTCTTTTTTTTTTTTTATACAACTGGTATACCACAAGTATATAACTAAATTATAAACTTATTTCGTATTCAATGTGAATTAAAAACAGTGTGAGCAGGGATGTGTTGGAAACGGTTAGTAAAAAGTAGTTCACAGTTAAAATATTGTTTTAACCTATTTTTTCTGTTGTAAATTAAACATTTCGTATTGAAGTATTTAAGTTTGTAGGTAGCACAGATGGAAACATGTTTCATTGTTTCAGTTAAAAATATCAGCACAAATTGCAGTGTGTAGGCCCTAGACACATGGTGTTTTTCATTCTGAGGCATAGCAAATCTGGTGTGTGTGCGCGTGCGTGCGTGTGTGTCTCTCTCTATATATATATATATATATAATATATAATATATATATATATATATATAATATTTTATATATATATATATTTTTTCTTTGTATTTGGTAACCAAAAGTAAAAAAGCAGGGCACAGAAGTGTGAAGTAATCATGATTGAACTATAACGGTAATTTACAGCTTATGTAATGATAGATGGTTTACAGACTGGTGTGATACTTGATGCCTGTTGGGACATTGGAAAAGGGTTAAATGAGGGGCGGTGATGGTGAGGTCTAGGAAGGATTATACCCTGTTGGTGCCAGACGCCGTCAAGGCGACGTCAATGTTGATGCTACGTCTCTTAGCCTCAGGGTTGCGGGCTGTACGCTTGGACCAATCTTCTCGCAGTTGAAGTGTTGACCTCTGCCCCTTTGATTACTGCTCCAGATGAATGATGTTTGCTATGAATACTTGCAAATTAAATTACTTACGTAAGTTGAGTGAGCGGGTCTTGTATATTCCCATCCCCTGACACGCATGATGCGACGTAAATAAAGTACGTACCGCTCAGTTCACAGTCATGTTTATTATTTTGAAGAACATTCTCTTCTATGAGGGCACTTTACATGGACATTGTTGGCTATTATAACCGACCATGCGGTAGAACTGCTAAAACGTCTTGCGACAAACAATTGTTACTGCACAATAAAGCTCCCCAGGATGATGTTATTCCCACGGGGAGAGGAGGTGGCTTACCAGGCAGCTAGAGCAAAGAAAGGTTCAAATATTATTTAAGTCTATTGTAGTTAATGTCCAGATGCAAAATATTGAAGGCTGCCCGACGCGCTGGTAAATGCCGGAGCTGACAACACGCACTCCACCTCCGTCTGTTGCTACACGCTGACTGACTTCCCGCTCGACGCGTGGGCTCGCCTCAGCTTATCCTTTGCTCCAAAAGGGACTATTTTCTGTCGTAACTTGCAGTTCCTGCCATTGCAACATGCTAAATAACAAATTAAACATTTAAAAAGCAAACAATCCTGCAATATAAAAATCTCATGAATGGAATGGACAAAGCACTGTAAACAATTAACATTCAAATAAAACAAAACAAGTAAATAAATCCTTTATATAAAACACAACAACAATGTTTTAGTTTAATTTGACCATATACTCTCAGTTCAAATTATCTGCCTATTTCATCTTCTTCCGCGGCGTCTCCATGGCAGCCACCAGGTGTTCTGTACCGGCGTGCCCTTGCACTTGCTCTGTGCCTGATCGCTCCAGCGACTGGGTGGTCACTATACGCTGCGCAGAGCGTACAGCCCCACTGCGATGGCATTGCAGGCTACGGCCGGACAAACTGTCTTAAGGGTAGGAGCATGTGGCACACGTCATACAATCGCTTCTTGTACACAGTATTGCAATGATACAAGGATGCTAGACTGAGAGTATATGAGCACCCTGTGGCAGACGCCAGGGTTGTAATTTTAATAAAGATTTAAAGAATTTTATTAAATATATGGGCCGTTCTCTACTAATTGGAAACTGACCCATACAAAGCTGTCCCATGCATGTTCTTTTTTTAAATAAATAAACACAATATGTACACGGAAGGTATGGTAGTAATAAATTAAACATATATCTTCAAAAAGCCGACACTTTTTCTCCTTAATTTGCAAGTTTGGACGATTGTCTGAAAATTCGTTACCGAGAACTGTTATATCTTCCAGAGGACTGTTTAAATGAAACAAAAACATATTTTTCATCAAATTTGACCAGTCAGATGTCTTTATTTTTCTGTTAAAACTTTAGCAAAACTTATTACGTATAATGATGCTAAATCAAATCAATAGCAAATGCCAAATTATTAATTATATATTGGTCAAACATATTTTGACCAAATTTTCTTAAGTGCTACAGCTCAATTGGAACTAAACTTATCAAAATCAACTTTTTAGCTTAAAAACAAAGTGTTCATTATTGAACTTGTAACTCTTAACAAATAAAGAGATCAGTCTTGTCATAATCTGTAAAGGAACATTAACTGCTGTGAACAAAACACATCTTACACTATTAAATCTCACAATCAACATCTTAACATTTTACTAGTACTTTTAAATACTTTTAGTTATGTAGCCTAATTATATAATTGCCATTATAGCTTGCTACGAAATCAGTCTTATTATTGCTATCTAAAAAACAATTAAACTTAAATTATAATTATTTTTCATAGACAGGTACAGGTAACTTAAAGTAATAAAATATTCTTTTTCCTTTTAGGGTCAGATCAGGGGTTGGTAACTTTCCAATATTTGGTCGAAAGCCATCACAAACAGCAGTCTCATCAACTGTAAACATGTAACCCTTTTTGTCACAAAGTTTCATAAAAGTTACAGTTAATCGCCTTCCTCATTCTGTATATGATTTATTATGCTGATATATCAATATTCCATGTGTTTGATGGGAAACTTGACTAACACGTAGTGCTGCGCAAAATTTAATGACATGCTGTCTGCACCAATACTACTGAATAAGTATGGCCTATATCAGGTATGGTACTGTAATTTTAAAGAACTGTTACTGATATTCACTGCAATAATTTTGAAAAGTTTGGATTATCAAATTAACTTGAATTTTAAAGAGAGTGATTTTTGGGATTTTTTATTATTTCTGAAATTAATGAACGCCATAACTATTTGGTCGGACATTAACCAGAAGCCAGCAGATAAGATCTTTTGTTCTGTAGTCATGCAAAACCATGAACGTTATAACAAGATTAATTTCTGAGTGTACTATAAGCCAGTGGAATTTTAATTTCTTGCGTAAATTATTAATTTTTATTGCTAATTTTGTTAGGTGATTTAATATTCAGATCTGTTACATCTGATTTTCTTAATTGAACATTTTAATTGATTTGATTAATATTTTGGGATTTTCTGCACTGAATTTTTTTTCATTTTTCATTGAATTCTTAATTTTTTCACTTTTCACACACACAAATGAATGGTTTTTGTTTTGTGTAGTATTTGAAAGTAGTTTTAATATTTTATTCTCAAGGGTAATTTTTATGTTTTGAGTGTTTTATTTCATACAAAGGTTATGAAATTTTATCTATGTCTAAATGCAGAAGTGTAAATGTTTTTTCACATAATTCAGAATTCATTAATGAATACTGCTAATGTGTCCGAAGTGTCACATTAATTACATACCTGGTTTTGACATAAATAATCAGTCATACTTTCATTGCATTTTCAAGAAAAAGCATTTTTCCCGCGCCTAGTGTTCAACAAAGGGTAGCCGATTTGCCTGACGTCATTACAGTTCAGCTAGACACTGCGAGCAAAGAGAAAGTTAATGGCGTAGTAAGAATTCTGCTAAGCATTAAACGCACGCCCGACACATCACTACATAATTATTCACTTAAAATTCTATTTCTTTTCACACAAAAATTATTTGTTACTTCACACAGTATACACAGAAAAATAACTTTAAATTTATGAAAATAATACACGCACAATCGCAATTAGACTACCGCCCGGTGGTGAGCTCTTCCCTGTCCCCCTGCCTTACCCAACCAACTCCTCTTCCACACCCTTCCTGAACTTTCCAACCCCCCCTCACAGATACTAATTCCTCCCTCTCAACACATTCCACTCCCTCATAGATCTCACAAGCATGGACTGCTTACCCCGCTCCGTTCTCCTCCACACCCGTTGAAGCTTCTCACTGTTGTTTCCTCTTCCTCTAAACACCCCCTTACTTGGCTTGTAGTGTAGCCCTCCCCCATCCTCCCTCTTCATTTACTACCCTGTACATCCTGACTAGCCGTTCAACTTTCCTCCTGTCCTTCAATGAGCTCCACCCCATTTCTTTCATCACTGATGGTCTATAGTTCCCTTCTTCATCATCCTGCCCCTGTCTTCTCCACCTACCCTTCACCCATCTTGCTGCCTTTCTCTGCACCTTTTCCAGTTCTCGCACCTCCACCTCCACATACGGGTCCCATACTGCTGCAGCATATTCTAACATTGGCCGTACCATTGTGCCATACGCCTTCTCCTTCACCTCACAGCTGACTCCATTCAGCACCCTTCCCAGCATACCCAGAGCCCTTCTTCCCGTTCCACTCACCCTCTATCTGTTTTTTCCATATAAATACACAGTGTAATAGTATCTTATGTAAGTTTTTCAATGACACTAAAAATTCCACAATCGGGACTTGTTAAAAAGTTATGGCTAGTTACGTAAGCCTCCTAAATCTGTGAAATTTGTTTGCAGTGTGTGTGAAAAATGTCTGCCATCATCCACTTGTAGGTGAAAATCTAAATTAATGTTTTTCTTTCACCTTGAGGTGCAGCTTCCAATTTTTTTTGTTTTAATTTGATAATTTCATATGGAATGACCCAGTTTCTTTCTGGAATACAAAATAAAAAAAACCTTGTCACTTGGACCAATTCACCATATTTTGCACTGATATTTTTAACAGTGACAGTGAAATATTTTTTCATCAGTGCTACCTGAAAATGTTTCTATTGGAAACATTTGATTTACAAACAGTATACCAAAAACTAGGTTAGGTACATTTTTTTAACAGTGAACAATTTCTTATTGGCCATTGCCAGGACATTACTATTCTGACTGTTTTTAAATTCATATTTAATATGAAATTTATATTACAGTTTACAGCTGATATATCAGTTCATGTCATTTAATCAAAAATATAATACTTTAGTATTTGTGGTATATGTGCTATTTCAAAAAAAGTTGAAGACGTTACTTTTGAAGTGATTTTCCAAAGGTTTGTTTTAGAAAGTGTGACTAAACTGATTGGACTACAGTCATAAATGTGTGTGAATCAAATTTATTTATTTAATCAGCTTTAAAACAGGTGACATTGGAAGAAGAGATCCTGTACACATCTCGGCAAATGCTACTTCCATGAACAGACTTGTTGAAGAGTGCCAAATGCAATCATCGGTTGCAACTATCTGTGGCCATTGGCTTAGAGTATCAGGGTAAATGTACCTGTAGTCAGAGAAGTGGAAAATTACTGACACTATGTTTATTGGTATTCACTTTATTTTTCAAATAATTCTCAGGTATGGGCTATATGACGTCCATGCTATGTCCATGTGGGATAATTCTTTCGGCCTTATGATATGGGAGATCCTGTACGATATGGGACAGTTTGCAATCCTAACTGCAGCTGTGTGAGGTAAAAGTTTGTTTCTTGCTAGAAAAAATGGAATATTACACTTAACCATCACAGCATGTGTGCACGTAAGAGCATGTTAATTTTGCTTAAGCACTGTACCGGCTGGCATATGTTCTTACCTGGAACCAAAATATTCGCAGGTAACAGAGTAAGGGGGCGTAAACTGGACAGAAGCAGAGAGTAGAGCAACATTATGGTGCAACAAATGGAATTATTCAAAAGTGGAAGGTACTCTACACTATTGCTGGCATGTGCAATTAATGTAGCACTGTCTGGTCATTTCATGAAAAGGCAATTTTTTTATGCATGTTAAAAATGGTTTCCTGTTGCATATGCTTAAAGTTTCTCTTCTGTGTTGGTTACCTGTGATGTGTTTTCAGCACTGGAATAAATGTGTGTGTTTTGTTAGCATGCATTCTATGAACTGGAGCCTGTTAGAAAATTGGCAGCTGTGTTCTTAGTCACTTGAAAGTTTGACTGTAGTTTGACAACTCTGTTATAGTTAGTGCATCACCAGTCAGCTTTTCAATGCATGCTGGTCCATCTGTAGAGGATGGCATCCAATCACCTTTAACTGCTTTGTATAATTAAGTACATTGTCAGTTATCATTTTAGCCTTTTTAAAGACTAGGTCTGTAAGTATTTGCAATTTTTTTGGTCATATGGTACAGTAAGTTATATGGATTAAGTGTTGGTGATAATTCTCAAGAAACTGTATTAAGTGTGTTGTCATGCACATAGCATTGAGCAGTACTATGTCTTGTGGTTTTTTTCAATTCATCTGTATACTACCACAGTCAGTAAGTTATGGACTGGCACCCTGAGTGTATGTATGCAGCTACACACCATGTAATGGTCTGTATGTTCATAGACTGGCCGCATAGTGTCGCTGTGGAGCACTAGAGCAGATAGATTGCACCGTGGGCAGTTACATGCAAGTGGTACAATGTAAGCGGAATAATGATGTCAATTGTAAAGGGTAACTTACTGTGAGCGGCTGAACATAATGTCACAGTTTGAGTAATTGACATTCTGTTGAAAGTTAGCCAAATCCGCTAGCGAAACATTTCAGACATTGAAAAACATGTATGGCTACAATGCCATAGGCAGCGATGCTGTGCTTAAGTGGCACCAATGCTTTGCACAGAGGAGATATATTTTGGAGTGTGGTGAGTGTAGTGGTTGAACAGAGACAATCTTAAATGACTGCAAGATCGAAGAAGTTGCTATGGTGGTGGGTGCCAAGCACACCCAAATGGTAGACAATCTCGCAGCAAATGGTTGGATGACCTCAACAAGTTACAGGATACAGAGCATGGTGTGACACACATTCTGAGGCAATACCAGTGTGGTGATTGCATGATCATTTGCAGTAACTTGATCAGTAGTGCAGACAACAATGGGGCATTTCTCAACCGGGTCATAACAGGGGAAAAAATATGGTGGCCACCTGGAAATCACCTTCATTACTACAACAGAAAAAACAGTAACAAGACAAGTCAAAAGATAAGAGGCTGCTGGAATTGTTCTTTGACTTATTGGGTATTGTTCATGTAGAATTCATCTCACAAAGAGCAACTGTAAACAAAACCTACTTTGTGGCGATTCTTTGCCATCTCCGTTATATACTAATGTGTTGTAAGAGTCGTGATCTGTGGCGTCGGAAGAACTGGCTGTTGCTTCGAGGAACTGACAAGGCAATAGGTTACAATGCTGCACACCCCCTATACTCATCTGATCTTGCATCATGCAATTTCTTTCTCTTTCTCCGCTTAAAAGCACAGCTACATGGGCGTTGATTTCTTTCAGCTGGGTAGATAAAAAACACTGCCACAAGAGAAGCTGTCAGCCAACTGCGACTTTAGAGGGACAATGTGCTTCTGTAAGTGGAGGCTGGGGTGCTTGGTTGCTGACACAACATATTTGCTTTTGTCTATACATACTATATATATATATTTATTAGTGTGTGTGTACTTCTTAACCTAGGATGCTTTTTTCTCTATTTCTTCTATGAAATATGCTTTGGCTATTTTTGTATCCGAGTGTAATTATAGGTAAAGTTTTTTCCTTGTACTTTTAATGCTTTTGACAAGTTTAAATGTTTTATTTTGCTCCAAGTAACAATAAATACTTACTCATACTCATACTTTAACAGTAATTTTACCTGAAAATCGCACTGAATAATGTGAGTTATGTATTGTCAGTATGAAGCTGGCGAAGTCATCAGCATTTCAGTTTTCATTTAATGCCACACTACAAGATTTTTAGAGTTAGTATTCTGCCTGTTGATATTGTTACATAAAACTTGAAAAAAAAAACTCCAGTTGTTTTTAATTAAAAAAAAAAAAATTGAAATATGTATGTATCTGTTTGTATCCATAGGTTCGACAATTGGAAATTTCTCAGAAGTGGACGTTACAGACTGCGGCAACAACAACCATGAGTGTGTCTTGAGGAAGGGTACGAATGCTACCCTCAACATCATATTTACTACAGGTGAGTTACTATTTGCTGGATTATTTTGATTATACCATAAGGTCATTCCATGTTTACTTGAAAAGTGAACCATTGCTGTTAAATTATTGAGGTATTACTACTTATGCTATAGATACATGGTAGGAATACATAATAGATCAAATGTGCAAAGGCAGCAGAGTCAAAAAAATTAGCTCTAAAAGTCACAGGTATTCATTCAAATATGTACAAACATAAAAAAACCATCTTGCCAGTTTCAAATATCTCTCACGATAGGGATGCTTTGTTTGATTTTACTTTCTTGCTCTTCTGGTACTTGGTTCTTGCAGATCTCTTAACAGAATCTTGCAAGTTAATGTCCCTAATGATGTACTTTATCTATTAAAAATCCAACCTACTTGGAAGGTTAATGGATGATACTGTTTTTGCAGTTGTCAATGAAATGTGAATGACTGTTACAAAATTCCTGTTCACTTTATCTTTTCCACGGTCAGTTCTTTTCAGCCACGCATCGTAAATTTTCATGTCCAGAAAAGTTACAAGATGCCTATTTGAAGTAGTATCGGTACAGCCAGGTACACAGCAAGGTATTTTAGTCATTTTAATTATTTACAATCGGAACACTGTAGTACAATACAGAAAGACCACCTATTGTGTCGCAATTAATAATTATACAAAGTAAAAAAACCAAACAACGCACAACCTCATGCATGAAACCACTTGAAAATCAACATGATAGCCGGTGTGCCTTTCTGAGTAAACAAACCAACAGTTGCTACAGCAGTGCTACCAGCGCAAGTGCAAAGAAATTATCCTGGTTCCAATTTGTTTCTGTACAGTTCCCACACCCTGATTGGAGCTGACTCAGCTGTACAACCACTTGAAACGGGAATGTAAGTTATTCAAATTTTCGCATCAGTTATTCAAAGAATTAATATTCGGGTTTTTGACTATTCACTATAAGCTACAGTATACTCCCAGTTTTTGGGAGTAATGACTGGCTAAGGGTTCATGGATAGCAATATTTACGGTTAAAGCAATTGGTGGGGAGGGGGAAATGTTTACTTTTGGCCTACTTACTGTACACGTAGGTTGTGTAACCAAATAATATAGTCATATAGGAATTCAATTTTTTGACGTTTTGAGTGTGGTAACATCATAAATAATATTAACATCACCATTCACACAAAATGGGGGCGACAGAATTAAGTCAACTCGGAATTGATTCAATTCAAAATTTTGTGGTACCTAGACGAATTATGTCAAGTTGGAACCAGATTTTAAGGTAGGCCTACCCCATTTTTAACACAAAAATCATGCCGGAAATATGTCAATTGGAGTTGACTCAGCTCCAGATTTTCAATAACCCACTTTCATGCACAAAATTTCTACTGGAATTAAGTCAACCCGGAATTGACTCAACTCCTGAATTTTCGCATTGCTATGCATTTCAAGACCTGCCAGACTTATGGCAATCGGAATTATGTCAACTTAGTTGGCGATATTCAGGATCCATTTCAGTATTGCCCTGATGCGACACGCCTCCAGAGGTGATGTGTAGCATTCGTGTCCCACCTGGGAGCAGGTGTAGAACAGGAACTGATGATGTGCCCAGCGCCGCGTTCAGAGAGTGAACAATGTTGAATGGGGTCGTATGGCCTGCGGCTTACAGTGGATACACAGTCATTTTGAAGGAGAGTTAATTTAATTATTAATTAAATTTCATTGATTATAAAATTTCCTTTTCTAAGTGACGAAGTTGTCAGCCACTTTGCATGCCGATGTTATCACTGATTTTACCCTGCTTAAGGGTGGCAGACCCTGTAAATGCAAAAAATGTAACACTGTAAATACACTGAATAATGGTTCTGCTATAGGGTGCAGTACACCATGAACTCAGGAGAGTGAATGCAATTAAACTCGTCTAGTCAATGTGTGACAATTTTATTGCTGAAAGGGTTAAACAGAATGTCACTGCAAATGAATGTTACCCTTTGAAAAGTGGACCTGGCACTTCAGACCTGCTGATGGTCGCTACTGCAAAATAAGGGGAGGTTCTTAGGTGAGGAATAAATGAAAAACGTGTCCCGACGCACAAAGTCCTGGAATGTTACCTCAGGATGCAGAAAGGTCTCCCCTCAGCTACAATAAGTGAAATTAAGTTCCTGAACTAAGTTAAACTATTGCGGTGAAAATATACAGCCTAAATTGAAGAGCCGAGAGGGGTACGCGGGAGCTTACCGCCTGTCCTGCCGGTCATCTCGAGTGCTGAAGCCTGACTGACTAACATGGCAGCAGCCTCGCTGAACGTCCGGCGAGCCCAGCGCCAAATGCAACTGCACAACTTTAATTAAAGAAACTTAACACTGTACATAATTATGACTAACAAATAAAAACACTGTGACATACTCGTGAACGCCGGAGCCCCAGATAGATATGGCTAAGAATGTGACGTCACGAGTATGTCATCGCACTTGAATGGTGATATTAAATGAAATGATACCTTATGTGGCTGATTCTCAATGGATGAATACTTGTACGTTCTTATAATTTATGCATATATGTCGGCGTATGTTGTTATGGCGAAATACCAAAAATGCATAAGGATTTCACTTCCTGTGATGAGACACTCATTTCATGAAAAGGGGTTTGGCTTTGCCCTGTCCTCTGTGAGATTTGTGAGACTCCATGATAAAGCGTGCGTCTTCCCTAGTTAGCAATGGTGCAATGACTCTAATTGACTGAAAATGACTCTAATAAATGAATGATGCTAGGGAGCCGCATGTCACTTTGCACTTATGCCGGGAATATTATTCCCTATCTTTTGACACCTCTTAGAGCCATGTCACATTCCGGATTCGACCATGAGACCCATCGATATTGTGCACATTGAAAAGCCTCCTGATAAAGCAGCGCCACATAGCTCAGTGTTGCCGTGTCTGTTGCGTCAAATGGTCGTGACTTAACGGGAAACACCCATTTAGGCCACCCACATATCAATTCATCACAAGAGTTACCTCTTATGATGAATTAAAAATATGATAGCCCGCTGCCACTTATTGCAAGTCAGCAAGAAAAGTGTAAACGCAGTTCTTGTCGACCTGCACTGATCGGGACTGTGACCTAATGGCAATCGGTTAAGTGTTGCTGTGTGGTTGATGCATCTGCGGTGGCACAAACGGGCACAAGGGATACATTGACGTGTGCTCCCCTTCGTGGATAAGTGGTTAGGGTGCTGTTCACAATGGCAACCCAAGTAACAGAACCTGGTGTCAATTATCGGCAGCGGGTGCACTGGAAGCTCAGGAATTAAGTCCAATTTCAGGCCCTGCTTCCTGAGGGATTCAAAAAACTGCGTGGCCAGATAAAGACGTGAACTAAGTTAGAATTAAATGTGCACGTAATGGAAACCCAACACTAAAATAAGCAACAATAATAAAAAAAAAATAGTACATGTTCTAAAAGTAAAATGATGGTAAGCGACACACAAGAAATTAAGTTTGATACATAATATTTTATTACGTTTAAAATGAGAGTTGGCAGAGACACGGCTAAATAATTACACACCATAAGCTAGGTAAGGAATAATATTAAATATTAAGTCAACAGACAAAGGCGAGCCTGGGACAAATTAATAAAATGAAAATTAACTTCCTACGAAGATTCCTAATTAATTAACCAAATAAAAATATACACTATTTACAGTGTGATCATTACAAAGGGGTTCTATCCAGGGGGACGTAAATCGTGCAACGACCTGTTACCGTGGAGTCAAGGGAAGTTGACTATGATAAGGGCAAGTGGGGTACAGGTGTAGGATTTACCAGTCATGGAGAGCTGTCCCTGGACAGTCAGCTGAAGGATGCCTTGTCCAAGCAGAGACTGGAGTGTTGGCTGCCTTGTACAAGCTGCCGGCTGGAGGTGGTGGTTCAAACCCTGTCTCGGGCTGCTGAAGGAGGCTGAAACCTGGGCGGGCTGCAGAGGAGAGTCCTCCACAGACTGTAGGTGAGCTTGCGAACCTTGTGGCCGGCGAGCTCTTGGCATCTGCTGGACCACAGGGTGGGACTTCTATTTATACATAAATCACCCTGTGTCAGTGATTCTCCGGGGGCAGGGGATAACATAGTCTTCCAATACAGGGGCTGGTTTATCTGCTGCTGGAGCGCTGCTCAAATTCTTATCTCCTCTGGTGGAGGCAATAACATTTTCTTGCACCCCGGACTGAGGCAGGTGGGCAGCGACATCAGAAGGTCACGGGGGTGCTGCTATCTTGAAGATTGACTGGAACTTCTTGGTTGGGCAGGATAGCGTAGTATAATTCAGATAAATTATATTATATCTTTGTCGTGGTTGCTCTGGCACGTTCCTTCTCAATTGAATGTGGCAGAATATAAATTCAAATGTGAAGTTCAGTTACATAATTGATTCATTAAAGCCTGGCATAATTTCAATATTTAATTTCCAAGTCTCAGCGGCCAATGAATTTGAATTCGCCCCGCGCTTGGCGCGCTCAGATGGTGCGAAGTCGGCTGTAGAGTGCGTATCTCTGTAGCGCAAAAAGCCGGCATGTGTCAACTTGGATGCCGGGAACACGTCAGCCCATTAGTTGGGATGTGGAAATTAGTCAACCCAGAACTAACTCAACTCCGGGTTTTATGGTACCCGGCCGGAATTAAGACAACCCAGAGTTGATTCCACTCCGGATATTATAGTACTTTCTTTTCGAAATGTAAATAGTGCTGCAATAGTGTTAATCAGAATTGAGTCAACTCCGTATTTGCACAACCTCTTTTCGGACACGAAAAGTATACTGGAATTTAGTCAGCAGATCAATGATGGATTCTTTGTGAAAAATATTTGCTGTAGAATCCAGCATTAGGTATCAAATCACACTTCTAAGCTTTCTTCTAGAGGTTGTACCATTAATTAAGTGTTGAAACCCTCTGCTGAAGTATAAATTATGCTTCCTGAATCTGATCTAAGTTCATCTCCTTCGTTTTGTAATTATGATACAAGGATAGTTTTCTTGTAAATTAACATTAAATAATAATGGCTTGCATTTGCTTATTGCAATTATTGTATATTACATTATCCTGCTTAAAACTGGTGGTTGCCACCACAATTCACAAAATATTAATGAAACAGTTAACTACTCAAAATGTTACATGCATTAATTACACTGTTTCACATGTAAGTAGCATCAGATTATAATACCGGAGGCAAACTTTTGTAAACCATTGCGTTACAGAATTAAACATCTAAAATATACCATCTTGTATTATTGTAAGCAGTATTGCTACCAATTTATTTAAATGAATAACCCACTGAAGAAAACCTTTACAAACAAGTCGCCTTTCACAGCGGTATCCTCAAATGCAGGTAGTTTAATCTTGGCTTTTCGTAATTGGAATAAGGTGCATACATTATAGTGGATCGAACTGTGTTTACGATTTGCTCTTGTTTCATTGTTAATGGATCATGTCACTTCTACATGCAACAGGCTTATTTAATGTCATGCTTTCAGGGAATACAGCCATATCGTGTTAGTGTGTCATTAATTCAGTGGTCTTTGTAAATAAGCTTTCTTAGCTGCATAATTTAATAAGGCACAAATGAGTGTGACCATAATATAATTTGGGTAAGGTGTTACAAATGCTATGCTGTATCCACCCACAACATTTGGGGGAGGGCGAATCTAATGTATGCCTGTAGTACCCCCTCCCTCCTCGCAAATGGTTCCTACGCCCTAACCATGAGGTAAAATATGTAAATAAAATTTCTTTTGTTCATATTTGTTTTACAATTTCCCACCAGAAAATTCTAAATAGGAGAGACATTTCTTCACAGACTGAGATTCTAACTTAATATTGTTTGCCATAGATGTATAAGGGATAGATTTCTGTTTTGTTGTTTCGTGTTTAAAGAGGCTCAGTTCTGCATTTTATTGTTGGATTTTGTGGTTATTGATGCTTTAGTTGGGTTTACTCAGTTGCATATAACTTCAATGATAATGAATTTTTAATCAAGCTATGGGTCAATCTTGAATGATCACTTGTTCAACATCTTCTGTACGATAGCATAACACCGTATCAATAGCTCTATGAAACCATTTTTGCAATGTGTACAAGACTCGTGTGCTACACTACAAAGCAAAACATATATTCTACTCAGTGGTAAATAAAGCGAGATTCCAGGAAAGTATAAATCATTCAACATTGGGATAGAGAGAAAATTAGTTTACCATTGAATTTAAATCTTTAACAGCGAGACTTCATTACATGCAATGAAAGTTCACAGCTAAAACGAAGGTCATAAGTCTGTACTTTTATTCTACCTCTTAACGAAAATGCAAAAGCAAGTTCGTGTTTTTTTTTTTTATTTGTTATTATTATTAAAGAGATATTTTCAGCCTTTTTCACTAACCTTCAAATGGATACCACTCTGACAAGAGAAGGGTATGAGGAAAGATTACACAAATATCAGACTTGGGAAGGTGGAGCAGGTAACAGTGGTCCTATCCAGGTGTACTTCCACGTACTGCAGCTACCATGTTAAAGCCACCTCCTATCTCAGTCTCAGACACCAGGAGCGCAGTGGACACCAAGTCACATTACACTTGGGCTGGTGGGTGAGTTCCCCTGAAGGGAAGGGTTCTACGACTACAGGAATAATATCCTAAGTGGGATGAACTATTGTTTATTTTGGTATGGAAATAAACAAGATGTTCTGTACTACCTCCTACCAACAAGAGCTTAACGGAAGCTTACTACGTTAAGACATATGAAGGTGACCTGTTTCTAGGCTAACAATGCAGGTAGGCAAAGCGGCTATGAAGATAACTCCACTTTAACTAACGCTACGGTGTTTGCCCTTAAGGGGTCGGAAAATGTCTTAAGGGTTCAACTACTTAAACTAGTGATGATCTTTGGGGGCGAAGAGGAATCTGTAGACTTGGACTTTGGCACCAGAAGCATGGCGAAGACCAGGCAGAGCCGATGATTGCTTTGGTACCAGGAGTGCAGTGAAGGAACGGGACAGACTGGTGTTTCAAGGGACATGCTGTGGTATTTATACTCTCCCTTGCTCGCCCTTGATCTGGTGGAGAGGGGTGGCTACCAGTGTAAGATCCTCTGGGAATGTGACGTCACCAGCCAGCTGAGGAACCAGCTGCTGCAGGACTCTGCGCTTCATACTAGTAGTGCCATCCTTCGGTGTGCTATATACTTAGAAAAGAGGTCACGCATCAACTCTATTAACTGCACACGAGTGCCCATTACAAACACACAAATACTTTATTTTGTACGTATAAAAAAAGTCACTTGGCGAAGATGTATTATTGCCAGTTAATGAACTGAAAAATTTAAAACTTAAAATTAATCAATTATATTCTCCTATATTCACAAAATTAACAAGTTTAGCAGAGTAACAATAATTTGTATTTTTCCTGACCCAGGTGAAAACTCTCTAACATTTCCCTGTCACTTGAATTTCCCTAACTTTTCCCTGTTTTCCCCGAGGGTGGACATCCTGTTAAAACAATATTCACTATTAACAGATCTGCCTTGCTGGTGCATAAGCGTGTTGCAGAGGTTTGGTAGAAAACACATGATTAAAAAGTGGTTGAATATTTTGGAGTGGTGCCTTAACACAAAAAGCATTTAAGGTGGATTCTCACCCACCAGCTTAGATTTATTGCTGATGTTTATATTTCAGAAGGTGTACTGAAATTTACCGCACAGCATATAATAACAGCTTCTGAAACTTTATCGAACTATCACAGCTTCGCTACATTTATTAATTTTTAGCTACTAACTGTTGAGGCGAAATGCATGATTATTTCCAGCGGACAATTACAAAGTCGACAATATCAACAGCATTCAAGAAATACTGATCTCAGACAAAGCACTAGGCAATTCTGTGTGTTTGTCTTTCCAAAAACCATGATACAAAACTGTATTTTCAGTGTATTGCAAAAATTCCATAAATCCATTATGGCGGGTGGGAATCTGCCTTAAAGAAACATTTTGCGCTCAAAGACAAGATTAAAATTCTCATTTCAATTCGAAGGATAATTTTTATGGGTGTGAAAATGGCTAGAATTGGTATTTTCAGAATAAGTTTTAACTGCTAAAATTTGGCAGTGTGTAAAATTGTAAAATTTTTGGTACATCCAATGTTTTTATTTCATGTTTTATTATTATTAAGCATGCTTTATCATAAGCTGTTCAGATTTTTGAATTTATTTAGTTCTGCAATTTTTCAAGATCCAGGAGTATGGTACGTTGGTTATGTAATTGTTTAATGATTTGATCTGGGTTAGACCAATGGCTGAAGCCGGGTTTGTTTTGTTTAGACCAAGTCTTGGCAGATGCACAGGCTGATTGCGGAGTTTTCTGAGCCGGACTTCCGTCCGACAGGCCGGGATGATCGTTGTATGCACAATGACCTTAACCAAACTATATGGTTGTAGTGCGTGAGCTCGTAGACACCTCGAGGGATGAGAAAGCTGTGGGGGCTGGTGAGAGTGCGAGCATGTGCATGATTGCTGACAAGTGCCTAGCAACAGGCCTGTAGAACACAGGCATTTGGGATCTGTTGACTCACGTGTCGTTAGGTGTGGTATAAGCGTTCACGAGCTTCATTGAAGGGGGAATAAGGGTTGGAGATGCCCTTTCCATCTGTCATCGTGTGAAGAACCTAAATATAAGTATTGTTTCAGTAGTTGGTTAGTTTTCAGTAAGTTTGAGGACTCAACACAGCAGTTTTCACCAGTTCTCAGTAGTTTAAGAATTGTTTGCACCTTACAGCATAGAGTTGATGATGTAAGAATCAAGTTTAAGAGGTTTTCAGTTTGCAGGGTTGCTCGAGCGTTTAGGTTAATTGACACAATAATAATAGATTCTTTTGAGACAGTTGTCCGAACAAGTTTAAATAAAGCTTGAGTTTTTGAGTGTTAAGGTCTTGGCAGAATTTCTGTTCCCATTCGGAACAAACAGCTGCTCAGAGGAAGAGGGTACAAAGCCTCACCATGTGAAAGTTAAGCAAAAGCTGATTGTTTTCTTTTGTTTGTAGTTTGTAGCAATCTTATAAAGAGACTAGAGGAGATAACAATCATAAAGAGGCTAGAGGAGATAGTTTGTGAGTCAGCTGCCAGGCATCTTTCGGAAGAGCTTCTGCTGTGATGCAACTTTGGCACAAGGTTGAAAGTGAGGTGAGGCAGGATAACTTACCTATTTTAATTATGTAGCGTCTTAACCCAGCCTTGCCCAAACGGGGCGGTACAGCCTGCAATTCGACTCTTTCTGATTGAGGCTTGTCTGCTTGGACAAGGAAGGTTGACACCAAGCACGAGTGAGATCTCTTGGCGAAGCCGTTTGGACCATGAGCCACGACATAAGTGACCACTGCCGAGCTTGATTTCAGAGAAGAATGAAGAACCCTACGCCATCGAGACCACGGGACGATCATCATCTTAAACGGCCACCCCAGCAACCCCGGCCCTGGAGGGCTAGACCAGCGAGGGGACAGACCAGTGAGGGGACTGACCAGTGAGGGGACTGCAGTGCCGGAGGATGACGCAGCCGCCACCAATAAGCCACCTTCCGAGAGGGAGGCACCTGCTAGAACTGCCAGCTGAGACAAGGCCATCCTGGAGCCCTTAATTCAGTTGGCACCATCAGCCGCCTGGTACCTGGACAGCGCGACAACCCAGCTGGGCTTGGACCCACCCGGTGCTGAGGCCGCCTCCACCGAGGTCTCGATATTACTCGACGCAGAGGCCAACTCACAGGCCTTGCTTCTTGGACGAGCGGACAACCGCTCATTAGTGCTGTCGAGACAGAGGTCCCCGTGGGCCTCTGACTTGGGCGCCATCATCCGGAGGGGTAGGCCAAGAGGCCCAGCCACTTCCCCAGACAGCTGACAAGATCCTGGTGTTGCCAGATACCAAGACCGACACCCAGGGGCAGCCTCCAGAACGAGAGGATGTGCCAATCAACCACGCCATTGAGACAGGTTCCGATCCAGCCTTGGACTCCGATACTATCAACTGGAGGGGTAGGTGAAGTTGCCCTGTCACTGCCCCAGACGGATGATAAGGCCCCAGTGTCACCTGATGCTGAGGCCAACACCCAGGTGCAGCTTCCTGAATGAGAGGATGTGCCAAACCACTACGCCCTTGGGACGGGGGTTTCCCCAGCCCCTGACTGGCGCCAGCAGTACCACCACCTCCAACAGCTACCCAGATGGCAGCTTTTCACGACAACACGGCCGCTGATTGTCCCTCGGTGCCTCGTGGTCAGCCATCGACTGCTGCCAGGGACGAACCTTCAATGCTGACTGAGCCACCACAGAGATTGCTGCCAGGATGGTGCCGAGTCACCCTGGAGGCCAACAACCTGCTTCACCTGGCCCTACCCACAGCACGCAGCCTTGAGAAAGCGAGGCCAACCACTGAAGAAGAAGAAACCGCTACAAAGAAGTGAATGGGGTGCTCCGTAAAGACACACTTTCAAAATTAAGTAGCCATCAATAGGCTATTTTCCAAACAATTAAACCCATACGTGTCAATTGTATGTAGTAATAGTAAACAGTGTAGTTATGTAATTACAAAACATTCTGGATGCTCACCAAAGTGCTAGAATCTAGTATAAACTGCCTTTCAACAGCCGTTAAAAACTGTGAGAGAACCCTGTAAGATTACGTAACCATTCAGTAAAGTCAATAGCTGCTTGCCATGTGAACTTTCTTCGACACCCCTCAGTGCCAATGCCACGTAACATTGATAAAGATAAGGACCCGTGTATTAATTAACAATGAAGTCTGCCAGACTCTCGTAAAAATAAATGGACAGGAAATCATCAAAAATTTTGTAAGTATGGTTGGAAACAATTTACAGACTTTATTAACCATGTTGCATTATATAGAATCCCTCAAGAAAATCATAAGAAATTTTCTGAGTATTGATTCAAGTAATTTAAAGTTGGAAATACTTTAAAACCTTTTGATAAATCATTTTTGCTTGGTATATAATCCTTCAAGAAAATTGTAAAAAAATTTTTTATGTTATTGTAAATAATTTAACCTCTTTTTTAACTAATCACTTTTTGCATTATAGATACTCCCTCACGAAATCACAAAAAAACCACATACATTATCAAGCAAGCAAAATTAAAGTTTGTGATAAAATTTTCAGAATATTGTTGTATAATATTCAGAGTTCTTGCCTATGTTTGAGGGTTTCGTGTCTCTTCTTTCTTTCTTTTAATGTAGATGGTTTTGTTCATTTGCCTGTGCACTTGTTTTGCAATGCTTAGCCAGTCGGCCGAGATGATGGAAGGTCTCAGTTAGACTTTCTCCCTACCTACCTGTTACACGTAACTTTTTACCTGCTGTGCAACTCATAGGACGAGCACAGGTAGATGTCATTTTATTTCCACCTTCCACGGCCATAGCAGGATAGATAGCTAAAACACATGCCTTTACGAGTGAAGCTTTGGGGATTTCTTTCCCCAGTGGTTAATTTTTTTTACATGTGCCATTCCCTTATCTTTCCTTTCTCTCCACACGTTAAAGTTTGTTAACCACATATTGTATGTACTCACAGCCATCAGCTGCTAAATGAACGGCAGCACATATACGAAACTAAGACCGCATAACACAGGCACTGGATTCTGTGCGCAACACTTACACCACACACGAAAGAGAAGACACCGTTATCTATTTGTCACCCGGCTGCCAGTTGCCTAGTGTTGAGTGAGATAGAGCTCACCTACTATGAGAGAGAGAGAGAGAGACAGAAGATGTATAGTCTCCCTGTCCACACCAAGGGAAAGACAGAGCTAACACCTGCCACCACCTGCCAGTGATGCATCCAGCATCCCGCTCCGAAGCTTAGAGCGACGAGCGCACAGACCAGGGCAAGTTACAGAAGCCAATGGAGAGAGAAAAAAAATTATTCTTGAGGGGACACTACTACATTCTAGCAAGAAAATTTCTTTCTTTTCTTGTTCCTTCGCCCAGATGAGTCTGTCGCATTGGAGGGGGAGGAATTGACGCGTGACATCTTTTCTACTTATTTAAATCAACTTCTTCTCATCAGTGTGAACCACTCAGCCGCACGCTCCAACAGTGTTTGAATAGAGTACAACCTACCTGATGTTAAGAACTACTGTTTACCCACGGGAAAAAGTGTATGATCTATGCTTGAAGAATTTTCACCGGCTGAGCCACCGAGGCTATACATCAAGGTCACCTAGTAATATCACGCGCTGAAGGTTGGCACTAGTATGAAATGCCGAGACATGTAGCAGCTGGATCCTCTGCTGGCCGGTGATGTCACATGCCTGGAGGATCTAATGCTGCCACCCCCTCCATCAGATCAAGGGCGAGCCAGGAAGAGTATAAATACCGGGGCACGTCCCTTGGAACACCAGTCTGTCCTGTTCCTTCTCTGAACTACTGGTACCAAAGGAACTATCTGCTCTGCCTGTTCTTCATCGCACTTCTGGTGCCGAAGTCCAGTTCTAAAGATCCCTCTTTGCCTCCAGCCCTTTCAGGTCAAACACCGTAACGTTAGTTAAAGTTGAGTTATTTTCATAGCCGCTTTGTCTATCTACCCCTTTAGCGTAATAAGCTTCCGTTAAGCCCTTGCTGATAGGAGGTAGTACAGATCACCTTGTTTATTTCCATACTGAAACAAACAATATTTTATCCAACTTAGGATATTGTTCCTGTAGTCATAGAGCCCTTCCCTGTAAACATGGGGCCTGTTGATGGACAGCAGGTGACCGGGAATTATATAGTAAACTGCCGAACTCACCAGTAGACACACACACCTATTGTGGACGGCCACCCTTTCTGTGCATCCCGGCGTACAGAACAGAAGAACCCCAACAGTAGGTACTCATCCTCTTGGGGTTGGACTGTCGGTCTGGGGTTTGCTCTTTCCACTGTGCTTCTGGTGCCAGGAGTACATTCTCAGGTTCTAGAGAACTGGACCTTCAGGGGAACTCACCCATGTATTGGGACCGCCAGCCCGGATGTAACCTGGCTCTCAGTGTCCAGTGCGCTTCTGGTGCCGGAGACTAAGATAGGGGGCGGCTTGGCCTGGCAGTTACGGTATATGGAAGTATACCTGGGTAGGACCAATGTTACCTGCTCCACCTCCACGAGTCTGATATTTGTGTAATTTTTCCTCATGCCCCTCTCCCATCGCAGAGGTATAGGTAAAAACGTTAAATATGCTGAAACTATCTCTAAATACCAACAGGAGCTTATCCCCTTTACCAGCCGAACTCGCAAACCTCAGTCTCCGGGAGAGAGCGCAAGCCATCCACCATCTAGAGAGACCAGCATCACCAGCACCCGTCCCAGAGTTCTTCACACCACTCATTAGAACCGAGAGAGAAACTCACCCCGTGCTACTAGCATACCGAAGTGGTCGAGACACGTACAGGATAGTTAACCCATGGTTTTGGGGGATCCCGGTCACCCAGTTTACTCAAGACGACTGCTAGTACCAGCAGTCAGCTGCCCACTAGGTTCAGGGGCCAATCTCAACACACCACAGCTGGTTCCACTGGTCACCCGTCGCCCAGGTATCCCAGTGAGAGTGGTCCCACCAAAACGAAAGATAGTGCTAGCCGTCTCGGACTTTGTACCCAATCAGAAACCACACTAACAGTCCTCTATACTGTTCTGGCTCCAGTTTCACTCTACAAATAAGGGTCAAGCTAATTTTTCCGGGTGCGTCTGCCCTCGCACCCACCAAAAATACTTGGGCCGTGACGTGCCTCCTTTGCCCATAGGACACCATGCGTCAATGTGTATCGTAAGAAATTTTGATGGGCTGAATAAAATGCTGATCCTGCTTGCTTGGTTCACTTGCAGTGTAATTTAATTCACCTTTATTGATAGCATATTTGTTCTGTCAGATGTGAAAAAAAATTCAATGAATTCAAAAATGGAATTTCAGTAGACATTCTGTTTAACAGTGTGATGTTGGCATGTCTTGTCAATGGGACTGTGATGTTTCCAGGAGTGGCCATCGAGTCTGTGACAGCAGTGGTCCATGGCATCATACAAGGTATCGCTGTACCCTTCCAGTTAGATCCGGATGCGTGCAAGACTTCCCTCCATTGTCCTCTTAGTGTTGGTCCCACATACAACTATACTGCACAGCTACCAGTCAAGAAGTATTACCCATCGGTATGTTTAGTATTCACATTGCTTATTAGTTTTTGCAACGTTTACTTGTTAACAACTAAAAGTTTTCATCACAAGTTGAATTATTGCTAAAATGCTTAGCAGCTCATTTCACAGTGTGTATTCAAACAGTTAGGTGCATCTGTGTAGATCCTGTTCTACTATAGTTAAATTATCTTATTTTTCTTTGCATATAATATTTTATTTCAATTTTCACTTCTGAAAAATTTGGGGTCATCTAATTTTTTGTACACTAAACTTTGAGGTTGATATTTTTGCTCTAGTAGTATAATGTGTAGGTATCATGCACGGGTCTGAAAATCGTACTGGTGGCACTACGCCGTGTCTTTCTGCATAACTGATTGCAGGGCGCCATAGCTTGCCATCGTATTCATTGTTTAATAAACGTGTGAGATATAGAGTTAACATGCGGGTTCCTGCAAGTAAAAAGTATTAATATTAGTGAGAACGATTTATTAAAAGGAAAAAATCTTTGAATCAGTTGTTATGTAAATATGTTAAAGAAATAAGGAAGGGAAATATTTCTTTAATAAAAGTGGAAGTGATTTGGCCAACATGTGTTACTGTCCCACCTTACAAAGTGTTACTTGAGGTAAGTTTTTGTCTCACATACTTTATGGTACTGCAACAATTTGCAATATGATTTTACTTTTGTTATCTGTAATTGTCTTCTGTATTTTGTTCCTGCAAATTGGTGGTGAAAGAAACGTTACTCCTATCACATGCCTTCGCCTGACAGGACTTGGTAAATCTTGTAAACATGTAGCTGCAGTTGTTTATTACATTACCAACGAAAATACTGCTTTGAAGACAGACATGCACAAACCGGGGTAAACCAAGTTCCACAAGGGCTGTAAAAGAAAAATGTTCAAGGGGAAAGAGAATTAGTAACTTGTTCCCAAAGAAAGCGCTACTTTTTATGGTGCCAGCATCTCCTTTAAATGTACCATGTACCCTATGCCAAATACAGGAGTGAAGTAAGTAAGATATAATCCGTTGAAAATTCAGTGCTACTGGATGAGTTAAAAATGTAACACAGAATTCTTACAAAATAAATGTGACCGTTTGATGTGGATGTCAGTTTTCAGACAACTCAATGAAGGTGAACAACGGTTTTACCATATGCTTTTCAGCAATCAGTAAGGCTCATGAAATTAAATTTAGAATACAAGATTTTGACGCTTTGGCGAGTTCCTGAATAGATTAAAATTATCAATACCTGAAAGGTGTTGCTGCAAGAAATGTGAAATACGGGAAGGACATGGTATCTGAAGACATTATAAGAATTATCAAAGAACATGTGATACTAAAGTTATACACTGTGGTTTGGTAGTTCGCAAATTACAGCCATGGTTGTGTGGAAGTCCAGACAGTATTGTTAATGAAGGGCGAACTATAAGAGTTTCAGAAGTAAAGTGTCCAATTATTTCATCTAAGGATAAGTGCATACTTTATGAAGCAGGTAATGTTAACATGAAGTATTTGTATTTAGACGAAAAGAAAATTATTAAATTAAAGCTAAATCACAGGTATTACACCCAGTGTCAGATGCTAATGTACGTAACTGGTATAGAAAAATGTGACTTGTTTGTTTACCGTAGAAAACAACAAGTTTGCATAATATTGCAACAGGAGTCAAAATACGTTCAGACTTGTATTGATGGAATAGGAACATGTTATTTTTCTCACTGTTTACCCAAACTTGTTTCAGCTCATGCCAAAGAAACAAAGTAACAGCCAATGTCAGCAGAAAGTTTATTGGTCGTATGTTTTGAACATTGCCTGATTTTCTCAGTTATCATGTTTCTTCTGTCTTCTTTTATGTTCTAATATATTGTATGTGTTATGTTTTGCGTATAAATTCCACCATAAATTATTTCAGTGTGCTGCAATAATGTAAACCTTGACTTGATTTCACATCTTGAATTATGGGAGACTGCAAATTTACTAAAACACAACACATGTGAACAATATTATTTACATATGGGAGCAGTTCAGTTTATAGTTTGTCTAATATGTTATCTATTTTAATTGGCTGAATGCACCTCTCTATGTGAATTTGAACACTGGCAACAATGTGGGTAGTTTCCACTTCTTCAGCTGTCAGTTTACCATCATGCAGAAATGGCAGAGTAACAACAACCCCTTTGTTGGAGAGACTTGTTTTAATTCCTGGAAAACTTTAATCATCCATTACTTTGTCGCCGCTCTCCAGTAATGTCAACAACCCGCAGTCATTTGTGAAAAATGTGTGTCTCGACCTACCGCCGTAACATTTCGATTTGAGGCACACCATTACACCAAGTGTAATGCCTATTGAGAATTTAACTGTGTAAATACCCTTGTTATTTGAGTAACGAAACACTGCTCAATGTTTGGTGGCTGTTCAACATTAACTTCCATACAGACAATTATCACTCTGCACTTTGGGTACTTCATTTCAAATAATGCTGGCATTGTTTCCCCAACACTTTTCCTGCTAGGCTAAAACACATAATTAGCCATTGTAAATTACAGCAACATTAAATTTGTGATAAAAATTTGTGATATTATTGTACAGTGAACCCCGAACGTTCTCATAGCAGAATATGGCAATCCAGTTTTCATTTTCATTAAAAATATGAACAAGCTATTTTCTTTGCTAAACCACAGTGTCACTCCTGTTAAATCTTTCAGTTCTGTTTCATCTGTGATTGAAGAAAATCCCGGGAAACCTAGTACAGTAGAATCCTGTGTAGCGAGCACAGCAACTACGAGAACACAGTTATAACGAGGTCTTTTTGAGGAACCGTCAAAAAGATCGCAAAAATATTCCATGGAAAATTGTAATTTTACGAGTTGAAACATGTACGGCGAGATCGTGCGAAGCAGGTTTGCGGTGGGACTCGTGACCGTGTGTAACACGCTATTGTTATCTGTTTGCCTTAACTCCACTCCCTCGCCCCACCGCTTTGTTTCCCTAAGTACCTTGTGCCACTCTCATATGTCACATTCTTCTGCCTTGCCTCCCAACCACCATTTTTTACAAACCAAGTGCATTGTTCTATAAATAGAATCCTGCACCCTTTCTATCTTGACCCCGTTTTCATGAACCAGTTCTGCTTTTCCGTAATTGTTCACAGTCTTTGTGCTGTCAACGGTGTGTGGTTTCAAAAAACTTGGCGTATGTGGGTCTAACGTTATTGTTAAATGAAAACAAATTTCATTTAAACATAACAGTCCAAGCGATAGCTGGAATCAAATACAGCTACAGGTTTGTTGCAATGCAATAAACATCGATAAATGAGAAACACTAATAAATTTAAATGGGTCAAGTGATGGTCAATTTATATTTATCCCTGATTTAAAACTTTTTATGCTTCTGAGAGTAGAATACCTGCATTTTACCCAAATTTGTAAATACATACCCACATTTTTATCCGTGAGTATGTAAAATACCCGAAATTCAGGTAATTGCCCACACATTGGCCTCAGTGGGCTATTGTGGCCCTGTCGCTAGTGAAGGCGGCGTATGAAGGCCGGTCAGGGGCGACAGACGCGCCTACATGTCGGGCAGTCCGCTCACTCCAGCCACGTAGGCTTCAGTTTTTAACAGATTTTCCCTGCTGCTTTTCAATACTGTGGCATACCAATTAAAGATAGTGACATTACTACTACTACTACATTTTATCGCTGTGCTATGTAATTCTAATCTATTTTGAGTTTTCTTGAATGTTTGCTGGTTTTGAATAAGTCTCGTGCCATGCAGGTTTTGTTAGTTGAAAACGTATAATTTTTCAGTGACTAGTATTTACTGGCATAATTCTCACACTGGCAAAATTCATGCGCCCAAATTTTATGGTGCAGAATTAGGGGAAAAACTTTTCCTCTCATATTTCACGCAGCATGTTTCTCTCAACGAGGCATGTAAAGCTAACGGGCTCGCATGACGCGGGCTTTTGTTCGACCGTGCCAGGTTGCTGACACTTCAAGGTCACTGATCCCGTTATCGTTTTCTGGCTGCCAAGCGCGTGCTGCAAACTTGTAAACAAAATCAGTTACTGAGTTTATTTGTATGCAGGTGGTTTTTTTAATGCTAAGGTAATAGTTTACATTTATATTAATTTTTTTGTATGAATGCATAATGGGTAAATATACCAGTCAAACTGCTTTATTTAAACTTCAGGTAATTGCGTATGCAGAGTAACGCAGCAATAGAGAAGCGGGCCGAAAATTCACTGTTTCGGAGTTTAACGTGCATGTCATGTTTTCCCTATACTGGGCTGCTATTATGAAGTGAACCGGACCTGTAACGAAGGAAGAGGCGGGTGGCTCCCACATGCCAGAGTAATCTTGTAGCGGCCGACTGACTGACAGCTGTCCCGTCCGAGGATCTAGGGCCGAGCGACAGTAGCAAGCCGCCGCGCACGGCCGCACTGCGGAGGATCTGGGTGCTCGCCCAGCTACATGCACACGGCAATGTTTTCGCTGCTAGCCCCAGCACACTAGTGATTTAATTTTGAATATGTATCTTCATATCTATTATCAATAATTAAAGGACTGTGTATTTTAAAAAAATGTATGCCCAGGGTTGGCGGGGGATTGCTTACAATAGACACCATTTTAATGTTGACATGCACGTTTCTTGGCAATTTCTTGCATAATTCACGCAACCTAATTTTTTGCACCAAAATCCTGTAAAAAAAAAATAGGTACGAGAATTATGCCAGTAAATATGGAATTTGGTTTGAGGCGGTGTGCGGAACTTTGACGGGTGAGTTATCGCTTGCAGGACAGTGCTTCGGTGGCCGAGTAAGCGATAGCGGGAAATGCTACGTAGACCGGACAACTGATTGTAGGACAATGCTGGGTAGGCCGAGCAACTGATTGCAGACTGAGCAGCTATACTTACGTGGTGTGGTCAGATTTTCCGCTCATTTTCACACAATCCGTTATCATATAAAAGAATATTTTTAAGTAGCACTGGGGATCAAAATCAGTCTAATTCGGAAACAGCGAGGATCGAATTTGGAACCATGACATCCTGCTATAACGGGACTCTACGTCATCTAAAGTATTACTTTTTCGTGAGTTCTTGTCATAACATTTCACTTGTCACTTAAGTTCTGCATACAATGGAATAGAAGCTTGAGTAGATAATTCACACCCACCAATTGTGCAACAAAAAACAAAATCGCTAGGAATGGTTTCATTGACATCTCTCTGTATCGCAACTACATGTTTCATAACAGCAGCACTCATAGAACATTCTTCTTCTTCTTCGATACTTGCATTTTCATTAGTCTTTTATCGTTTTGCAGCTCTGTCAAACCTTTTAAATGCTTGAGATGAGGCTTTTTCTTTCTGTAATCTTGTGGGGAAAACGCTAGGCATGTGTGCTGGATTCTGGGGATGTCCTGGGCATCTGTTTCCAATCAGTACTGCATATTCTTAATACAGCTGTTGGTTCCCAAGGTGATCCATCAGGACTGAAAATCAAATATTCAGTAATTACCAATATGAACACATTCCAATAATATTTATTTATCATCGCACGAAAGTCATAGTTTTTTTTGTATGAAATGCCAGCAATGAACTAGACAGCCTAATATGTATGCTTATTATACTTACTAATGTTTACAGTGTTAGATATACTTAATTGGGTCGTCATGTATAAAAGAAATTGTCACCTGACAGTTAAATTTAAAAAAAGTGCATTGTAAGTTTTCCTACATCCTACTTATGTGTACAATACTTTTATAATCCGTGTAACGCTACTTACTTTTGTCTATGCACCCTAGTTCCACAACTTACATTCCTCCTCTTCCGTTTTCCTATTGGAAATTAATAAAAAAACTGCACCGAGGGTTGCGTTTCCGTTAGTATTCGTGCACCCAACAACACAACAATTTACGTTGCCTTTCCGTTTTCTTAAGCCTTCCATTCTACTAATCATTTTGGCTATCTCGCAGTTAGTTACCACTGTCTCCACCAGAGTATCGCGCACTGTGCCTATAGCTTATAGTAAAATACAGATACAACGAACTTCAAATTAACAAATATTTCAGTTTAACAAACCAAATTGAATTCCCATCCATTGGCTGTATGAGAAACATGTGAAATACTTTCGTTTTAACGCATTACAGTCATGTATATTTTCATTACAACGAAGTATTTAGTCAGGTAAACAAACTTATTTTCTCGAATTTTAGTCCCGAAAATATTGTACAAAGGAAAAAAATTGTATCACGCAGACTTATATCTAAAGTATGCGCACTCAAATGCTGCCATACAATGTCCGATAATTATTGGATACATAGATATTATTCTTTGTTCAGCAGTTGCCCTTGCTGGAAAATCCATTTGGCCAGTAGTACACACACACAAAACCAGCAATGGAGGATACATTCCAAGTGGCAATTCACTGAATATAACCCAAGTCCTGGCTGTACGATTCAACTCATGGCCGAATGTTCTTTGCACTGATACCGTATTTACTGGCGTAATTCTCGCCCTGGCAGAATTCACGCACCCAAATTTTATGGTGCCGAATTAGGGAAAAAACTTTTCATTTCCTATTGCATGCAACGTGTTTCTCTCAACAAAGTATGTAATGCTAACTGGCGCACACTGCGCGCACTTTGTTCGACCACGCCAAGTCACTGACCCTGAAAGGTCACTGGTTACGTTATTGATTTCTGGCTGCCATGCCCAGCCGCTCTGCAGAGGATCTAGGTGCTCACCTGGCCTTGCTACAGAGGATCTAGGCGCTCGCCCAGCTACGTGCACACTGCAATGTTTTCGCTGCTATATCTCACGTGGTTGGCGAGGGATTACTTACAGTAGACCCCATTTAAATGTTTACATGCTCATGTCTTGGTGATTCCTTGCATAATTTACACATCCTAATTTTTTGCACTAAAATCCTGTGAAATAGGTGCGAGAATTATGCTAGTAAATACGGTATGTTCTGTGGATGTCATCTTGTACCGCGATTTATTTGTTTTCTTTAATTTTACCATGTTTCGTTTTTGCATTGCAATTTTGAGTTGCATTTATCAATATGTGTGATGCCCCGAAAATAAAATGCAAGCAGTTTTCTATGAAAGATAAAATAGACATTTTGAAGCAGGTAGATAGACGCACGAAAAAAGCAGATGTGGCAAAGTTGTTTAACTTGGTGCCTTCGACACTATCCTCATTTATTAAGGATCGTGAAAAAATTGTGTTGCTATACGAACAATCACGTGGTTCAAGGGCACACGAGCCAAAAATGTGCCGATCACCTGCCCCATGCTACAGTCTAAAACAAAAGACTTTGCTTTTCTTATGGTTGTTCATAATTTCCAAGCGAGTTCTGGTTGGCTATATCACTTTCGTGAATGGTACGGAATATCTTGGAATATCGTAACAGGTGAGGAGCAAGATGCAGACACATCAGCTGCTGAGCAATGGAAGAAGGAAAAGCTGAATGTCATTCTTGAGTCGTACTCCCCCAGGTGACATATTTAATGCTGATGAAACAGCATATTTTTATAAACTCCTAAATAAAACAATGTACAAAGGCGAAAAATGTACAGGTGGGGAAAAAATCTAAAGAAAGGTTGTTTTGCTGCAATTCGACAGGAACCATGAAGCTAAGGACCCTTGGTAATCAGGAAGTACAAAAACCCATTGTGTATCAAGGGCGTTGCATCGGTTCCAGCCGACTATGTTAATAACAGCAGAGCATGGATGTCGAAGAAAGATTGTTATCCTGCTGGACAACTACGCTGCTCATGTTGCCGATGTAGGACTTGAAAACATCAGATTGGAATTCCTACCACCAAATTGCACTTTGTTGTACAGCCACTTGATCAAGGCATAATTCAAAATGCCATAGTTAATTTTTGGAAGTGTCTTGTGGGGAGAATACTCGTCAATATTCGGCTGAATCTGCCCACCAACATCAATGTTTGCCAAGCGACTGTACGTGGCGAGGAAAGTAACAGTGGCAGTTCCACTCAAGACCAGGCCAGTACTAGCTCAGCTAGTGAAACTGATGCTGCACCAGACTGTTGATCAGGTACTTGTGAAGACAACATTCCTGCTGAACTGTGTGCAAGGTGCAGCTTGTACCTTACAGTTTGACAGGAGCATCTCATTTGCAGTATGTCTTTGTAGACAACACCACTTTTAACAGACATCGAAATAGTGAACCGGATTAGCAAAAAGGTAGCAAACAGCGACTCTCCAGATGACGAAATAATAAGGAGAGTCTGTCACTTCGAAAGAAGCAGTAGTGTGTTTTGTAAAACTGGCAAAATTTATTTTAAAAACTGAGAAGGTCCGAAACCATGTGATGCAGTCATTGTACGACATTAAACAATTTGTACAGCAAGCTCTGGTGAAAAATACCTAGCAAACTAAAATATCTAATTTTTTTGAGAAAACTCCAAAAAGTTGTTTGCAGTAATGGTTACATTAATTTGTGTGATGTGTTAATGTTAAAGAGTTATTGTGTATGTTCTGTATGTCACCTTTGATTTTTTTAACATGCAAATTTCAGTGTTGGTTCTACTTTTTGTAGTATAGTGCAAATTTTGCTGTGGATGGTTATAACTCTTGAATGTGAAAATGTATAGTGGAATTGTATTGTGTTTGTGGATACTGATACACATGTAATTATCTTTCCAGGAATAGTATATCACTAATTTTGTTGAAAATTTCTAAATAAATATGTATTGCTACCCCTAAACTAATATACGTAGTCCTAATTTAAAGCAGCCACCTGTTAAGTTTTCAAAATTACAACTTTCGGTATAGTGAAATTTCAGTATTAAGACTAAAAATTGGGGTTTATTGTTATTGGGATTGTTATAATGAAACTTTACTGTATTTTAAATTGGAGAATATTTATATTTTGTCATAGGTACACTTGCCGTAGAAAAACTATTTTTTAATAAAATAGTGAACTAAAACAATATCTCATGTGGATTCAAATTTGTATGGAATGAATACAATAGACTTTAAGAACTGTATAGAATTATTTTATTATTGTTTTTAAAATTATTATTTCGCAATTTTTTTTGTTTACAGAACATTGATGTCAACTTTTACATGGAAATAGAAAATTTTGTTTCTTGGCAAGCATATTTAATTTGATATTTGTCTTGACTTTAGTGGAACTGCATTAAAAATTTTTACTAATATGGCACAAATAATTCTTCAGGAATACATTTTTATGAACGATTCCCAAATAATCGTATGTTGATGGAGTTACAATAATAATTTTCTTGTGCCACTTATTAACTTATGCACCTTAGGTAATCAAAATATTTTTAACCTGCTCTGTTATATTGTAAAAAGTTACCATTTATGAAAATTATTCTTGGAATTTGCCCCTGATACTAGGATAGTCTTTTGAGAATACCTGTGATGGAAAAATTTGATTGTTAAAACACTAGGAGAATCTGATGGAAGAAATTTACAAGGTAACTAAATAAGTTTTTGCTGTATTTGATGCAGTATGGAAAGAAGTGATGATGGATATGGAAATAAACACATTGTTTGCCAGAAAAGCGGTTGGGGTGGAAGTGGGGACATTGACCTTGACCAATACATGTGCAGTGTGCACTTAGAGCATCATAGCTCGAGCAGTGGTGATCAAGTTGCCGAATACACTAAGCCTTTCAGGATAGTGCTGTGAATGAACGCATTGCCAGGCATTGGTTCCAGAAGTTCAGGTCAGGAGATCTGTCCCTTTGTGATGAACCCTGAAGTAGGTGGTAACAGTCCTGGATGACAATACCCTGAAAGCAATCGTACAGGAGGACAGCAACCAAACATGCCAAATGCTCACAGGCGTTTGTTGAACCAGTCATTACTTCACCTGCACTGGTAAGGAAGGCATTCAAGTTGAGCATGTAGGTACCCCACACACTTTCGGAAGCCAATGAGCAATTATGAGGGCAGCGTGTTTCTCACTGCTTTCTTGTAGTGATGGGCCGGTTCCACTTTTTTACCATTTCAGTTCTCGGTTTGTTTCTAAAGAATTGGTTCTCGGTTCAGAAGACTTGGATAATAAGAGCTCCAATTTGTTTTTGGTGGTTCATCTTATTTACAGTTGTTGCATTACTTTTTTAAATACCATATTTTGGCGGTTCTGTGTAGCAATATTAGTGATTGAGTTAAAATAAAAGTATTGCTACAACTCATTGTCAAGTTTATAAATTGACATGTGGGCCTACATGTTCACAAATTGCAGTTCTAAAGTATGCTTGCAAAAATAGTATAGAAAATAGCATAGCATATTACTCAGGGTAATAACAAAGTTCATACTCCTTACATAGTAAAAATGTTTTTACAGTAAGTTGCAGAAACCTGTTTGTGTTTGTTTTCGAAAATTACACAAATTGCTTCCGATGTACTTATTTTTTTTATTTTTTGTGTCCTTCACTATCATCAAATCACTGTGCATATAGCACTGCAGTGTTTAAGTACGTGTATTTTCCCGTGCACTCAATGTTTACATTGCAGTTTTGCACTTTGGTTAGTTTATGGAAAAAACATTCACTTTCAAACTCTGGGGCACAATCTGAAACAGTAAATATCTTTGGCATTCTTAACTGGTTTTGTGACATAAGCAGCTAACTACAATTACCACCCTTGCTCAATAGTTGCAAATGCCATATTTACTAGTTGTGAAGAACCTAACCACAAAGCATAGAAGATGAGTAAGTTTTTAAAAATACTGCACAAATGTTTACTGCATAATTATTACATTCCACAGAAGAAATATATTTTTCTGTTTTTTACTTTCAGCATATCACCATCATCTTTAGTTAGAGGTGTTTGTATATAAATAAAATACACGTAGGCATGATTTTGTTTGTGAATAAGCATAATAGTGATTCTGCTTAATATGTATTGAAGGGTACATGCACCCGTTAGTCTTTCGACTTTGCTACCAATAAATTTATGAATTCTTCTCATGACATAAAATTTTATTTTGTTCTTATAGTCGACAACTTGATCACCAAGCAAATAGTTTTGTTATCCTTATGTATGTGAAGTAAATAAGAGATAATGCTCTATAACAAATGGAAATTTGTAAAACTTTATGTTTGTAAGATGTTTCACGGTAAAGAAATTTACACTGTGGTTGTAGATACACCTAAGCAATTTCGTCTGTGTTTTGTGAATATGAGATTAAAACTGGAATGATGTTGGCGCTAGTGTCTGTGACGTTTAAAATATAGGCACCAAGCAGATACCATCATTACATCTATGGAACTTCATAATTGATGATTCAGTGTTTTTGTACAAAGAATTCTATCAGTGCATAAATATTATTTTGCAAGACCTTTTTGTTTTCAACTAAGATATTTTGTAATTGTTATTTTAATATGGTCTTGCATGGCATTATTAAAAAATTATATACAGTGTGCTATGCTTGCACAGGATTTTCATTGGGACTTAAGGTTGTTTTGGTTCCAAAAGACCAACTTTGAAATCTTGATTCTCGGTTCCGGTTCTGAAAGTCAAGAACCGGTGGAACTGAGAACTAACATTCTGTTCCAACCCATCCCTACTTTCTTGGTACCACGATGCACCCATATCTGATCGAGTGTTCACTTGTGATGAAAAATGAGTTCTGTACGACACTTTCAAGTATTTTGAGACATTGGTTGTCACCATCTGACCCGTGCCTCACACTGCAAGACCACATCATGTTGTGCACTAGCAGTTGCTACCAATGGGCCAAACCATCACTGCAAACATATACTTGTGGTAGTTGGAATGTGTGCAACAGGCACTGAAGTAGGAGGAGCCAGCATTGGTTAATTGCAAAGGTGTACTGCTCTTTTATGACAATGCCAGGCTGCGTGTAGTGTGAGTTGTCAGAGATACAATATGGTGACTTCACTGGGAGACACTTTCATTTACCGTACTACCTGGACCTTGCTCCAACACACGGTCATCTTTTTCATTCCCTGGACAACCACCTTTGTGGGAAATCCTTTGCTAATGAGAGACTTGCGGAAGGCACTTACGGACTTCATTGTATCCAAGCCCCTTGATTTTTACAACCAGGGCATTACTCAGCTGGAGGCACGTTGGCAAAAGGTGCTGTAATACTGATGGGGATTACTTTGAGGACTAACGGTATATGACATTGGCTTTGTACTTCTTTTTTTGTTTCTGACAATGGCAAGAACTTCTTTGGTTATCTTGTAAAATCTGCGTTTCATTTATACTGCATTTCATATAAGTAGTACACTAAAGTTACAGTCAGTGTGGCCAACGTACACATTATGTAAGCAGTAAATGCTCTCATTTGCAAAGTATTGTATCAGCTAATTTTGTCTTGGGATGTATGTTATATTGGCGATATTGATAGTCATCATGGAAAAAACTAGTACTGATGCATGATGCATTCCTGCACTTTTATAAAATGCACTCTACCAAACTACTTCACCCCGTAGTGCAATATTCCTAAAGAGGCCAGTCAAGCATTACCAACAGTACTTGAAGTGGGACACTTGCCTACAGGGTATATTGGCACTGTCAAAGCTACTACAGACACATGCACCTAGATTGTACTTCTCACCTAGGAGTCATCACATACATACCTCTCTGAAGTTACTGTCTACAGAGTCGCCGGCACCCTCCAGGAAGTCCTCGCCAGTTTCACAGTTCACCACTGGAAGGCAACACACATTCTACTGGAGTATCACAGCCTTCAGAGCCTCCTGCCAAGGAGATAAAAATGTCAATGTCTCTGTCACAGGAGATAAGAAAAGGTCACCCCTTCAGTCACAAGAGTATTCAACCCCTGAGAAGTGAGGCTAGCTTCCCCCTTCCTCCTCCATTGTTTGCTTCTAAATTGATTATAAAAGTACCAGCAGAACCCTGACTTAGGCAGTCGTTGCACTTTCACCGCTGTATTGGCAGGAGGTGTCAGCCGAGGGTAAGTGCTTACAAACCCTTCTCCACCACTTGCCAAGATAGGAAATTGTCTTCAGGGTGTGCCAGAATCCCACCACTGTAATGGCCAGGTTCTCTTTGCGCCGGTAATCGACAACCACCAGAGGTCCACAACCTCTTCTGCAGCCTCCAGCACCGCAGATCCAGCAGCTCTTGGTCGACGACGCCATCCAGAGGTTCTTGCTGACGTCGCTGTCACCAACCTGCCTGCCTTCCTTCCTTGGTTTAACACCTTGAGGTAACATGTCACGACGACGACATCCCCTCTGGACAACCACCTCCTCTTGCTCATCTTCTAGTGAACTATACAATTGCCCTTGTGGTAATTGCTTACTCAGCTTAGGTTCCTTCTGAACACTTCTCCAGAAATCAATTAGACTTCTTAAACTTAATTAATCTTTCTTGCCAGATTAATTTTCCCACAAAATAATTAGCTTTACATTCAGGCTGCTTTCGCTTGATTATTAAGAAAGGGTTATCTTGTGTTAATTTTAATTTTTCAATGTTAACAGGAGAGTATTTAACCATGTGTATAAATACGTACTTAATAAAAATGTATTTCTTTGTACAACCTAAATTTACTCAGAGTTATCACTTGTAGTTTTGAACCTCACAGTTTGACCATTAAGAAACGTAAGATTATTTTTTATGCTCTGAGGAAAAGCCAGTCAAGTCGCGTAGAAGCCACCAAGGTAAATTCATACAGATGAAGAGGCAGACTGAGTTCTGCCAGCTTGATAGATCTTCAGGGGCGCCCAAAACACCTTAGTAACTGCTCCACATGTGGAATCTAGCATCTAAGCATTTCCTACTCCATTGTTTGCCAAGGCCGGATTGGAGCACGAAGTGTCTTAGCCTGCATGACACAACTGTGGATACCACACCTGAGTGCATAAAACGTGAAAATATCCTAAGCTCTTTTCAAAATATCCTAAGCTCTTTTCCACCGCTGTATTAGCCGGAAGTTCGCTCTGTCACTTGCCAAGACTGGATCAGAACAACAGAGTGTGATATCACATCGTAAAGTCAGTGTGTTCAGAAGTACACATTAGGACCCTTACATATCCTGGCATAACTTCAGGACCGTGGTACTCAATTTCAGTCCTCATGCTGTACTCCTGACATGGTGGAGTTAAGTAACGACTGAAATGAGAGATCAAACACATCATAGATGCAATTACTGAATTACCTCCTTCAGAGTCTATTAATAATAATAATACAGCATTGTTTCATCTTCTAATAAAGTTGACGAAAAGCACCCAGCCATAAAATTAATTTAAAGGTACGGAGATACCATCTTAAGCTTATAGGCATTGGATAGAGACCCCTTTTCAGGAGACCACTCCCCTCTCCCATGAGAGCCTCACCAACAGCTGCAACATTACTTCAATGCAGCCAGGGTCAGCCTCTGTTTAGCCGCCAGATGTCCCAGCAAGCTAGGCAGCGAGGGGAGCACACTGCGTCCCTCCATTAGAAAGGTACCGACTTGGCGAAGGATAGTGTGTGTTATGTCTGACTTCGTGCCTGCTAGAAAGCCCACTACTCTCACCTTAAACGGTCTACTCTCAATGTATCATTATCTCGTGTATCGTTAAACTGCATCCACCAACAATTTTTTGTGGTCCCGTTAAAATGTCTATGTAAGTAATGTTAATATAAACCGCTTGTATCATTTATCGCATGGTGTATCGATTGAAGTATATTTCGGGTCCCTTCAGCGAATATTTCCCTCAACTATTGTTTTCAAGCTGGTTGTTTATGCAAACGTCTAGTAACTGGAGGTCATGCGCACCGTTGTTTATCACTGCTCTGTGGCGCACTGTTTAGTGTCTTGTCTTCTCAACACATTTGTCGACACTGCGGTGTGGTGCAACCAAATATGGTAGAAGCACAATATGGAAAACACTGGCGTTTTACCATTGCCAACATACGAGACACGCTACAACAGCACTCCTAGTTGACATTAACTGAGGAATACCTGGGAAATTCAAATTAACACTGCTCAGCATGCACAATTTAAGTGCAGTTGTCTCATAGTATTAAAACGTGTTGTTTTGCCAAGTGTAATATAATAGTTGCTTATTCATATTACTATCCCGTATTAAAAAAAAGTACATAAAGCATAAATATTATCACTTGATACAAAAGAACCTGGACAATCAGTTGTAACTGAATCATGTTACTGAGCACAGAATTAGATGTTACAAATTACAAAGGGCAAATATTAATCAATTATAAGTTAGACAGTGGAATGCTAAATGGTATTTAATTTGTCAGCTACATAACTGACTGCATTTATTCAATAATTTCTTGAGAAAGGAGCTGTCATCGAAGTTAAATTTCTGTGGCTTTTATAGTAAAAAAAAAAAAGTTAAACTTCTGAGTGTGGTGTAATATATACACTCTGTGTTTGTTACCTACATGGCAAAATTTATTTGAAAAGGTGGTTAAAGGATAATTGATGGCTAAAAGGAAAAAGTAACTAGGGTGTTAAAAGTGCTCACTATACCATGAACAGCTTATAGCGGTTGGCATGAATGCAAAAACCATTAATACGATCAAAATTTATATTGTCCATTTCATATAAGTGGCCTCAAATTTGACAGACAATGTGACCAACCTACACACTATGTAAACTAAATGCTCTCGCTTCTACAGTATTGTATCAGCTGATGAACTGCTGCAGGATCGATGTTGTTATGTTTGCTATTTTGATGATGTCTTTGGAAGAAAATAGTACTTGGAAATAAAAGTTGTAATTTAAAATCTTAATTATACTTGCAACATTTATAGTTTAAACTATGTTTCTAAAGCAATATTAAATTTTCTTGGCTGTTAGTAACGGGACTTAAAAAACATGTTCAGCATTTATGACAGAGTATGTCGACACATACGAACAGTAAACGTTTCCAGCCAATGGCTAGTCATGTTTATGATTCCAGCCAGGTGAAGGTAGTTGTGGGTGCACTTTTTTCTCATCGTATTAATTATACGAATATCGTATTGGTGGTGTTGGAATATTTAATATGTAGTTAATTATTTTTATTTGCTTTTTCCAAACAGAGTTGGTTGTAGGTACCATTGTAGTGCGTTTTGTTGAGTGAAATGTAATATTAACCGGCGCGTCGTTAAAACTGCTCGTTCCACCATTTTCCTAACCGCCTTCCGCAGTGAAGTGACAAATATAATTTTCGTATGTAAGTTAAAGTTTGTTTGTATCAGGAAACGTGCTCAGTGTTGATTTTACTGAATGATTTTGCAAACAAATTATTTATTGCTAGTGATGAACAAACGTGATTTTAGTGAAGTAAACTCGCAAGTATTGCCATAGAAAAACACGTGTTCAAAAGGTTACAACAGTAAGTTTGCGTGTTTTGTAAATGTATTTGTAAACCATTAATATAATTACTGTAATGTACGTGGCCTGAAAAATGCCGCACTTTCCACACTTTTGTAGTGAGTGAATAATATTTGTTTGTCTACATCGTAAATTCAATTGTTAGGTTAACTTCGGTCAAAGTGTATACGTGTATATATTGCTGCATCTGTACGGATACAAACGATGACGTACGTATCACGTTTTGTATTTTCATTAAAGTTATCATTTTCATACCAGCAAAATTTTCCACTGCTCCATCAAAATAATATGCAACTCAAAATGCCACACACTCATGCTGGAATCACATAACCCCGACCAAAAATGCAACCACGACACATTTCAATGTGACTACTTGAATTTACAGCACGACTGACACCACGCTCTTGGCTTTTAACCTAACTATTTAGAAAGCGCTGATAGGCTACGTTAGTCTCAAAGGTGAACAAGAGCAAAATTTGTAATACATAATGGTGATATTGGTATCGCTAATGCATACAAATGTAAAATAATTATTTTTAAGAGTTAGATACTGTAGTTTTCAATTAATTTTTCAATTAAGCTGCATATTTACCATTGTAGGGAAAGCTTTCAATACAATTTCATTTTTCAATGTTGTACATTCTGTGCATTGTGCCGCCCGACATGATGAAGAATAGATATCATTACCAATCCAAAATTGCTGGTCGCACGACAGAATCTGTCGGGCTTACGACAATCTATCTTGTATTTCATTGGCTGTTGGCCGTCGTGTCGTGCGCATTGGGGCTATGTAATTCCGGCATCGTAAGAACATCAAAATAATCCCATCTCACAGAAGACGATAAACTAAAGCCCCCCACCACTCTGCTCACTTTTTCCTTTTTTCCTTGAAATAAAATTAAGATGGTACCCTAATTGGGCCCACATATCATTGCTATGAACATTTCTCTGTGTTATTGATTGAAAGTCTAACACACTGGTTCTGGAGGGTTTCAAAATGTAAAGCTTACTGGCCATACAAACTTATAAGTTGTATCATTTAATTTTTTAGAACGTATATAAAAATTTTCAATCTTGTTACGCAGGGATACTTGTTACCAAGTTAATTTAAAGATTTTTCCTGTTTTTAAAGGCTGTATTTGGAAGTAACATAATTGCATGTAGGTTTCAACGTTGGAGTCTTTCATAAGTGTTTTGAGCATTTTTGTTTTGCAAATTAAAAGCGCTCATATGTTTTCAACATATGCTGTTAAGAATATTGTAAGAGTAATGGAAGAATAATTCACATAAACAGGATTTACATTGGAAAGACAACTTTTTGATATCAAGTAAATTACAATATGCTTATCAAACAAAATTCTTTCAATTTGAGCACCCAACGAAGGTGCTCCAACATCATAAAGAAGTGTCTCGTATGTCAACAGGAACTACGACATTCCAAAATTTATCACTAAGGAAAATTAACTTTATGATGTCTTCAATCTTGGCTAGGTGGAGCATCTTTTTTGTGTGTGAGTAACATGTTCGTTTGATATATTGTTTCTGTAGGTCATATCTGCTTCTCTAGAGCGCTTTGTAACATCTCTGAACTGAAATGCAGTTTTTCATTAGGTACCGATAAGAAGCCTAGGGCTGTATTCACAATTTTGAGGAGGGAGGTTGTGCGACTGAACTTCAGTGTAAATATCAACACAGTTAGTCAGAAATAATTTATTCGCAGCATGACAATCTGAACATGTAGGTATTTGAGAAAAGTTATTAAAGTATTTTTAATGTAGACCTACAATACTTGACATTTCAGTTACTAAATGAGAGTTACTAAAATTGCTGAAATTATGTAACATTTGCTTAAATATTATTTTAGTTACCTACATACTTTAACATCCTGCAAATTATAACCACCATGAAAGTATCAGGCTGTACAGAGTTTGTTGTCATATTATACTACAAAGCTGAATTATGTACTTTTAATGCAATATTAGGCATAGTCTGTATGTAAGAATGTGTACTGTCTTTGAAAAGGTATTTTGGTATTTGTGCGTTCCTGAAGGGGGGGGGGGGGGGGATCTTGGTATTTGGTGTTCGTGGAAACCATGCTAAATTTTTATGTTTACAAGAACTTTCCTCGGGTAAGTGTGACAAGATTAGTTGTCATTAATATATTTTGACTACTATATATTAAAAAACAGTAAAATATCTTATTCATTTGACAGTCAAAATACAATTTCATTTTCGTGCATCCTGGTTGCAAATTTCTTGCAAGGTGAAAAATCATCAATTTATAGACTTATTACATGGGCTGTTAGTCATTTACATAAAATATTTATAAACTAAAAAAAATGGAATTAGTGCCAACCTGCAACTCTTTGAACAGCCTTTCAGAGCATCTAAATGTCATTTGGGAGGAGGCACATGTAGTTTGTTTTAAAAAATCAGGCAGTCATATGTTGTTTGTTTACAAATACTGGCAGTCACATGGTGTTTGTTTGCAAGCAGTCACCTTCAATGACAGTTAAGCTGTGGCGGAAGGATGCATAGTTACCCAGATGCCATTGGCACTACTTTCCTAGAACTGTCAAATTTGAGACCACTTATATAAAATGGACAATACTTTGTCTTTAATAAACAACACAATTTTCTTATGCTTGTGCTGGAACTGGAACACTCGTTTGTCATTTTTGCAGATATTGCATAAAAATTATTCTATTGCCGAGCATCTGGCAGACTGTTTCATCACGGTGGGGCGAGGTACTTGCTTGGTGAAGGAGGGTGATAGTTGCTTTGCATGCACATCATGTGAGACAGGATACCACATGTGTTCCAGATAACTGTCTAGATTTTTGTTGTGTTTCTGAGGGCTGTACTGCAATAGTATGCTAGGACATGTCAGCATCTACATCTCTGACTTTTTTTTCCACAAGATAAATTGAATTGATATTTCATTGCTTAGTAGATTGAGTAAAGGTATCTATATGTATAGTTTCTTGCAATTGACATCAATATAAATTTTGTCATATTTTCTTAGTGTGCAACTTAATGCATTGTTTTGTTGTAACTTATAATTTGTTGTATATTTACAGGTGCAAGTTACTGTAAAGTGGGAACTTAAAAATGAGGCGGGAATTGACATTGTGTGTGCTGAGGTACCAGCTAGAATCAGATAAGTCCTACATCTGTCAAGAATCATATAACTGTCAGGTTGTGATGTGTGTACTTAATTCCAACTGTTGCAGTATTCCATAGTGATAAGTCATGTGACTTGTCCATTTCTGTTCCACGTGTTAAGCAGAACACCTTGAATTTTCATAGGAGCTAGATTTTAAACGATTTTTTTTTTTCAAAACAGTGTGTGTGTGTGTGGAGGAGGGGTAGATGGTTTGTCAACCATGTTTGGTGTAGAATGTTTGTAGAAAAGAAAATAAGTTAAGTATTATTGTTTTCTAAAGGGATGGAAAATTTATATTTTTGTAAAATACAGTAGTACTAGATTTTGTTTTCAAAAGAAGTGGCCATAAAAGTCATGTCTGTTTGTGATCTAAATATAAGTGCAATAGTAATGTATTGTACAAAAGGGAAGTGATGTAGATATGAATCCAATCTCTATGTAAGTTGAACACTAATTTATGTTAACTTTCAGTCTGGTGTTTCAGTAATGCGAGTATAGTGTATACTGTTTATACTGGCGTAGTTTGCAAGTAAATAATAGTGCAGGTTGCAAAACAGAATGTGTGTGTGTGTGTTTATATATATATATATATATATATATATATATATATATATATATATATATATATATATTACATAGAAATAAACACAAAATTCTTATTTAAATAACACTGTATGGATAATAAGAGATGATCCAATGTTGGATTGCCATCCTTCTTGTGTAGATATTTTAAATACCCATAAAGTATAACTTGCATGCTATAAAAGATACTTCAGTAAGTGAGGTAACAAGATGGCTTCCTCAGCTGTAACTGTCAACTTATTCAATGGCTGTACTTGGAGGGAGGCGGGGTGGTGTACATTGCCCCTTCTAATTTAATAAAGGGCTACAGAATGTGATTAAATGGGCACCAAAACTCATTTTGTTCACAAAGATTAATCGAGATATTTTATACAGTGTCTAATGAATTGTTATAATATATCTCTGATGGCTTTCACTGCAGGTTGCAAATGTTTCTGAATCTTTTATGCGTCATGTACATCATTTAGGGTTTAATTTCACCAAAATGAAATTGTAAGAGGAATAAAAAAATGTAAAAAATGCTTGTCCTTTCCTACTCCTATATGGGGAAGGGGTCTAAAAGCACATCCCTCCTAAATTATAGATGTTTTGCCACTAAACTTATTTACTGAAGTTCCTTTTTTTACTCTTTCACTTTATGCATTCTGCACTATTTTCCTTCATTTTAATTTGTTGCACGTATGTAATTTTCTGCCATTAACACTTATTATGTGCTGCATTTTTTTCAGTGTAGAAGTGTGGCTTTGTGTAAACACTACGGGAATTTACTATAAGGATACTGCTAGCCACCCTGTGTTCACCATCTGCCATAGTTTCATCGTAACATTCCAAACGTAATATTCTTGTGGCAGTATTTCTGCTACAAATTTTGCAAGGCATAATCTAGCATTATGTGTTTCATTCCTACATTAGGTGCGTAGTCATCATGCTGGAATCACGTAGCTGTAACAAATGCCTCACAATTAAAACTGATCAGCCAATCAAATATAAGATACTTCTGACATCAATATGATGGAAACTGTTTGCACAGCCTGCAATTCTGGATTAGAAACAATTTCTACTTTTGCCTTGTCATGGATTACTGCAAACAGGGTGTACAAGAGAAAAATTATTTGCCACCTGTCAGATTAAACTTGTAACATTAACATTTATACTTCGTGATTTGGCTTAGTATGTGCACTCTTTGTCATCATCATATGTTCAAATTTCAGTACTTCTGTCCACTGCTTTTGACACTAGCTTATTCTATGAGCATTGTGTAAAAGGTGCAAAAAAAATGAATTTATGCATGTAAACTGTCTTGGTATAAATTCAAGGAGTCGAATTCAAAATGTTTTTGTTCTGTTATGTTTGTTGGATCTGTGCGACTCCAGCATCTAGGAACATCGTAAATTCTATGGTCCTTGCTTTGTAAGTGTATTATTACTCTTCATTGTTTCCACGTAATACATTTAATTGTTTCCTTCCAAGACTGACTTACGTCAACCAGGCTAACAGTGTTTCAGTTACATTGTGTCTTCATGTTCTGTTTATCTATATTCATTGGACTAGATTGATTAATTAATTAATTAGCATTGTGAGATTTTTACTCTTTCAAAAAGTGAACAAATTTCTGAAATTTGTTTTCATATCATTTCCTTTTTTGTTAAAATTAAGCAACTTTCAAAATAATTTGTACTGAGCATAATATAACTTACCTACTGCATTATTTTGAATATGTATAAACATACAAAAGAGAAGAGGCATGTGGCTTTAATTTTGAAACTGTTTAAGATTTTGTTTAGGGCAGTGTTTTGTCATTACCATAGTAAAGTATTTATGCTGCTTTAACAGTGTTCTAAAAAATATTGTTTTCAATTCTTGGCCAAATATTTGTGCATGAATTTGTAGTTATGTTCTTTGTTTTTCATTGTTCAGTTGCATTATTCCATAAAAATAATGAAGTATATATATAATAAGGCCTAAATATTATATGTGCCATATTTACGCCAACGCAAGACGATTCAAATGCAAGATAATCTCAGATATTGATACTCTGTTCATAGGAAAAAACTTTTTGGTAATATCTGCCAATAAAAATACGAGGAACAAAAATGTTACTATTTTGTCTAATTTTGTATGAAATTTAAAAAAAAAAACTTCTTTACCACTGTCATTAATATAGAATAAAATCAGAGAGATATGTCCCTTAAACCAGTTTTCTTGTACAAAATAAAAAAAAATTACATATTTTCACTCACTGTCATCACTAACATACAATACAATGAAAGGAATAAAACATTGTATAAACAATATTGTGCAATATCACTGATGCCACTATTTTTATAACCTCTATAGTGATGGGAAGTTTTTTATTGAACGACTGTTCTTTCCAGTTCAGTGAAACAACCCTTTTTTGGTCTGCGAAAAGCCTTTCTGATGGAATTTTATATATATATATATTTTTTTTTCCCACCATATTCAGATGTTGGCGTCAGAAATCCCATAAAGTGAAGCAGCTGCACTGTTGTTGCTTCATTCTGCAGGTCTGATAACTATCAATTTAAAATTTGCATTGCGTTAGACCCAAAGATTATGAGAAACTGAGAACTAGATGTTTCACTTCTTTCCATATTATCCATTTCATCTGCTACCGCACTTTAACAATTAGTAATGTACGATGTTCATGTTTAATGTAAACAATGTTGTAGATGTTATACCAACTTGGAACACATCCAGAGTTCTGTATTAAGCGATTGATACTGTGTGTTGTATGTAACTTGGCAAGATTTTAACAGTTTGCCTAAAGTAGCACCAAATGTTTACTTTTCGTTTATGTATCCTTTCTCTATCAGATGGTGCGTTAAGTGGAGGCTGTATATTTTATCAACATGCTGTCAGCTAATCCACTTGCCATTGTACTGTAATGCTAAACAAATTTTAAGGTGTTTTAGACTGACATCTATCTAAAAAAAAATTGTAGGTTATAAAAATCAAAATATGAAACTTTGCAAAAAAAAATTAAATATTTGCTAACTCTTCTTTAGTTTGTCCTAGACAGCAAGTTTAGGTTAATATTTGCGAGGTAGTAATTGTAGTTCTTATAATACTTTGCTAATGTAACTGGGACTAAAAGTAATCCTGGGAACATGCTTTGCTTGACAGTGCACTTCAATTCACCAAAAACTCACCAACGATTATTGAAAAGCAGTAATTCTTCTTTTACTTATACTAATCAGTTAGAGTTGGAAATATATGGCGTGGAAAAAACATAAGAACTGCTCAAAAACTACTCACATGTCACACTTTCTTTGTTTTATTATTACAATATAGTAACAACACGAAAACAAGGACATGGGTTTGCAAGAGAAAAATATGGCATGTAATGGACGTAGAATCGCTGTACACAAAATATATGTTACTTTAAAAGCTATGCAGATCTCACGGAAAGGTGAAACTATTGGCATCTGTTCGTAAATTTATTTTACACACAAAACCTATTTCTTCATGGCTGGTTAGGTTCGGAAGAGAGCAGACAGATAACATGCATGGCATTGCGCTCGCCTCACAAGAACACTTGTGAGATGAGCACATTAGAAAACAGATAGCAGCACTTCTGCCTACATCTACATCCCGCTTTTTTTAAATATTTTTTATATTTTTTTAAAATTTTTTTAGGTTGACTTTTCTCCTATTACTGTCTCGAAACGACATGAATTTTAAATATATTTCATCAAATTATTTGAAAAACTAATTCAACAAAACCATGCAATATTTCTGTTGACTTTCTGAATTAATATCAAGCACATACGAGAAGCATGTATGGAGAGTGGAAATATTACTTGAAAACATCTAGGGTTTGGAGTTGCGTTTCATTTGGATACAGATTGTTTTATTGTGCACCTGCCACGCATGAACTCCTGCCATCCTGGACATCGAGCTCGAACAAGTGTGCTCTGTCCCAGCCACCTGTTACACAGGAAACTCTGCTACCCAGGTATCGAGCTGCAACAGACGTGCTCCGTCCCTAAGTCCTGCAACGCAGGAATACCCACAGAGCCGGACATCGAGCTGCCACATTGGAAGTGCTCCGCCCCGCTATCTTGCTATGCGAGAAGCTGCTTCCATCGAGAACATCAATGCCACTCACTACCCCTCAATAGGCACATCACTGCAGTGGAGGTCACGTAAATCTCCTTTCCACTGCCTCGCCCCAGGACCTGGCCACCGAGACCTTCGATGCCGCCCACGACCTGGTACCACGACGAGCTGTGCTGCCCACAGTCAGGGTGATCTTTCTCCTCTGCACTGCCCTGTCAGAGAAACATCCTGCCCTACGGGTAGGAACCCGTGCAGTCTGGGTGGAAGGCTTGACACTCCCCCGCACTGCCTCAACGTCCCTTGAACGAGTGGCCATACCCTCTGCACACTGCCCTTCGTCCAAAGGGGAGGCCCGTTGAAAGTGAAACCGAAGATCGCCAGTAAGTGTACGAAGTTTAACAACTGTGTAGTAGCCGTAAACCACTACTACGTGCACGTGGCAAAATGATCCTTTATAGACCGGTCATGCGCACCACATTTAATTTAGCCGCAAGCAAATGACAGTGACGTAAGCAGAACAATCACATTTAGGCTAAATTAAAAGAATCCAGTACAGTTCCAGTATAAAGAACCAGTGAGTTAAATGAACCATTATTAGTCTCTCAACTAAGTGCTAATTAAATTTTTTTATATATACAGCCGTAAAAAGCTGTCAGTCAGTAATTTTCTATAGATATTTTACACCTCGCAGTTCAAATTTTCAGTGGCTGACAGCCCACCTAAGTAGCATTATGAAAGACACCACAGTGACAGTAATTAAGTTGAAGACAGAGACTTAGACATTACAATGATATTTTAACTTTTTGTATTTTTGTAATCATCCACAATTCTAACTTGATGTGTAGGTAAACCTATAAAAGTCTCATTACGTCTGTCTGTCTCATGTGCAAACAAATTCTGCCAACCCTACTCCATTAACAATCATTGGTACTGTTGGCAACACGTACATACATAACAATCCTCCCCCCTTACACAACAAAGTACTTGGACCAAATGGCTTTAATTTTTAGTCTTTGAGGTCTTGTTGTAACATGGCCACTTGTAGATGGTTGTGCAACACACTGGGACTTGCATCATCACTGGAACTGTCCCTCAAACAAGACTGCAGACCTAAAATTCTTGAAATGCTGCGTAAATAGGTTGCGGCATTTCATGATAGCCATTTGCATATACCTACTGCTCACCAACTGTATTTTATATGACAAAAAAACTATATACGATGGAATTCTGTTATAGCATTTCTCGAATAGCCAATAGCCTTTAAGGCTGGGTCTCACACTTGATGTATAAATTCTTGGTGTTCGGGTCATAATTTTATCACAGTAATAATTGGAAATGTTTATTATATAAAGAATTCTATTTATATATTGCTTAGTATTTTCAAGCTTGATTTGCATTGGTATGTGTTACATGTTATTCTTAAAAAGTCATGCAAATATAAATTTTAATTGATTTTTGTATTTCTTTTTTCTAATAGCGTATAGCACATAATGCAAATCAAGCATGAAAATATTAAACAACATATATCAAATTCCTTCTATAATCAAACTGAGATAAAAATTATGACCCGAAAACAAAGATTTTATACTCAGAGTGTGAGCCCCCACCCCCCGGGCATAAGTGAACTCTTATGTTTATGTAAGGCAAAAATGTATAATGTTGTAGAAAGTACAGAACTCTGTACGGGGTTTTTTCTATTGAAAAGATTTATTTCTGGGCCAAGAGAAGGCAGCATAAAGAGAAAATGTTTGGCTATAAGTGAGGATGTTATAACAGGGTTCTGTTCTAAAAGTACACCACTACTGGAATTACTGAACTTATCTACATCAAAGATTCAGCTCCAACAAACTTACCAAAATTTTCAGCTGATGTTTTCACTTTGTATTTTGAACCTGCACTTACAAGCAATTTAGTTTTTATAAGCTTTCATTTAATTGGTCAAAATACACAGTTTACTTAATCATTATGTGCTTTCACACCACCAATCTACTCTATTTCTGTTCACTGCAAAAATTCTGTTGTAGCTAGTTTTGCTTTCTTCAAAAACTCCTCGATGTAACACTTTTCATGGCATACTTGTAAGGAAGTGCTCTTCAGAACGGAAATGTTTGTAGGGTTGTGTTGCTCATTGAAGACCTAAACTGAGTTCTGGTTTTTTTTTTTTTTTTCTTTTGCCACACTAAATATCCGCTTACACTCTACATTACTGTAAGGGACCAGGATAATTGCTAACATTACTTTGAATAGTCTGTCATATTTTAACGATTTGTCAGCATTTTTCATATTACCAACATTTGCCCACGTGATGCCAACTCTTTCTTCCTTGGAAATTATAGCAGACATTTCTTCCATCTGCAATGCTGCAAACTGTTTCTGAAGTTCATCAAGCGCTTCATCTCTCGACTCATTACCATAAACTGGTAAAATAATGGGGAACAATTCAATGAAATACCTAACATCACCAAAAAACAAAATATTTCCGAACTGCTGAGAAATACTGCACCTTTTCATCTGGAAGTATGCCAACGATCCTTTGTTGCAGCTGCAGTTACAAACCTGGAATACAAGCCTTTCAACAAATCCTTCGACAACTGTAGCAGGATATGAAGCCCTGCTTCAAATCTGACGTGTGTCAATTAGCAAACTCAAACAATTTTATGTGTGTACTCCTGTCCTGCCTGAACAATTTATTTTTCGTCCCGCCAGCTGGTGAAATGTGTGATGCCTACAATTTTCTGGAGTACGATTAAATGCTGCTATTATGGGGTTGGTGTGTTTACAGAACTACATGACGTTAATGAACTTGGTTAGCAAGTCTGCTTGGTTATTTGCCACGCCTGTATTTGGTAGCCCAGATTAATAAACTGTTATTGTTTGAAGAGGCAATTTTTGCGCCAGAAAAAGGTATTATGTTAATTCGCCCCCCCCCCCCCCCCTCTCTCTCTTCTTGGGGGAGTGCATGTATGAACGCTTCCAAGTGCTGAGCTATACTGAAGAGAGGAGCACGGCGCTCCTGGCAGGACTGAACACTATCTGGTGGCTACTACCAGCAATGAGTTCAGCCTCGCACACTCTAGCACCTTCCATATGCCTCTCCGCTATTCCTGCTGCCGCCGCCTTAACCTTCCAGAGCTGCGTTTTTGCGTATAAATGTTCGTCCCCAGCTCAAGCAAGTGTGCAGTGTTCCTCTTCGAGTTGCGCTGGCTGACGATACATCATGTCTAAACCACTTCGTACTTCAGCATGCTGGGTGAGTTTTCATGTGATATGAGTACACAAGTTAAGTATTGCAATGACTGTAGTTGTTATGCTGGAGGTAGAGTTTCCTTGTTAGTAGTGTTTTTTTTTAAAGCGATTTTTGTAGGGAAGCACTTCTTTATGGTTTTGATTGTGTGATTTTTCTTTATGGAATGCTTGTAAGAGGTGGGTTTTTTTTTTGTCGTGCTGTAGGAATGGTCTCCTGGACTACGATTTGCTAAAAGAATTTTAATGCCAAGGAGTTTTAGTGCATATTTTATGACGTGCCATTATGCTCATGGTTGGGTATAATGAGGGTTTTTGCTCCTTCCCAATGATATTCTTGAAATTAGTATTCCATGTTGTACTTTTTAGTGAATCATCAGGCGTACTTTACTTGTAAAGTTGCTTACTTTCCCAGGAAGTCATTTTACCTTTTTTTAATGGGATTTCATAAGTGTTTATTTTGGTTGGGTGATTTGTCAGGATATATTATTGTTGTTTTTCTGTTTGTTCCCATGCATGTGTGTTATCTCCTTCCCTTAGTTCTCTGATTGGTAGCAAGCAACAGAAATTTACAGATGCAATTTATAATTTTTAAATCAAGCTGCAAAGTAGTTGTTCTTCGTGATAATGTATAGATGGGCTTCAATATATTTGTATTGATTGTGGAATTTTTGTGTCCATGCATTCTTGGTATTTTTTAATGGTGTACATCCTTCTCCTTGCCTACCATTAGCCCTGCTACAACTTGAAGGGGTGTAACAGGCTTGCAGATTGCAACATTAAATTAATTTAGTCAAAGAGTGGCGTCACATTTAGCACAAACAAGCAAAATGACTTGTATAGTGAAGAAGAGAGAAACGTTAACTACTTCTCTTCTCGACAGAGGATGACGTTGGTCTTCAATGAGGTCTTCAATGAGATTACAGACAGTCTCAACTGTCCATGTGATATGCTATATTCATTTTCCACTGCTCGTCCGCATCAGTCCCTACTATCACGAGATAATGAGGGGTTCAGTCTACTGGACTGAAGCTAGATACGGTCTAATCAGCGAACTGGAACTCAAAGTACAGCATAATTTAACTTAAGAACTATAACAACAGTCTCACTCAGTTAATCCACGTTACCACCTGACCGAAGACCTTCCGACTAAGTCAGGTTTCTAACACATCCCGTCAGCCACCTATAGCCATGTACTTGGTCTAACGCATCAATTCTTTACGACTGCCACACAGTCAATAGTCAGGCATGCATCAATATAGTACGTTGTAGTGACAATTACCAGCGCCATCACACTGATGAAAACTGCATTGCCAATAAATTTGGTACATGTAACAATTTATTCACCACCGCGCCACTTAAGCACATCTATGTGACCATGACGGCAGAATTAAAAAGCACAAAAATTGGCACTCCTCTCATAGTATCATAAGACGTGCATGAAACACAAAACTTGCGAAAGAACCATAAAAGTTGGCAGGTCCGAGACTGTACTGTGGTTGTCAGGAACCCGTCGCATCCATCACCTGAGTACGATAGTGCAGTTAGAGCTGCTGAGAATCCTTTAAAACTCCTCGCTTCCTTCAGGCAAGAGGCACTTAAATTGACTGCTGAGGGTCTATGAAAGGTGCCGGTTGCCAACGCTCCACTGGTGTCTGTAGCACCTCCAGACGAGCCTACATATTTTGGGCGAAGCTGATCAATATGACAATGCATCCAAAGTCCTTACGTCTCCAGCACCTTGTAAGACACTGGTCATGTCACCTCAATCCCTACTGCAGATAACCACTTTGGACACCTTCCCATATTCCTAGTGTAAACTGAGTCCAGTGGGGCAAACACCCTAAGTTCCAAAGTGCATGGTTTCTCTTGCTTGCCTTTAATCTCTTCTGAAATATCTGGATGAATGCTGTCAAGACATGTTCGGAGCCTACAGTCCATTAGCAGTCCTGCACAGGACTAGCTGATGTCAAAGCTAGTCCATTAGCAGTCCTGCACAGGACTAGCTGATGTCAAAGCACTTGGTGTAACATGTTGAGCTAACAGCTGCCTTGCCAGTCACCGTGATAAATCACCACCACACATTTTCTTCAGTGTACTTTTCATGGCTTGCTCTGCTTGTCCATTCGATGATGAATGATAGGGAGCTGCTTTAATCAGTTAAATGCCATTGTTATTTGCAGAATCCTGTAACAAAGGAGAGCTGAACGTGCTGCCATTGTCAGGTAGTCCATGTGTGACAGACTGCAAAGGACTCGAATAAAACTTAAAGAAACAACCTATTTGACTTGTGCAACTTGCAACCATTTAGAATAAGAATCGACAGTGATCAGGAAATATTGCCCTTGTACTGCACTGGCGAAGTGTCCATGTATAATCATGACCACTCTCATTGACGAATTGGTGTCTTCGGAGGGGCATATTGCATTGACTAACAAATGCTACACTGTTGGACCACGCTTTCAATGTTGGCCATCATAGACAACTGTGTGCAAGGGCCTTGGTTTACACAGTGTCTTGATGTGAGTGATGTGTGTCACCTTTGGAACAACTACTCGTTGCCCCCACAAAAAACAACCATGGTGCATTGCCAGCTCATGTTGGCAGCTGCAAAATGGCAGGAAAACTTTTTCTCATTTGTCAGCAGGCTAGCCCTTCTGCAACCAATTTCGTATCCTTGACAAAACAGGGTCTTTCTGTGTGTGCAATTTCATCTGCTTGATTATGGAGGCGTATCTAGGGCTTCCAACAACAAAACTCCCTGGCGTGGTGGCACTTCAATGTCGAGAATATTTTGGGGAAGGAGACTGAACCCATCGGCATGTGAAATACTGGGACCAGGTTTGTAATGCAGCTCAAAATCATAGCCACTTATCACAATGCTCCAGCGTAACACCCTAGAAGAGATTATGTTGGGAGTTGGCTTATCGGTTGTGAACAGACCCAACAATGGCCTGTGACCAGTCCTGATTTCAAAATGTCTTCCGTATAAGTAGTTATAAAATTTCTTCGCACCTGCTATATACTCGTGTCATCCCGGTCTATTTGAGCATATTTACACTCAGTAGGGGACATTGTCCTTCAATAAAAGCCAACAGATACTTCCCCTGCCTCACTAGATTGGCCTAATACAACCCCAATTATCTGTGATGCATCACAAGTAAGAATGAGCGGTTTCAATGGATTGTAGTGAGCCAACGAGTCTGAAAATAAGAGGCCTTTGATGGCTGCAAAACTCTTGTCGTGCTCGCTTGTCAGTTTTTTTTTATCTACCCTATTCCTAAGTATCAGATGTGCGTGCATGGTAGGAGGGACTACGCATCATGGCGGGGAGGTATTGAGCATAATCCACGACTGCCTCCCTTGACATACCTCTAGCTGAAACTACAATTAAGAAGAGTCTGGGGAAAATCGGCATAGTACCGTAAAAACCCAGTCGACAGAAAAGCGTTCAAAGACTTGTGAAACATTGATGAAAATGTTGCTAGGAGACAGCAGGTGTGGAATACATGCCATTTTAATAGGCGTTGAAAGAGGAGGGGGCGGGTTCTGTGGGCATGAGGTGCCCTTGACTTAACTACTGCCAATATTCCTCTGCAGGTGAACCAGTACAACAATATTGGCAGCAGCAAACTAATGCAGGGACAGCTCTGCTTCTCGTCGAGTACGTCGGAAAACTGGGCAGCTCAGTCGTGGCATCGATACCATCTTCTCCCTTCTGCGCCGAAATCAGGGTTTCCACGCCATGGGTGAAAATGGGGAGCCATCCCCTCCACCAAAAACTTAACATTGCTCGGCGAGACAGCAAGGAGCTACCAGTGATGGAGGCGAATCCGCTGGCCCAGGTGTGAATGCTGACATCGAGGAGCTTTGGAGGTCCGATGCATTCCAATCCATTCCTCACGCATCTGCAGCCGACAGCCCGCCTTGATCTTTGAGTCGCCTCCACCAGATGCGTTTCGCCATCTCGTACTGAGCCACCCAGATTCCCAACGTCCACGACGGTGCTGTAGAGCTGGCCAGTTGGTCCACCTGAGCTGTTATGGTCGCACCAAACTCACAGAAGCACCTCGCCTTCGCTGGTCCCAAGGGGTGGGCATATCTCGGAGAGAGCAGTCACGGAGCTGCTGAAATGCTTGTGCCAAATCAATTTTTGCAAAACAACGATCTCCATTAAGTTTTACTAACAACTGTATCACGGATGGAACAGAATAAAGCTCACCTTTAAGAGCTTTGTTGAGTATGCTCTTGTAGTCTCCACATATGCATACATCCCCCATTTGACTTCAGCACAAGTACAATGGGCATGGCCCAGTCCGAACTAGTGACAGGTGTCTACACACCCTGTCTTACCAACTTTTCAAACTCCTTTTCTATTGATCGCAGTAATGCAAATGGAACATAGATGGCTCTTAACCATATTGGTCTCACTGTTGCAACTAGGTTAAACATTACAGAAGGACCCTTAGTCCCAAACATTCTCTGAAAATGTCCTTAAACTGACTTACTACCATCAGACACCTGCAATCTGTAATCTCATACCAAGGACATCCATCCATTTCTGCCCCAGCAATGAGCAGTGCCTTTCCTTAGAAACTACCAGAGGCAAGTTGCATTTTGACTTGTACCCACGTGACCCCTTCCCCTAACCCGTTTGTGTGCCGTATCAAATTACACAATGGAGAGTATGTGCGTGCGTGCGTGCTCTATGAGCGCCAGTGCAGTGTGGCAAGGAACGACACAAGTGCAGAGCAGAGTGAGCACGACACCATGGGCATGGTGCAGGTATCCGGAAATATGACCCGTGAAATTTCTGTTATTTAAATTGCAATAAGAGGGCAAGGTATGCTCACGCAACGGGATGCAACTGATAGAGATGTCTGTCTTCGCAGTCCTAAAGCCCTAAGTGTTTTCTAAGTGTCTTTTTGTAATTGTCTGTAATGTTAATTCACGTGTCTTTCGCCAAAACCATCATCTATGCAGTGCAATGTTTTAGTATAATGAGTAATACTAACAGGTTTAATTTCAGGAGCAATATGTAACAACCTGCATTCAGAGTACGTGTCCTATTTGTAAATGTTGTGAGCAAGGAAGTAGTGCAGCACGTGGTGCCAGTCCGCCAAGCCATCAGGCATACTGCGCGGAAAAATTCAGTAGTCGTTCGTCTTTGCGAGAGGTGTGCAGCGCCATGTCGGGGCTCGTATTTCACTCGCTTGGGCAGCCATCACCATGTTGGACTAATAATTTCACAGCAATAGTTACTTTAGCATACCGGAGCCTTTTTCGTATTTCAGCTGCACGAGGCTTGCATCGTCTGGGTAGGCTTCAATTGTACTTAAATTATTTCATGGGACCACGTGTCTTTTGCACAGTATTACCCGAGCTGACGGGTTCATAAGAAGCACCACGTGTAAGCTTTTCCCAAAGGGAATGTAAACATGTACTGAATAAATAGCAGCAGTGACGAGTTGCCACGTGTGGTTAATTTCCAGTCGCCGCAAGGTATTTCTCCTGCCAATTTTCACAAAGTGTAACTTATTGTGCAAGTATTTTCCAAATGGTTACGATTCGGCGTAATTAGTCAGTGCTTCATATGGGCGTGTGGGGAGCCCAGCTATCCCACAATGCAACAAGTAAGAGAATTATTCAGTCAGTATTAATTAATATTCTACAAGCAGACCACAACTGGACTTGGAAGATTTGCAATGGTCGTCGGCCGAATGACCCTGAGGAACGTCTTCACGATGTTGTCAACCCGACAATACCTGGCGCCCTGGGTAATTATCTCCACCTAGATACCAAACCTATAGTCGCTGTTCCTCACCTAATCAATATCGTTATTGACCAACACCTTGGCACTAGTTGCCAGCCTCCTGCGCATTAGACAAGCGTTAAATGTCACCCATCCTTGGTGCAAATCCTCATCTGAAAATCTGAGCAATTTTTCCTGCTCCAAACTATCCCCCCCCCCCACCCCCCCCCCCCCCCCCCACCAAGATTTCCAGCATTTCCCCCAGAGTAACCCACAACGAAGGAAACACGAGGTCAACGAGACGACCAGCATGACTCGTAACGGCATCTAGATGCTCCCAACGATGCCAGAGAGGATGGACGTGGCCAGCGAGGAAAGTGCGCCAAAACAGCTTACTGCCGCCATTAATTCAACACAAGGGGTTAGTGGTGAGGGGCCGCCATGTTCGGACCGCGACGTGACGTCATAGCAGTGGGAAACAGGACAGGGTGAGTCGAGCACGCCAACCCACCACTCCGCGCGCGTCGCACCGCGAAGGAGAAACGGGAAGAGGGTTGGAACATCTGGCCGCTCCTCCTCCCCCCCCCCCCCTTTCAAGGCCTTGTGCCGAGCAGAAACACTGAGAGCCTGCAGTCTGTTGACTCCTGCCCGCACCGTGTAGGACTTATGCGCTCCTGTAATGCTTCCACAATAAGCAACCACGGTATCATGCTTCTGCATACTATGTTTCCGTGTACCGCGCTTCTGCGCTCGTGTGGTAGTGTTGTCAGACCACCATGGATGGCCAAATGCAGTACAGCGCACCAGCATCGCTGTCTCTACCGTGGATGTGTCAAAACCCACTGGATGTAGTAGACAGATATAAAATGGAGACCCGAGTTTGGAAATGCAATCGAAAGACCAGCCGGGAAAGTAACTGCATCGCGAGTAACCATGGAGAAGAGCAAGTGACAGAACATTCAGACATCAACAAAATCCAAAATTTACCCCAGTTACATTTGTGCTGAAGATTGTTATGTACATGATAGGGAATCACAGCGAGCATGTTTGCACAGTGCCATATGCATATGTACCAATAATGCACGATTCCCACGCAGTTACACACCACAAACGGATTGCAGTTCATTTGCGACGAGTGCGTAGGACAGATTAAATCGACCATGATCTTTAACATTTCAACCGACTTACGGGCAACCAGCCTGGTGATTTAGTGTGTAAAACAGATGATAGCATGGGAAACAACATGCAAGCAATGCAAAAGGATGGAGATTGCATCACCACGGTAAACATGGTATGTGAGGTCGAGAGTGAAGGAACAGACAAAACTAGAGTGTAAGGTGAGGATGTACACTGTAAGGTCGAAGTTGTCTGTAACTACACGTCACCTGTGGGCGGGGCCCCCATGACAGCTGCCAATCATCCGGCTCCGCATAGCCAGTGCTCGCAACCACTGCCAACCCTGTCGCTGTTACCTCTACCACTCCCACCTATGACACCGTACCTACTCCAATTTTCTGCCTATCAACCAACATCTGTATTCCCATAACAAATACCCAGCTTATTTCCCACATCCTTCCCGGCACTGACACCTCTAACATCTTTTCCCGCCAACCTGCGTCCAGCTGGCAACCAGAGAGGGAAAGCAAAACAAGACAGAAGCAGCCCAGACACTGTCAGTAACCCGGCACGAACACCGATACGATTTACTGGCATGACAAGCGAAGACTCTAGCACTTTGTTAAAGGAGTGCACATCACATCTAAAATGCTACGGGGTGAATGAAGACGAATGGGCCAGTTGCATCGGCGGCCAATCGCAAGGAAAAGCATGGAAGGGTGGGGCGCTGTCAACCACTACGGCATGCAGTGGGAGGAGTTCGTGCAAGCTTTTCAGTGCCGACACGGAAGTGTGTTTACATCCCTACAAGTGAAAAGCAAGTTACTCTGGTAGGACCAACAGCCTGGTGAACAACTACCAATGTTCATCATGCAAAAGGCACATCGGATCAAGAGATTCCACCCGCAGCTGCCAGATCGTGAGGCACTAGAAATAATTGCCGAGACTGCCTTACCAGAGTACAGAGCTGCCCTACTACCTTTCCTAAACAGCATTGTGGAGGAGTTTCTCAAGGCTCATCATGTCGTGAGAACGGGACAGCACAATGGAGACACAAGCAAAATGAGAGTGATAACAACACGCAATGGGACCGGGCCGACCATTCCACGAAACAGTTCGCGAGCAAACCAGAATGGTACAGTACACGTGTGAGCAGTGAAAACATTCTGATCCATGGTGATAAACAAAGTGACAGAACGCGTGGGAACGCAGGGCAAACCCGCATGCAGTTTGACAAGAGCCAGCCACCCGCGAACCCGTATTGCTACTGTCGGCCAGCGATTGTTTTCCACTGGCAGAGTGCATGCCCCAACAACCCACACCAAGAGGGCATGGAAATGGATAGTAGGGGCGAAGAAGTCTGACGTTTCTTCCACCCCGGTCAGGTCAGCAAAATCCAGCATTCATTCAGCAGGTGAGTGGGTGTCAGGCGAAATTTATTCGTATCCTTGTGAGCATGAACTATCAACACGGTCACGCACTAATTGGTATGGCAACGTCATACAACCTTGTGCAGCCATGTTTCATAAATCCCAGTGACATAACATCTAGTAATCACATAATTAATATTTGTTACTGTCATTAACGGAGCACTGGGCCAAGCAACTGTAATGGTAAAACTCGGGGCCTAGAGACAATAACGAGTGCAATTGTAATTGCAGAGGTTAAGGAGGCAGCAATATTAGGCATGCCTTGGTTACAGGATCATACTACCATAGTAGAACCAGCAGCTAGGAGGTTTCATTTCGGTGCAAAAGAGCGGCGCACAGTGTACATTGTAGAGAGGGCAGTTGCTGGTAATTTACTCCCGGTATCATTAGAGGAATTCGTTCATGAGATCATGTAACAACGTCAGATGGCATTCCAGTGTATACTAAGCAAGAGGAGGGAGGTTCTTACCAAAACCAATGTGCTCAGAAGAACAACTGTAGCCAAACATGAGATTCCATTAATGCAAGAAGGGCCGATATATGCAGGGCCATGGAGTTACATGCCACGTGAAATCAAAATAATTCGTAAGTTACAGAGATGCTAGCAGATGGGGTTATCGAGCAGATGCGAAGTAAATACAATTCGGCCATCAGATTAGTGCCCAAGAAAGATGGGAGTTGGCATTTCTGCGTGGATTTCCGTCCGATCAACCAAGTCACATGTAACAATCTGCCACCTTATATCAGCATAGAAGATGTGCTCACAATACTGGGCAAAGCAATACTAATAACGTCACTAGACCTCACAAGTAGATATTGACAAATTCCCATCAAACAGGAAGGCATGGAGAAAACTGCTTTCACACCTGACAGGCGGAGATTCCATTTTTGCGCGATGCCGTTTGGCCTCAAAGGATCACCCGCTACCTTTCAATCAATGATGGTCCATGTGCTGGACGGGTTTATCAGTGATTTTACACTAGGGTTTCTGGACGATGTGATTATTTGGTCGTGCAGTTGGGAGGAGCACATACACCACATCTCCATGGTACTAGATAGGCTCACAATCAATGGACTTACCTGCGTTGCGAATGAATGCCATTTGGGTAGAAGTTGTAATTTTTAGGGCATATTGTAGACGAGGACGGAATCACACCTAATCCAGAACAGTTGAACTTAAAAGAGAACCACCCGGAACCACGCACAAGCAAACAGCTTCGCAAGTTATTTGGCTTAGTTAATTGGTTGAGGAAGTTCATTCAAGATTTCGCAGTAATTACAACCACTCATGGGTCTACTTTCGCCCCAGAAGCGGCTCGTATGGGGAGACGCGGAAGAAAATTCATTCCAAGCAATGAAGAAAAGTTTCCGTTCTTGCCCCAAATTAACACATTACGAGCCAGGCAAACACCTTTAATTACAGACAGACACCAGTCAGGAGGGGCTGGGTGCCATTTTGTATCAATGCGTTGACGTTGCCACGAAGCGAGTCATCGATTTCGCCATCACAAAATTGGCACAAGTAGAGCGCAGAAACGATGCAAACGAGCAGGAAATGTTGGCAGTAGTGTGGGTGGTGAAAAAGTTGCGGTCCTACCTGGAATACATGTGTTTCATGTTACAAATAGGCAACAGGTGCCTCGTTTGGTTACAAGCGATGAAAAAGGTTCACAGTAAACTCACCCGGTGGGCGTTGCTCCTACAGTCCTATGATTTCACAGTAGAGCACGTCACCAGAAAGAAGAATCAACTGGCAGACCCATTATTCTGCATTTCCGATGCAAGCATAGTGGTTACAGACGACACAGAATGGGAAGAAATTCCCCCCTCCCCCGGTTTGCACGAGTTATTTCGTGTGGTGCAAGTGAACCAGGTACGAGCTGTGGATGGTGATATCCTTATATACACACTGTACTTGGAAATAGTCGAGGTGCAATGCAGCTGCGTGGTAATGAGAGAGAGAGAGAGAAAGAAGAAGTGTGCGAAAGAGACCAAGGAACAGTGGTGTGTGATGGAAGGGAGGTTCGAAATGTGCGCGATATCTGTTTGTACCATCATTATGTAGGGTGAAAGTATTGGAGCATGCACACACAAGTAACGTAGCACGGCACCCAGGTGCACAACAGACGATCCGAAATGTCGGACAGTATTTCTTACGACCAGGATTCTTGCACGATGTACGAAATATGTGCAAAAATGTGTTATGTGCCAAACATTCAAATCACGCATGACAGATGGGTTACAGCAGCAACAGACATGCCGACCGGAACTTGTGTTCGACACCATAAACCTGAACATAATGGAGCAGTACCCCCCGTACTTCCAACTGGAAAAAGTTTATCCTGGTCGTCATCAACAACTTCTCGCAGTGGGTGGAGGCCTATGCAATAAGCAGTGCAAGAGTTACCATCATTGTACAAGTATTGCGGAGAGAATTTTTCCTTCACTGGGGCTACCCCAAGCAAGTGTTAATATACAATGGACACAGTTCATCGGAAGAAAGTGGCAAGCAAAGTGCACCTAGTGGGGGCTGCAACACTTGAAGATGGCTGTGTCCCACTCCAGAGCCAGCCCCATAGATCTCTGCAACCAGGACCTGCAGGTACAACTGTGGCTCTGTGTGGGTGAGGTACACACCAGCTGGGCAGACCACCTGCCCGCTGCCCTCTTCACCCTCCGCCGGCATGTGTATGCCACAACAGGTTGGTCACCTGTGGACATCCTGTTGGGCCAAAACATCAAGCTTCCCGGTGAAAGGATCTGCCCACGCAACAGCACTACCGATATACGGAGGACAGCACGGCAAGACCCAGACTTGAACCTTGGCAGTTAGTGTACGTGAAAGCGCATCTGCTGTTGGCAGTCCACCAAAACTTCTGCGCCGGGCTCGCTGCACGATGGACAGGCCGCACCGGGTTATCCAAAGGCTGAGACCAACCATCTACCTGGTCCGCATGGGAAGAAGGACGAACAAGTTATACCGAGACGCCATACGCACCCAGAGATGTCCACGGCGACGAGGCCGGTGACAACAACCCAAGACAGTGCAACACCTGCCGAGCCCACAGAGCAAGGGAGAGGGGAGGAGAGTGGGTCGGTACTTCCCGCACGAGGTCCCCCACAATATGACACCTTGTCGCCGACGCTAGACGAGGCCATGTCCCCAAGGTACCAGGATGACATAGGCCCGGGTGATAGAGGGCGCATCGAACCAAGGGCGTACCCCACATCAACATCCTCTGGAAACAGCGAAGGGTGCCCAAGGCACGATGTCGCCCAACGCATTGAAGCCAGTCCGGACGCATCCGACGGCCGGCTCTGCGGTAATCGATGGTGCAGCGGCTACTTGCACAACCTGGAGAGATCCGGAACTGCAACCAATAGTTACACCTCTGGGAGGGGGTCCCTCAGGAGACGATGTTACGCCCATCAACGGGAAGCCAATCGTCGAGGAGGACAGCACGACAGAAGATGAAACGGTACCAACACCAGCTGGGGAATCATCCGAGTTTACTCCAACAGCCCAGTAGTTGCTAGTTTGCTTGGCTACCGGCAGCGATGTGGAATAATGCACGAGGACAGCAGCAGTGGCAGCAATGGTGGAGGATCATGTGACTCGTACGTGGTCCATCACTCAGCATGCCGATGTCGGCCACCTGCGGCATGCTGCATGTGTATGAGCACGGGGCACCACGGCGATGTCAAGAACATGTGGGTTGGCAAGATGCTTCTACGTCCTACATCCACGATAGACATACACAAGGAGGTGTGTCTGTCATCAGTGATGTGTATGGCTGCAAACTATCTCATGAGGAGGGGGGGAGGTTCTGATATGTGCCCACGTGGCCCCTTCCCCTTAGTCCGTTTGCCCGGCGCACCAGGTTCCGTAAGGCAGTGTGTGTGTGTGTGTGTGTGTACTCTACGAGCGCAAGTGCAGTGCTGTGTGGCAACGACCGATGCAGGTGCAGAGCAGAGTGAGCACGACCACGTGTGCCCGGCGCAGGAATCCGAAAATAGGCCCTGTGAAATTTCTGTTATTTAATTTGTGCAATAAAAGCACAAGTTATGTTCACACAAAGGGATGCAACTAATAAAGACGCCTACCTTTGCAGTTCTAAAGCCATCAGTGTTTTCGAAGTGTCTTTTTGTAATTTTATGTAATGTTAGTTCACGTGTCTTTTATCTTCACATCATCCGTTAAGTTCAATGTTTTGGTATAATGAATCATATTTACTGGGTTAATTTTAGCAGCAATATGTAACAACCTGCATGCAAGGTACATGTCCGATTTGCAAATGTGTGTAAGGAAGTAGTGCTGCGTGGGGTGCCAGCCCGCCACGCCATCCGGCATGCTGTGCAGAGTCGGTAATCGTTTGTCTTTGTTAGGTGTGTGCCGCATCACGTCGGGACTCCTGTTTCGTGCGCTCGGGCAGCCATAATCATGTTGGAGTAATTATTTCACAGCAATAGTTACTTTAGCATACCGGACCCTTTTTCATATTTTAGCTGTGTGATGCTCCACCGTACTTGCATCATCAGTGTAAGTTTAAATTTCGTATGACAGCGTATCTTTTGCACAGCTTTACCCGAATGTAATCATGTACTGAATGAATCGCAGCAGTGACAAGTTACCACGTGTGGTTTACTTCCAGTCGCTGCAAGGCATTTAAGGTAGCCTCCCACCAATTTTCACCAAGTGTAATTTACTATGCAAGTATGATTTAAATGGTCACGAGTCGGTGTAATAAGTATCACTGCTTCGTATGGGCGTGTGGAAAGCCCAGATATTCCACAACGCAGCACATAAGGGAGTTATTCAGTCAGCATTATTTTTTATTCTACGAGGAGACGAGTGCAGTTGGAGGATTTGCCATGGTTGTCGGCGAAACGACCCTGAGGAACGAGTCCACAACCTCTCCGACTTCACGACATTGTCAACCCGACAATATCTGGCGCCCTGGGTACTTATCTCCACCGAGATTCCAAAACTATAGTCACCGTTCCTCGTCCTTCCAATATCTTTATTGACCAACACCTTGGTACTAGTTGCCAGCTTTTTGCGAATAAGACAAACATTAGTTTGTAGAGGCCTTAACTGTCACCTCATATGATCCCAACACCTCGATGTTAGGAGTTGTCCAAATCTCTTCGCTTCTATCGCATTGTGGCTGTAATACTGCAGAATAAAATTAGCGTTAACAAATTCTGGTGTATAATGACAAAAGATTTTCTTAAATGTTTCATCAACTATGGATAATCGTTTCCCAGTGTCTAGGTCCATAGATATGGGTGTATTGTTCATAGCTACTAGTATACGCATATCCCCAGCTCCACTAGACTTAATAGACTGCACATAGTACATGTCCAGCTCGTCAGCCTCAACCTCGACAGCATTTACATTGGATCTCATGTTAACTTCGAATTTCTTTGCACCACATACACACTCAATATATCCCTTTTTCTTGCAGATGTGGAATTCAACATTCCTAAACCTGCACGAGATACATGCATCCAAACCTTCACAGCCTAAAACGAGGTGATATTCCTTTAGATCTCACTGGCGTACTATCTAGTCTAGGCTTTTGTGTGACATTGGTTTCACTTGTTATTGGTGCTTTTGGATAGCTGGTAAAGTAACGCACATAATCACCGCTCGCGAGCGTGATTCCTTGATGTCTCTCGTGTGCAGTAGGTCTGCTTCTGCAGCTTAAGTCTTGTCCTGTGTCTGAGCGAACGTGAGTGAAGCTTCTGGGATAAAAACCTGCTGCTGAACTGCTTCATCCTGCATTCCACAAACCTGTCTTGCGGGGTTAAGTCCAAATTTGTGCCAAAATTGCAATGCTCTGCAAGCGATGTAACTCGGTTAGTTTCATTCTTTCTGGCCACACCTGTGGAATTTGAAACGTTAAAAAACATCCGAAGGCCATAGTGAGAAATGATTAATTAAAAACGCCAATATATCCTCGAAATTTTTCATAGCTGGGGAAGCACGCGAGACTAGCTACCATATTTACTCGTTTATAGCGCACATTCGTGTATAGCCATACCATGATTTTTGCTACAAGTTCCAAGGAAATTCTTTTAAAAATTAAATTGTATCAATAATTTGTGGCGCCCTATTATTAATTAGGGAACAAATTATTCATTTCTACAGTAATGTGTTGTTATTGTGATATGTTTAGAAAATACTTTAATTAAATAACTTGGGCACAAAAAGCCAAAATATAGAAAAAAAAATCCAGAAATGTCCTACTCCTACTAGTCAACATTTCCAGCTGCGTTTTTTTTCTCCTGTTAGCAGTGCCCGGCTCTTTTTTTTTTCTGCTGTGCTAGAATGTCACACTACCATTATCACAAAAAAAAAAAGGTGCCTCGCCCCTTCTATCAATGAACTTGACTCGCTAGCCACTGCCTTGGAAACAAAGAGAGACGGCACAATTATAGACTGAAAACTGGGCGATATTACAAGGGGTGGGTGGGGGGGCGTAAACATGTAGCAGCTCTGGTTTTATAGCGTGACAGTATGTCAATTAATTTGCTGGTAAAGGGGGGGGGGGGGGGGGGGGGGGGGGGGGTGAAAGCGGGGTTTCGACCTTTTTTTTTATATACACAACTGAAGCGTCAGAGTGCATTGAAACAGAGGATGAAGAGGGGTAGTGGGATTGACAGTGGTTAAAGGGGGAAAGTGGATGCACAAGAAGGGTTTGGGGAGAGGGAGAGATTAGACAACACAGTCCTGCCACTTTCCTCAACATCCCGGACAATTTATAGCTAACCCCCCTCCCCCCTCATGTGTAGTGAGCACCACAGAATTTTTTTTCCTTTATTTTGGTAAAAAAAAAAGGGCAAGATATACCCGAGTAAACATGGTATCTTACACAATGAAAACAGTTAGCCTATGGTTTACAAATCATCAAAGAACATGCAACCATTGCAATGTTGTGCAAATAATATGGCAATTTATCAAATCCCATGCACGCCGCCAAATTTTGTGACTGAACTACCCTCATTATTTTATATATCATGCTTGTATTTACATTACCATCTCCATGATACAAGGCAACAACACTGAATAAATGCTTCCAAACTTGCACCATTCACAAACACTAGCACTGCTGGCAGCATTTCCATACATAACAGTTTAATGCTTCATATAATATTCAAAAAATTGCAATAGCAGACCTTTTGACATTATTAATATTGGAATTTCGCAGGGACTACTGGAAAAGTTTTTCTTTTTTTTTTCGTACATACATCCATTTTCGATACATTGAGAATCTAATGTACTGTCTCACCTCATAATTGCCAACATTCTCTTGCAAAAATTATTGCCTCAGTCTCTGCTCAATATGTAGCTGTTGGGACGAAGTATGCCCTGTACAACATACATTTGAATTTCACTTAACACTTTGATGATCAACCTATCAGGTATTACTGGTGTTGAGAAGCATCTGTCCCTCACCTCCCCAGACGGTTGGGAAGCAGACCTTGTCCACCTGAGGCAATTACTGTTGGAGTACAATCTGGCAGTTTTTGGAATGTCAATTATGGAGCGTTAAATACGAGGATCGGTACTAGTGGGAGTTGGTCTAATTTGCGCACGGGACGGTGTGAAACTATAGTCCATTTACGATTGGAAGCGACTTATGAAAATCAGCCTTTGAAAAAATGCTCTAGGCATAACATGTCAACTTGTTTTTTCAATAACATGTATTCCACATATATATATAACGCTGTGGTCAACTTTAGAGTAGTGTATTATTGGATAAGTGAAACTTTGCCTTGATATCTTCTATAACTTATAATATTTATTTCTTTTTAAATATGAATTAACAACAGCGAGAGCAGCATGCTGGCAACGGCCGGTAAGAAATAGTTCACAGTTAAAATATTATTTTAACCTAGTTTGTTAGTATACTATTTGCAAATTAAACGGTGCCTATTTAAATATTTAGATAGGCCCGATGGCAACATATCTCATTTTTACAGTTTAAAATAATAGCGGAAAATATTGTGAGTAGGCCGTAATGGTATGGTGTTGTTTTATCGAGCGAGATCAACTTTGAAGCAACTGTCTGCTGAGCGAGACTTGTTCTCTCTCTGTCTTTGTCTCTTTCACACTCAGAAAGTTTCACTTCACTAGTACGCAATGAAGTTGTACATGTTTTCAATTGTAGCATATCTCATACTTATTACAGCAAAATGACTTTTGAATTTGTAATTTACAACTGAAGAGAGATTTTAATGTTTGAATACGAAATTTAATAAATTTAGATATGATGGCGGTGCAGAAAAAAAGTGAAGTTGGCAGACGTGGCGAGCCGTGACATTGCGTGTTGCTGTTTTACTGAACGAAGTGTAAATTATACTTATTCCGAAAAATACTTCAAATTACATTGCGTTTGTAGACGTGTTTTTAAAAATACCCAAGCAAGTTACGAGGTTGTGATAAATCTGTGTTTCTGTGGCAGTAATAAATATACTGTGACGGTGTGTTTCGTTAACCGCTGCGTGTGAAATAACGTGGCATGGCTGCATGGTGATCGTTACGCTGGATAAGTGTGTGTGCATGATTCAAATATTTGATGTGAACTATTTATACCTTTTAAATGTGAACTGTTTTTATGACGAAGTAATTTATTTACATCCACGTCTGTTTATTTATCACAACGTTGTACCTTTGCCCTTGGTGTTTGAAACACAGCCGTGTAACGTGATTTATCACCAATCCCAACAAAATAACCAAGCCCAGCCCCAATAAATTTCAATAAACCTAATACACAGTAAGTAGCAATACATATAAATATGAGCGGAATAGAAGATATGGCAGGCTCATTTGTGTGCATGTTCACCGCTATATTTTAAGTTTGTATGACAGAAAATGAGCGACATAAGTTGCATGCTTGATTTTAATGTCACTTTTTCGTTGGGCTGGCTATTCCTTTGTTATTCGAACTGAGGCCGTCCTTTTAAAAAAATAACCCAACACATATCACTAACAAAAAGTTAAATACTACAGTTGATTACCCCACAGTTGTAACAGTGTTTAACACAGTCGCGGCAAAATATTAATGTGCTATGTCATGGAAAACAAATATGTTAATGTAACATAACTGTAAGAACTATTGTTAATTCAGGCAGTTTTAAAACATCATAAAGCTGACCTAAATAATGTTATAGGCCTAAACTGTGAATATTTGTGCGAAATGGTTTTTGAAATAGACCCGACAGATTTCTTTGAAAAGCTGTAAATAGTAAACATATTTGACAGGTATAAAAGTAGGAGTCACATTTCAATGTTTATTTTTAGGTGTAGTGAAAGTATACGAACACATCTACACACACAATGGCATGTAAACATTGATTTTGACAGATGCAACATGGCAATGTTTTACATTTGGAGGAAGGATATGAAATGGGCCTGCAAGTAAATATTTAGCAGAGCTCCGAGAAAGTTGCTTCCAATGGGTAACGGACTATAGATGTCACACTCAGGTGTCCGACTACCTTGTTCACAACTGAGGGCCGTCTATGTGTGACTGGTTTCTTTGTTTGTGTAGGAGGTAATGGTGAGGTGGCATGCGGGACATGTTAGAAAAGGCTTCTCTTCCCTTTGACGTGGCACGCCACGAGAGACGTTATTCTCTCATCTAGCCCCACCACAGCCACGGCCCCTTCCTAAGAGCCGCTATGCCATACAACCCAAGCACGCCTCCAAGCCCAGGATGGCTTGCCCAGCTGTTGCCTCCTACTGCACCACAACCAGCTTCGCATCATGTCGCCGTGCTCTAACCCTCCAGCCTTTGGCTGCTGCGAAGGGAAATCTTGGTTCTCTCCCTCTCTCCACACACTGCAACCCTCGTGCTGGCCCTGTGCGTCACATATAAATAGAACTTGCAGTCCTCAGTTTGAGGCTGTATTGCTCCAGTTCAATATGGCACAATTACTCTGCCCGAACATCTGACTGCATTTCTAGCTTTGCAGAGCAAAACTCTGCCCGAGAGTCAACCAACTACAATTTATCACTGCCCTTTGCAGCACTGTACAGAGTTCTACTCTGCACGCCAATGCCTTGCTACCTGCCAGCACACAGAAGTCTGCCGCGCTTCCAGCTACTTCGTAACTCTCCCACAGTTGACTCCAATTTGAGTACCATTGACTTGCCTCCCCCCCTCCAACATACTGCTGCATCTTTTCAGACTACATACAATATCAGTTGGCAACTAGGATTGGCCCTTCAAGCCTCAACCAATAAAACAGGCATACATCTGACTTGGAGTTCTCTTCCAGCACACTGGTTTTTTCTATACCTTGGTCTCGCAATTTCCCATTTGTCACCAGTACAGGTAAGACTCTTCTAGGGATAGCCACGAGCTGAAACCTGAGTTCATTTTTTCTCTTATTAATCACTGTTTCAAAATGCAGCTTAGGAAGTTGGCCTTGCTAGGCTTCACTAGAGTAGTTGTCCACCAGCGATGCCTTGCTGGCCAGGTCATTTGCGTAGAAACTATAAGCCCACCATCAAGAGGTCTTGCTCTACGTGACACCTGGGTCCGCACAAAAATGTCTTGCTCGCCAGGGAAAGGTTGCCCCTAGCCCTGCTACTGTAACCTTCAGTTTGGTACTTGGGTATGCCAATGACGTCCCACTCACCCAGCCACTGCACTGGTCAGTAGATCAGGTTTCCAACCTGACCTAACCTCCACACCCTACTCTCCATCAGGCAGTGTCTACCCCTTACTGGTCACCCACTATCAACCTCTTTGAGCTCAGACCGTGGTACGAATAGTAGTGGTACAGGTGTCAACCAGGTATACAGTTGGAAGAATGATACCTACCTTAGAAAATTAATAAAAAAAATTAAAAACTGTATTTAAACACTTCTTTTGGAATTGCTTGCTCAGAAATACCTATTTTGGCATGTATATGCTACCCTGAATTTTTGTATTTCTGTAAATATTGTTAAGTTACTGATAAAGTGCAGTGAATAGGGCTTCCTTAATTTTGCATTGCTGTTATCTAACTTTCCAGGCATATTTGTTAGTTACATTTTTAAACATAATGCTTTCATAATTTTCATGGAAAAAAATGTAGTTATGAATGTTGTTGGCAACATTGCATCACGATCCAATATCTCTAAAATATGGCATTTGTTAGTTGATAATCTAATAAAATTCTACAGTAGATATTTCTTATACATATGTACTGTATTCCCACATTAAATTTTTATTTTTTATTCTGTGCTCTCTAAATACACTGTGTGTAGTCAGACACATCTGTTGTTTTTCGTTACAAAGTAAGAGTTGGGTGCAAAATCGTGACGAAACAGGTTATTTCGTAAGTGGTAAATCACATAAATACGACTAAACACACGGCAGCGAGACGTAAGTAAAACAATGTGTGTAAAAAATCTATTTTATTTGTAATTTCTATTAGTATTAATTGTGCAATGTGCATGTTTACATTATGTACTGTACACCAACTTTGTATGTCTTGCGAGTACAGTTGACTTATACTTTTCTGTTAATATTTTTTTTTAATTATCAGAGAATGCAATTTTCGGAGATGCTAAATAAATTTTTGTTTGATCGGTGTGGATTAAATTAAATTTAGAGTTCGGCATAAGTATACTTTTTTTTTTTACGAGTTTGGTCGGGATCACAGAAAATTCCTGTTGGACACAGACTTCCGGTTCAAGCGGATTCAATGGTTCAAGTTTCGACTGTACTCTGCTGATACCATGTTCACTACCTTCCAGGCCTCCAACCAGGGCTAGTCCTTGTTTGGCCAGTGTCCGGGTACAAGGGGGTAGATAGTACAGAGGTGGGAATTGGGTGAAGTATGGGTAGGCAAGCCTGACTACTGGTCTCCAATAAGTGACTTGGTGGGCAGGACGTCGACGATGGACCCTAACACTTACAGTAGGTGACAGTAGCCAAGGAATGGTCGCCACTCTCGTGTTGCTCAGGAAGGCGAGAGGTCACCATAGATCCAAGTATCGTGTACAGACGGCCTTTTCCCGAAGGTGTAGTACGAACCGAGGTTGCGACTCATGCCTGCTCCTGCAAGAATGTTGATGGTTCCGGGGATGAAAAAGGCGATAGCAGGAGCAGGTAGAGTGGAGTGATTCTAATAGAGGTAAACAATTTACACACAGTATTAGGCAGTGTAGTTTACATTTAATCTTTCATGTAAAATTATTTACAAAAATTAAAAAAAATTTTGCACTTTAAGCTTTGAAAATACAAATTACCTCCTTCAGTCTAACATGCCCCCTCATTATTTACACAGCGAAAATCAGAAAAACACTTGTCCAGTTTGCACAGATAGATAAAATTGTGTTTCATTAATCCATTGTGATACTGTAAAAATTAACTGTTTTACAACCAAATATGTACAGACATAATTACTAATGGCAAATCTTTCAACTAATTTACACAACAAATAGCTTATCAGAAATTAAAAAAGTACACAAAAAATGTCATGGTGTGTACAAGAAAAACTTCTGCAGAGTAATTTTTTAATAGCTTGGAAAGCTTCCTCAAGTAGGTATGTATGTATCATGAATTAACAAATACAAATATGATTTGTTTCCAAAAAATTACAGTTTACCTTATTGAGTCATTTCGAAAAACTCTAATGATTTCCAATCTGTAAGTGCAGCAATTTTGTATTTTTGAAAAACATTATTTTATAGCTTACAGCTTATGATAAAACTGCACTTTTCATAATATTTGTTAAGTTGTAACCGTGGCAGTTTGGCTTTCAATGCTGTCGAAACTTCAAAACCATCTAAAATGACTATGATGTACATATTACAAACATAATATTACTTAAGAGTAAGTACAAAATAATGGTACTCTATACACTAGAGGCATCTTTTTAATCTATAGTACTACAGAACATTCGACAGCCTGCACAAAAATAATAGGAAGAATCACTTCCTACTAAGGTATTAAGGAATTTCAAAGTGTTATATATATATATATATATATATATATATATATATATATATATATATATATATATAAGGGGGGGAGGGGTGATTGTACACTAGTGATGTACACAAATCGGCCAAAAGGCTATCATCATAATTTCCTGTTAATACACTCTCAGAGACTAAGGTCCTCCTATGAACAAACTTTAATTGTTTTGGGGAGAGAACCCCCCCTCAAGTCACAGTTAATTTTAATATGCCTTGATTATTTTGAGTGTCACACTGCCAAAACTAAAAACAGCTTGATCTTTTTACAAATCAACATTTCCTGATATTATTCTGCCTGCAAACAGCTCTTGCAAGTACATGTAATTACTAATACAAAATCCCAACCTAAAAGTAAGTTAACTTTCTCTCAGCAGTACAATAATGAAATAACATTTAATATACAAGACTGAACTTGGAAACAGATAATTGAACAAGTTGGGTACAGTTGGGCTTGCAGTAAATATTCACACTGCACACTTTTGGGAGGGGGGAAAAAAAAAAAAAAAAAAAAAAAAAAAAAAAAAAAAAACCCCCCTCGTTAGCACAATCAATCACTGTTTCACTATACCACAGAAAATAGCATTTATATTTTAACAAAGAAATTAACTTTCTACAGCCACTTTACAATGGGTTCAAAACTTGGGTTAAAACCACTAAAGGTAGGAACCAATGGCAAAATTCTATCAGTTTTTACCTAGACCTATGGAATTCCCTATATTTAACTATGAGTTCTTGCATTTTAAGAACAAGGAGATGACTTTGCAAACAAACAAAGTGTATTTACTAATTTTACGTGATTGATGATGTAGCAATCGTTTAACAACACACTGTCTAAGAAGGCCAATCTTGATCTGCTTATGCCAAAGAATATGCATAAGTCAAAATGAACTATAGAGGAAACTGTAAAGTTAATCCAGATTCACACAACAAATACTGTAAAACAATTTACCGCCAATGTGCACTTAATGGCTTCAATAAAAATTACAATTCTCTGGAAAAAATATTGTCTGTGTAATGGATATTTATATTTACTGGCACTTAACAAAAACTAGTGCTCATTTTTACAATATTTAATTATGCTTGCAATATGTTCAAAACAAAATATCAAATACTAACACACATGCAGAATATAGGATCACAGTTTCAACTGTAATATGGGAAATTAAATTTCAAAGCAAATATTACAAATTGCTAATGTGAGTTTCCAAGTAAAACTTGCTTCGGATTTCAAAATGATGCCTATTTAGCATGGGAAAAAAAGTTACTTATTTACCTTGCTCACATTAAATATGTGTCTGAATTTGTTCCCTTTAATAATAAATTATAATACATTTCCCATAAAAATGGAGAAATTAATTTTAGCATTAAAGCTCTTTTACACACAATAGTAAATTGTGAAATTCTTATAGGGCTAGAGTATTATAAATAAACAATAAACATTTATGTTGCAAAAGCTATTTCTTTTCATACAAATTGCATTAAAAAAATATGGAATTGCACAAGCCTAGTAAAACTCTAACAACATAAAATAATATGTTCCTAAGGAAAAAAGAAATTGTTAGAAATGATAAAATTGGAGTAAATTTAAAAGGTACCAAGCAGGAATGGAGTAACTTTAAAAAACTACTATATCTGCATATACTGTGGTATTTGATACTAAGATTAACTATAAATTTTTAACAAAATATGACATTCCATTCTACTAATAGGTAACACATCTTCATACGTTCTTATTCCACTAGTAATGAACATCCATAGATGCAGGATTATTATTTGTGATGTGAATTAAGCCAACCAGCTCTTTAAGTGCTTACGAATGGTATCCTGGTAAAGTTAACTGGGTTAACTTGGGCATGTGACCAGGAATACTGATATTACTTGCAGTTAACCAGGTTACTTTGAATGCTTAGAATAACTCTGGTGTTATTAAACACTGTGCTTGATGATGACGATGGAGTTTTTTTTATAATTATGTTATAAACAAACAACGTAAAAAAAGATACATTGAGCATTACTGCAAAAATACAATACCTTTGGATTCAGTGTCAGGTTAGTATAATATTTAATTTCCGGGCTACAATGACAGGCCAAAGTAGCTAAACATTTATAATTTTACATATTTTGATCATTTCCATAGTTATGCGCCATTTCATGCAGGGTGTCTAGCAGTATCCTTGTAGCTAATTCTCAGACATTTCCCTGACTTTTCCAGGTATCCTGTTCAATTTCCCTGATCAACTTACGTGCCAAATATTGCAAATATGTTTATGTTTTTCCTAGAATAATGAACTAAATTTTTATTGGTAACAATTAACAATAACATGCTTTCCTATGAAAAAAAAAAAAAAATACATAGGTACAAAGATGGCAAATGATAAAAGGTGACACAGAAGTTAAATACTTGTATTCTCAGAACGCGAAAAAGTCACAATACAAAGTATCAATTGCACGAGAACTAAGAGTGACTGAATGATTATTTTGGTAAAATAAAAAAAAAATCAGCCAATATATTGTATGCAATAAAAGTTACAATTGAAGATACGACAACAAAATTGTCCCCAGACTAATAAATCTACCTTATGAAAGTGGAATAAACTAAGTAACAGTAAAATTTTTAAGATGGTATGTGGCACAAGTTCAAGAATCTAATATGTATTAATATTCTTATTAAATTAAACTATTTTATCTAAATTTCTTGGCTTCACCCAAATTTCCCTGACATTTCCAGAAATGTACAATTCCCTGACTTTTCCAGGTTTTCCCTGATGCTAGCCACCCTGTCACATGTGTCATCTTCTAGAGTCAAGATACCCTGCTATCGAGCAGGCTTAGCCTACAATTGATCGAGTTGAAGATCAAATTAACCCGGGTGACTTTTAGAATGCAAGTTAACTTTAACCCAATCACTTTTTGAATGCATTGAGTAAAAGTTTTAACCTGATTGAGTTAACTGGTTGACTTTTTGTAAGCGCCTTTTGTGATATATATTTTCTGAAAATAACGCCAACACCTGTCTGCCATACTATTCAACTATTGCTTTGTAATGGTCAGGATTAATAGTACACAGGCATTGTGTTGTGGAGTAGTTTACACATACAACAATATACTGGAGTCAATTTATAGCTACCTGTTCTGAAGCTACTTCTGTTGGAATCGAAACTTTGGCACTAAAAATATTAGTGTAGAATTATTCACAGCAATTCAACTGTAATATTCTCTATTATAGACTATTCATGGTAAAGTGAGCACTTTTGAAAGCTCTCACATTTGGAATAATAATCACTAAATACATGTTATTTTAGTTTTAGAGGTTAACTTCTGAGTGTGGGGTAATATACACATTGTGTTTATCCCTTACATAGCAATACTTATTTAAAAAGGTGGTTAAAAGAAGAAAATGGCTGAATGGAAAAAGTAACTAGGCCTCAAAAGTGCTCACTTTACTGTGAACAGCCTACATCCACAGACACCAATCATAATTTTAAAACTAAAGAGCCAGTCTGCTTATCAGCCAAAGGGCTGATAAGCAGAGTGGCTCAAGAATTAAAATAGGCCTAAACAAAATTATGACATAAAATTTATAATACTACTATATTATAACTACCACTGCTTCTTTACATCCATTTTTGAGAAACCGTAACAAATTCAGGTTAAAAAAAATGTAAAAAAAACGAGGGAAAATGGCTATTAAGTCAGTTAGTTGCATTTTTTAGGTTGCTGCACTTTTTGTTTCTCGTGGCGAGTACTGTACTGCAAACAGTGAGTGAGTGATAACATTTGGGCGGCTCTTAACATCAAGGTCTTGAGAGCCAATGAGGGTTATTAAAAAAGAGTATGGATGGTTTTCCAAAACGTTACTCTGTGAGTAAATTTTTCTCTCTGACTGTCCCAAAACAAGGCATAAACGTTTTACTCCCTCTTGGTAGTGTCTCGAAACTGCAGAGTAATTACTCTAGTGGAAAGTGATAAATATTAAATATCTTCTGGAATTTACATTGGTTGCTTGATCTGTGTGTCTATATATATATATATATATATATATATATATATATATATATATATATATATATATATATATATATATATATATATATATATATATATATATATATATATAATATATATATAATATATATATATATATATAGAGAGAGAGAGAGAGAGAGAGAGAGACAAACACACACACTTGGAGTAATGTTTTGGAACGCTGCCTAGGCTGTTAGTGCTAGCCCATACCCACTGATGTCCCACACATTCCCCCTCAGCCGGCTCAGTATTTTTGCACAGTGCAGCTACTGGTTACCATTACTTCATGTGCTTGTCTTGCTGTGATCTCGCTTGCTTGTGGATACGTCACACCTCTACCACTCAAATAGGGAAAACGTATCCTTATGGCAGATACCTGAAGTCAGGATATAACTTCAGGATATAACTTCCAGGAAAAAAAAAAAAAAAAAAAAAAAAAACCCCCCCAGCATATTTTATCATAATAGGTATAGTCTATTCGCGGTTTCTTCACCTTTTCCAAATCAAACATTTGAAAAAAATCTCTCCATGTATGACGTGTTTAGCATTTTCCTGTATCACAAGAATTTTATACTTGTGTTCATAAAAGTTACTTTTTTCTGTTAAAATTGAAATATTATTCATATTTTATCTATAAATTATAATGCTTCATTTATAAATAATTTGAATAAAAAACAGAGCAAAAACATGTGTTGGTAGCGCCTAGTAAGAAATAGTTCTTACTGTTACACTGAGTGCGCACAAATTCGGTCCGTTGTCCTTTGGTGTAATTTTCCAGACTTAGTTTACACGAGGTGGAGGAATATCCTGCAAGTAGAACTTTAGCAGTGCTACAGAAAAGGGTGAAGTAACCATGAATGGATTATATTTACTACCTGCGCATTGTGTAAAAATACAATAAACAATCTGGTTAGATATTGCAGAAACACGTGCTTGGTTACATACTTTCATATGGTGGTAATAGTACAATATTATTACTTTGATTTTCAAATCTGTTGTTGCATACCATGTGTATTTTCATAAATAATAATGTATAAATTAGTGTTAAATATTCATGATTATAATTCCTATTCCCTTGCATTTATGGTACGAAATAACTGCAGATACATGATGCAATAAATCATTTTTCCCTGAACACATAAGCTATTATTAAAATAAAAGAGAACACAGCCTGACTACTTCATGCGCTTTGTCTACCAACATAAACTACTTCAAAGTCAAATGAATATAATGTTGAATAGCAACTCTATCCTTGTATTCTTCTGAGATATGCTACCTTATGCCTTTGCTTAAATATACAAAAGTACTTAAATTCCTGTCCTTTTATATATTTTTGGTAGCCTAGTGGCCTACTTGCTATCTTAACTTACATCTTTGCTTGTTATTAGGATTTGGTTTTGATTACTGTTCATCTATGACTTATTACATCTAATTTTATTGGGCTTCGATTTGGTAACGTTTTGTGAACGGCTATTGTTGACTCACACATTTTCTAGCACGCCTTGTTTGATAATGATAAAAAATGTGACCAAAATAGCTTAAAGCGACTGTTTTCCTAATGCACCGTGCGTGAAGGGAGGGGAAGTGCTTTTCAGCCCACAACCCCTCCACACAATCCCTTCACCACAACCTGGTCTGCTACGAAGGGGAAAGTGCAAGGGCGCCTTCCTTCTCACCCACCATGTACAAACAAGGTCATGCTGATAAGTTTATCCCTTCAAGCCAGATAAACCTTTGTGCCATAGCAACAATCGTGGCATAGATCATTTGTGATGGACATCTGCCTTTTGAAGTTACTTGTATTCTATTAAAAAAAAAAAAATGGTGAATTTTGAGACAGCTGACAATTAATATAGTCATTAAAATTTGTTTCTTTACGACCTGCAATAGCCAGTAATTCAAAACCACACTATCTGGTTTCCCAGTAAAATTTCACTTGTGCTTGCCCATTATTTGGCGACAAGGGGCATCATACATGCTCTTACATTATATCAGTTTATTCGATAGAGTTGTGTCTACTTCAACATTTTAACAACAGACTTACTGACAAACCTACGCATGGGTAGCACACAGACATGAAGAATAATCTGATATATGACTAGAACTTTTGCAACTTCCAACTAGTGACTTCTAAGCTACATGGCAGTGTGTCCTCAATACCATAATTTTTACGACAACAATAGTATAAAAGATACATAAAAGTTTGGCAATTCAAGCACTCATAATAATTGTCAACAGGCACACAAATGTGAACACATGCACACACACACAAAGAAGGATGACGGCAAATTTTCAATTTTCCGCTGCACCCTAGTTTTCCACCTGGCCGCTAGGTTTGCTACAGACAGCGCCCTTCTACCATATTGCAGTGTCCTACAACTCACCACCTGATGAAGCTGGCCTAGCCAATTGCACAACCACGTGGAAAATATGTAATCCGTCTTTGTGTGTGTATGCGTGTGTGTGTGTGTGCACGCATGCATGTCGACAAGTACTTTACTGTGAGTACTTGAATTCCTGTCCTTTAATATATTTTTGGTAGCCCAGCAGCCTACTTGCTATCTTAACTAAAGTATAAAAGAGAATGGAATGTGCGTAGCAACACAATTTGTGTGGGTCATCAGTCAGTCCACACCAAACTTTCAATAGCCTCTATAAATGAACAGAAATTACACTACACTGTGTTAAAATAAAATAGTCACAACATAATGCTTGGTTTGTGTGTATAAGAAAAAAAAGAAGAAAAAAAGAAAAGAACAATTTGCAAATCACTAAAAAAAGTGACTAGTATGTATGTATGTATAAGCCACATTTGAAATTTATTTAGGCAAAAATTTTATTAAATAATAATTACAAACACACAATAAAACTACAGAAGGTATTTACATCTGTTAGCATATGTTCATGAGATCACTTTCTAGTCTACAACTCCATTCCTGCCCAATCAAATCAAATAAAACTTGGATTTTCAAACATTACATGGCAGTAATTATTACAATCCTTAAAATTTTGGTCAATAAAGGCAACACTCTTAATTCTATAAAAAATGTTATTTACAACCATTTGCAAAATATAGATCAATAGTAAAATTTCAACACAACATTGCCTTCTTTAATGCAACTCATGCAAATAAAGCACCGACAATACAACATCTGCAATACTCCTTGCCACCATACCAGAATATCAATTGGTATCTCTTGATAAGCGACACACCTATATACATACATAGGTCACTGTACTCTCAATACTTAGTACTCATCACCTGTAGTACAAGCATAATCCTCAATGCCAATGAAAACCTACAAAACTGGACGTTCAACTAACATTTCTACAATAGACACTTTACAAAAGTAAACATAAAATAACCATCTATAAATTTGCTTCCAGTTGTTTAGATTAGCCTTGCACATAATGTCCATTTTCTTATAAAATTACAATCATGTCAAAATAAGTAGTTCATGTGGCACAAATATGCCCTTACGGATATCTATGTAGTAAGTATCAAAATCCTCTTGCAAAATACCTACTACTATTTGCTTATGATGCTGCTATCTTCCTTGTGATCAAGATTCTAACAATTTGTAAGCTGCTTGCTAATAAAAAGTAAAATCTACTCAATTCCACATGTTTTTTTTTTTTTTTTTTGGGAAACAGTACATTTTAAAGGTTTATTTTCTGTGTTCATATAATGTTGATACCACAACAAAATATATCTATGCACTATTAATAAAAATTACTAAAATAGCAGGTACTTTCAATGTCAATTCTTGCATTACACCCCTAAAATTAACAATATCTGTTATTTGTAAGCAAAACTTGAAAAATAAATTTAAATATTTGAGACTTGAAATAAAAAAATTTACCTTGTAAATACCATATATATATATATATTTTGTTTGTGCTGATGGTCACATTAAAAGAAATGTGAATAATTGCTGTGGCAACTGGCTTTTTGTTTACTGGTGCATGTGTTCATTACAGATTTTACACATGTTACTTATGTCTATACAGAGGATATCATTGCTTGTTCTGCTGAGAAAATAAATCTTAAGTGAACTTACAAACATTAAGGGTGACACTGCCATACACAATTGTGCCATCGCTGCTACTCGCAGGATTTCGAATGAGCGTGCAGTGTTCTCTTCGTGCTGCAAGTACCTATGAAGAATTTCAGCAGTGACCCTAAACTATTAATGGTAGAAAGTGTCTGTAACTAGGTTCAACACACGACACTTGGGTGTGTGTATATAACACATATTGTGAGATACATAATTTTGAAAAAGCCTTATTTTTTAGGTAAGTTGGAGTGCTTCGAAATGGTGTTTCTAACGCGCGCGACAACTTAGAAATAACCAACAGGCATAGTCTGAACTGCGTGTTCTTTTCACAGGCTAGCACATATGAAGGATGCACACTTAATAGTTTCGTAAAAAAAAAAAAAAAAACTTGGATTTCGAACACACTGCAATGCAGTTCACGTGCCAGTCACACATGGCCCCTTAATGTGGCCTTTACAGCACTTGATGCAGTGTTTCTCTGGAAGCTATCTTAAAGTTGAAGAGATGTACATAATGCAGTTATGCAAAGAAAGACTACAGATGACAGGATCTCCTTAGTATGGCGGGGTTCAAACTACTGTACCTGGTACCTTTTTAGTATTTATAAACTGAGTCACATGGCTGTGGACAAACCCGCACCTGCCTGGTCTTCACACCACACAAACACAAAGCTGTAACAGGCACAGAGAGAAATGCAAAATGGTGTAAATCTAGGGAAAGTGCAACCTGGTTCCACCTTTTTACTGGTACTCGTTTCAGTTCCAATTCTTAAAAATCCGTTCTAGGTTTCTTCTATCAAACGTGTACGTCCCATTTTCAACTAATAAATATTTGTTATGTGTTGTTTCAAGTTTGATGTTGATTTCAACTTGCTCCGAGAATCAGTTTTTCACACACTAAAAAACTTACATAAAGTTCATTATCACTCTAAATAGCATAAAACTGCCACACTTTGGGAGCCATTACATATTTGCTTTTCATCTCTGGAAATAAAGGTACAGCAGAACCAGTGTGAAGACCTCCTCACCGTTTCTAAAAGCAAAGTTAATAGTGAAGGATGGTTTTACCTTCTACATCAAAACGGGGTGGTATCTACCGTATTTTGGCGTGTATAGGCTGCACCACCAGATTTTGATGAAAAATGAGGGATAATTAATATTTCGAGTATAGGCCGCACTCAATATTTATATTATTGTAAATTCTGGTAAGCTACGATTCCATACTAACATAATAATTTCCGACTTAATTTCTCCCCTACAAATCATTTGTGACAGAAAATTAGAATTATGTTGCAATGTTTAAAAATATACATTGCACAATTACTATTCCACAGATGGTAACTTGACTTGAGCACACACAGCAGAATTTTCTACGTTTAGAGAGATCAAATGGGAGGCTTACAGGGCCGGCTCAGCGTCTTTCCCGCTATAGAATTTTAATAAAGAGTATGAACTGTATTGTTATAATGTCATGTGGCACTATTTAAAGTCTAAGCCAAATATGAAGATTGCACGACGATGTAATTCAATTTTTTAGTTGGTCTGAGGATCAATGGTTACCAAACAATTCACAAGGAACATGTTGCGTAAATTTTAAAGTGCGTTAAATTTAAGTTAGTTAATGCATATACTGAAGACCAGAGTAACTTGTCGGAAGCATTTCTGTAGCTTGGCTTTCGTGAATTTGCGATGAAAGATTTTGTTGTTGTTTCACACAATCATTTAATTATTTATGCTTGTAATCAAAATATAATGAATGTATCCAATTCAATTCAAGAGGATGGGGTACGTGACTGTCAAGCGAGCTACGTGCATACAAATATTATCTGCGAAATCGTATGCCTTATTAAGGTGTTGAGCCAACTTCATTAAGGAGAAATTTCAGCTTGCCTATAAAATTGTACTACATTCGTAAGGAAATATTTCTGTTGGCTGTTTGCTCGACGTAACTGTGGTTGCAGAACTGGAAAAGTCTTACAGCTGTTGGAATATGTCTTGACCAAACGTGCACATGGAATTCACGCTTATCATAAGCGTAATCATTAATGATGTTCATTCTTGGAAAAACCAACTATAGTTACTATGTGATTCCTGTAAGCACTTTAACACATGCGCTTAAATTTATTCTCACTAGTGAGTGGGTTGTAAACATTCTGGTGGCAGTCAAAATGTGCACTACCATTCAGATTTCTGCTTCAATTTTGGGTTAAATCTAATACTAATAGTATAATTTTTAAAGCAAATTTTTGAGCGCTATCCATTTTATAACCTCTAGCTATATTAATCATCCAAGTAGTTACCAAGGCTTGTGTATATGGTCAGTTTGTATGACAGAGTACAGTCTGCATCATAATGTGGAATGTTTTAAACATGATTAAGAGAATGGTTAATTTTTGAGAATACCTGATATCTAATTAATAACCAAATCATAGTAGTACCAGTTTTCTACTAATATTTCAATGAGAAATATCATAATTGTGTATTGTTGCAATAAGAATTGTTAAGTAATGAAGTAACCTATCATATTTTATTAAATTTCTATCGAGACTTCTTAAAGGCGTACATATGAGCTGTGTTCGTGGTGATGTCTAGTTCTTTTATTATGTACTTTAAGAAATGTCAGGTCAGTAATAAGAATCAACTGTGAGCTGTTTTAACGAAACTGTATTGGGTGTACTGATTATATTATTTGTGAAATATTTAAAAGGAACCTGATGAATAATAAGTGATAACAAAATTCGTGTTTGTACCCATTATTTGTGCCGAAGTCAGTACAAATATTTCTGCGTCACTCTTCTTTTGGGAGACTGGGCTTCCAATGGCTCCCGAAGACATTCGCTCCTACTTTACCAACCCTTGGTATTGACCCCAGAACTGGTAACGGTCGCGACTGTCTCTTCAGGACCGCCCTTCTCACCGGACAGTGACAGCATTATCAACACTACCTCTATGGTAACTGCCATTCCTATGTTTCCTTCAGAACACCAGATAGTCAGTTAGGAACAAGTTGTAAATTACTTGATTCTAGCAGTTACTATCACCTTTTTACAGCCCGGTCAGAAACAGGTCGCCTTCACCTGGAATTGCGTAGTTAAAGACTTCTGTATCAAAGCAAGTTAGCATAGGAGGTAGTACAGGTCCACCGTGTTATAGTCCATTCACGCTTTCTTCAGCCTTTTGAAATCAAACCTTTGAAAAATCACCGTAGGCGTAACATGTCAACCTGGTTTGTCCAATCACTTGTATTCCACAAAATACATAACACTGTCATTAACTCTAAAGTAACGTATTTTTGAATAAATGAAACTTTTCTTAATATCTTCTATAATTTGAAATGTTTATTTCGTATTACATACAAATTAAAAACAGTGAGAGTAGCTGTGTATTGGCAATGGCTAATAAGAAAAAGTTTTCAGTTTTAATGTTGTTTCGACATAGTTTTATGGTATGCTCTTTGTAAATAAAATATTACTATGGAAATATTTCAATACTGTATTTAGGTAGCCCCGATAGAAACATATTTCATTGTTATAGTTAAAAATAACAGTACAAAATAACGTACGTAGGCCGTAGTGACGCGGTGTTTGGTTTTTCGACCGACGAAACTTGGCTGGGCGGAGTGTATCGCTCTCTCCCTCCCTATCTGTCACTCTCTCTCTCGGGAAATTTCCCATCGCTAGTAAATGGTAAAATTTACATGTTTAAAATCGTAGCATATTTCGTACTTATTATAGCAAAATAATGATTTTTGAATCTGGAATTTACAACTGAAAAGAGATTTTATTGTTGAAATGCCTATGTTATTTAGATGCGATGGCACGACGCTTACAAATCCAGCAGGTTGGCAGAAGTGGTGTGGAAGGGAGAATCTAGAACTTCCTCACCTTCCACGTGCTTGTCACAATATGGCAGGCAATTATACCCAGTTTTTTTATGGCCTTACGACTGACAGTGATGTGGCGACATGTCAATGATACAACATGATTCTTAACGAAGCGTCATGTTCGTACTCGTGTTTTTTAAACATCCTAGGCAAGTTACAATGTTGTGATAAATATGTGTTTACACGGCAGAGTGAAATGTGTTGTAATCATTGTGTATGAAAGGGTATGGTGGCTACGTTGTAATTGTTATGCAGGCAATGTGTGTGTGCTGATTTCAAATATTAGTGAAATTTATACGTTTTAACCATGAACTGATGTTATGACGAAGTTAATTATTTACATTCACGTCTGTTTATCACAATGTTGTACCTTTGCGCTAGGTGTTTGAAAAACAATTGTGTAACGAGCTTATGTTTCTGTGATTTGAATGTCAGCAACAATCCCAACGAAATACTAAGCACACCCAGATAATATTAAATAAATAATAAAATAAACCTACAAACCAATAAGTACCAGTGAATGTAAATATTAGCTGAATACATGTTACGGTAGGCCTGTGTGTTTGCACGTTCACCACTATCTTTTACGTTTGTCGATGTACAATAGATAAGCAACACAATTTACGTGCTTGAATTTACTATGTCGCCTCAGACTGGTTATCCCTTTGTTTCAATTTTTATTCCAAACACATATTAATAACAACAGGTTAAATACTACTGTTGTTTCTGCCACAGTTGTAACAAACACCGTCGTGGCAAAATATTAATGTGTATTATGTGTAACGTGCTATATTGTGTGTAACAAATAATTATAAAGCTGACCAAAATATCATCATAGGCCTAAATTATGTACATTCGTAGGAAATGATTTCTGCAATATGACATGATTCTTTGAACAGCTGTAAACAGCAACCAACGCATTTGACAGTTATAAAAGTAGAAGTCACATGGCAGTGTTTATGTTTAGGTGTAGCGGAAGGATACGTAATCAGTAACCAAAAGTATAAATTTAGCAGGGCTTCAGAAAAGGCAGAAGTTATAGTAAATCAACAATATATTATTCACTCAATGTAACACTTGATTAAAACCTATTCCCTATGTGCTAATTTTCTTGTGTCATCCTGTAGTCTCCTACGTAGTTTCAGTCCACTAAAGCAAAGCCGGCAGACCACCAACTCTTAAGGTAAATACATATACATTAAGTGGCCACCCAAGCTCTGCTCCTGGACAAAATTCGGTAGAGTCTTTATCACTAGCAACCCCTCTATCAGGTGAATCAGTGAATCAGGTTGTTCCATAATCCGTCACCGCTCTTTCTGAGGCCAGAAGGGAGCTGGTAATAACTCTGACCATCTGACCCCTTGTGAATACCACATTTGGATATTCCTGTCAAGCAGCTTGGGACGAGACTAGTATAACCCTCTGCTCTCCTCATTACTGGCCCACCACAGCCTGGAGTGCAAGCACAGCAATGTACTAGTTTCTATGAGCACAAACCTTAGTAAACAGACTCAAGTCACCATGATGGCAGTGTTGGAAAGTGTCCTTAAATCTGGCACTCTGGTGGCAGGCGACTCAGTGAAGTCTGCCTTCAAGGAGGCTACAAGACTGCAATACAAGAGTTTCAGGCAAATGGCAACACCACCGAAAGCATCAACACTTAGGTCGTCCTTCTCATCACCTCTTAGTCACCATTGGCACAACTACAATGGGAATTAAGTCTCAAAAGTACGGAAATAAAAAGGTTGCAGGAAAACTTGGCAGCAGAAATCCAGGAAAAATTTGGTTTTGTTGAACAAGTGGAAGCTACTGAGAAGCCAGAGATCTAAAACACTTATTCACCAAAGTGATAAGGAGGTTGAAAATCTAAAACAAGACTTAATATTGGCTTACAAGAAGTCTCCAATGAAGAAATGTCATATCAGATGCCGTGAAGCCCATTTCAAAGACGAAATAAAATGAGTGGATTGTACAAAGAAATTGTGGACTTATGTGCGAGAGATGCTTTGGAACAGAAGTTGCAGGATGTAAAAGTGAGGTGAAGATTGCCAGTGATTAAGCATACAAGTGCAGGGTAGAGAAAAGTTCTTTGCAAGGAAAGTTGGCACTTGTGATAAAGGAACTGGCTGTTCGTGTGGGGAGTACAAGGAACTGCGCAAGTGGAAATGCTTCACAAGGAAATGTAAGCAGTTATGAAAGTTTGCTGTACAACCAGTTGAAGGAAGGTCAGCCTAATAGCCCTGAAAATCTGGGAGAGGCACTGGTGGATGTAATGTTCCAAGAAAAAGCAGAAGAAAATACAGCATTGTCAGAGAGATTGGATGTTTTCACAGCAGAGCAGCCTATATATGCGCGTGGCCTACATACGCCAAAATACGGTACCTTACACACTTAGAAGTGAGGTAGATTAATGCCAGTAAAGATACAATTTTAATATTTTAAGCAGCCAACGCATATATCTAATCAATTTTAAGCCCCGGTTATCCAGTACAATTTTGAGAAGTGTGTTTAAATTATTAACTACGTTACTTTGTAGTTTTGACAAATTAAGTGGTTACTTCAAAATAATGTTAAGTGAATAATGTTACTTCAAGGAGTGAGTGAATTTAATGATTACTAAACCTATTGATGACTGCTATCAATAGCTGTAGTGAATATGTACTAGGAAATTTTTTTTGGGTACAAAATTTTTTGTTAAAAAATATTAAAAATATTTTAAACTAGGAAGTATAAAATTAATATACCTAACACACTCAGTAACAGCCGTATATATACATAACTGCATGTACAGTGTCATGATATGATATGCCTGTCTCACAAGATGTAAGAAAATATTTTGATAGCAAAGTAGGAATTTGAAGAAATATTACCATCTACATACAAGTATAAAAAAATCTACAATTGGCAAGTTACAGTTCCATTATATGGCTGTGATTTACACTTTATACACACACAATTTCAGTAGCATTGCTCATAAAAAACATCTGTCGCCTTAGCATAAATACAGGGGGGAAAAAAAGTTTTACAGGAAGACGACAAGAACACACTACAGCATATTTTGCTCCCCTTTGCAGCACTGTGTGTGCGATGTAACAAAATGCAGTTTCCACTTTCTAAATACAGTGAAAAAACATCAACACGACTCATGACTTTCAAGCACTGGTTACTCCAGTCCCAGTTCTCATCAGCTGCTGTTGATGTCCATGTGTTCTGCCATGAGAACCGCCTCTCCTGATTGGTCCTCCACCTCATCAATGCGCCGCTTGCAGCGCCACTTATCTGTCGAACACTGTCCATTCTGCAGCGTGTGCTGCGCTTTGTAGATTGGCTCATACTCTGACAACTGTGCCATGAACCCTTCATTGGGTCTGATGCAAAACCTGCGCCTCTGGACCATTGTAAATGCTTCCCTGCAAAATTATTTAATACTTCAGAGCTCAACCTTGCCAAATTCCTTTTTTTTTTTTTCCTGTATGTAACAGTGCAATATTGAAAATGTCTATTTACCATTCAAAGTTTAGAGAATGTCAACTGCATCATCATTCAAAAGGCACAATGTTGACGAGATATAAAATAATTTAAATCTGACTATAAGTCTTACACAATTACAATTTACCTGCGATGATAATTCTGCTAAAAAGCAGAACTTTTTCATTACAATGTGCTAACCTGCATAAAGGTGGCCACTCCATCAACACGTTAAAATTCCAGGTTTTCATATTTCCAGTTTTAAGTTGCAAAATACGCACTTTAAACCTCTGTTTAAGTGTATAATGAAAATGCATACATTTTAAAATAACTGAATTTTCACAAAGCAGAAACATGAAACACTATATTCATGAAAAATACAAATGACACAACAAGCTTACTTTTTATTTTATAAGCCTCTGAACATGCGACTTCGGAGCACATGTGTGAACAAAGTCCAATGTTTGAAGGCTTATGGGAAAAATTTGGGAACAAGTCCCCCCCACCTTTTAATATTACTTTGTACTACTCTGTCTTGTGAATAAAGTGTGGCAGATTCAATTACCCTGTGTAGTTTAGTTTTTATTTTATATGTCTTTGTAGGTAACACTTCCGAGCACCTCCGCGAGCATTCGCAATGCAACCCTCGCAGACAGTTGTAGCACGAGTCACTCGCAGTCATGGTGCTTGCATTGAAGTCCAGGAACTGTTGCACAGCATATGACTCATCAGTTCTGCCATTAAGTTGTGTCACTAGATAACGCGTTCACTGATCTTCCAAAGCTAACTTCAAATCAGCACTTTCACGATAAAGAGAAACTCAAAGCAGACATTAAGTTCACAAGTTTTTTCCAGTGAAAAATCAAATAATGCTGCATATAATTGTGTGAGGTATCATCACTACAAGGGGGTTACTAAGCCATCAGACTTTCTAACACATTGAAAAATTATACCATCAGTTACTAAGTTACATTTTTAAACAATTTTTTAATCCAAAACGTTTTGAAAGCAAATCCTTAATTGATTTGTTAAAATTTGTTATAAAACAACACATTTCAAAATAGTTTTTAAAATGACAGTTTTGTTAAGATAAAGCAACTACAGAAATATGATGTACATATTTCAAAACAATGTATAAAAAAAATATTATAAGTTCTTCCCAAGCACCTCATCATTAGGGGTGGGCGAATAGTGGATTTTGTTTTTTTTGAATATATTTTAATACAAAAGTAAAATTTTTGAATAACATGCGAATAGAGTTCAAATTCACCCCATGGTGTCTGCCCTTACACCACCCAAAAACTAGGGTGCACAGTGTGGGTGGGCGTCGAGCATGTGTTTTTACGATGTACGTACGTCCCGGTGAAGGGAGCCCACAGTCCTACACTAGGTTCGGAGGGCAAAGTATGCTGTCTCCGACGGACTGGAGTCTGCGGGAAAGTTAACAGTCACCCTTTGAAATTGACATGTTACACTTGGGCAGTGACAATTTGATATGCCTGATTTTGTATCAGGTGGCACAAAAGAAAGGCAACTACTAACGCCAAGAGGAACTAACCCCCGTTCCAACTGCGCTTTGCAGCGTAACCCCATGGGAACGAGCTCAAGCCACCCGCCAACTGGAGACATCTCGCCTCCAAGCTCCCTCCCGACCATTATTTCAGCATCCTATCAAGACTGCCAACCAACCTCAACCAGTGGTCACCGACATCCACCTGGAACATGATGTACTGCTGGGACTCACCAACCCTTCGTTCTAGTGTCAGCAAGCCAACAGCCCTCCACGGGCACACCTCAGCTCCAGTCGACAACCGCCGAACCATTAGCAGGCTAAGGAGCTACCCTGGGCCTCATCAAGCGCAGGTAAACCAGTGGCCGTTTGGCAGTCCATCCATCCACCGAACCGTCAAACCCCCCCCCCCCCCCAATGACTTTATACCTTGCCACAAGGCCATGCGCCCGACATTATACACCGACCGGGGACCAATCAGTCAACAGTAAGATCAGCAGTGTTAAACTCATTCATGCCTCTGACCAGCACAATAAAACCTTGCCAGACAGTGAAGTCCCATATCAGCCAATGGCTGTCACATGTCAAAATAAAAATGACACAATTTTTCTTTTACGATGACAGGTCTTTGGTGTATTACATGTAAACACTGCACAAGAAATTACTTCTAAACCAAATTAATTGCAAATGAAAAGTGTGTGGAAACTTACGAGCAAGGTAGTCCATATTTTTCCATCAAATAGGCAAGAACAAGGGCTGCACTTCTCGAGCATCCAGCATTACCGTGAATCAGAATCTTCCCATTTGATGCGAGGCCCTCATCCACAAACCTTCTCACCTTCGGGAAATGTTGGATAATATTCTCTGTGACTGTATCTTTGATGTTCAATACAAGATATCTGTAAGCATCCAAAGTCCAATTTCTTTTTATTTTATCAGAATTGCACAGAGTATAAAAACTAAACTTAGAGAATTTAATCACAAATGAAAAGCATTAAAACAATCTGTATACTATTCTGAGCTTTGTCATACCTCCAAGCAGGACATTTGCCCAAACCCCACAACCTTTGTGTTAAGCCCACGAAAGCACTACAAATGTGTATTAAATGTATTATTGTAAATAAGAGCTTTAATTTCCATTCCATTTTAATGTATAAAAAATTTGCCAAACATTGTAAACTATACTGTAAGAAAATGATAACCATATTGGTGTCATTCCTTCAGTGTTTCATTAAACAAATTGACCAACCACTTTCAGAACATGTGCCAGGCTGTAGTACAATTGCGCTATCACAGTATGCTGTTGTGGTACCCCCAGCATACTCTAGGAACAAAGCATGACCTAATTTTTTGTTCATTGTTCCCACCTCTGCACGCCACTATGTGTATTCATCTTCCGCTTTAACCACTTTTCAAGAATGTTTTGTACCAACATCCAGGAACCATTATGTACTAACTGTGCACTCTTATTTGTAAGGCAGGAATATTCTCATGACTATAGTTTTCTGATGTTTTGTTTTATTTCGATGTCGTGTATCTGTAGACTGTAACACTGCAGTTTTCCAGGTAGTATAGTTATCTATGGTTACAGATTATTTGGTTATGTTGACAATGCATTAATATAAATTTCCAAATTAAGTTTCTTTTATCTGATTTAACTGAATTGTAATTTCTGATCATCTTATTAATTTCTTGACATTCAGACAAATTAGTTGCCATCGTCTTGCTGGCCGTTTGACTTGGCGGAGGCCGCTCGCCGCTTCCCCTCGGCCTTACCCTCTCCATTACCCTCCCACCTTCCCCTCTCTAGGAGTCGGTGGCTGTGTGGGCATGGCAACATTGTGTCAATAGCTTTCTCCTTCTCATGCCTGTCGCCAGCAGTAGAAAATTGTCGTCAGCTTGTTCACCTGTCACCTTTGTGCTGGTCTTTTCGACGCCTGTTTGCCCTACTCATTCTTGAGTGATTACAACATGGCCTAGATTGTGCTTCATACATCATAGCGCCTATCGCCTTTGCCTTATTTTGGGCATCCTTGCGATGTAAGGCAGCAACAAAACAGTGAGTCACTGCCGTCGTGTTAGATAATAGTTTAGTGAATTTGGGCTGGATCATTTTTGTGAGGGTTGGGATAGGCGTAATTTTCGGAGCCAGCGATTCCAGCTAGTCTAAATTATGTTTCGGCTCACCTGTAGAAATTCAAGTTTAGGTTAACATGGTGGTTTGCAGGTTTGTTGTGTTGCATTGTTAGTGATTTGATTGTGCATGATGCAGTTACGATTAGTAATTTCAAGCACGACTGCAGTGACAATCCGATAGGAGCAACAAGTTTTGTGAAGCTTATTTTTTGGTCTGTGTTTTTATTCATACAAGGCTATGGCAGGCAAGGTTTTGTCAACCTTGTGTGAGTTTCAATGTTTTTAGAATGTCTTTATTTTAAGTTTTAAAGTATATCTTTCTAACAATGTTAAGGCTCTAGTAGGACATTTTATTTGTCGCCTGTCAGCAACATTTTACTAATCAAATATTTTCAATCAGCGAGTAAAACGCTGAGTAAGGTTAGTGCTTGCATTTGCATTTTACTGTAACTCTTGATACTGGCCTTTCGTGAGTGTTTTTATTACTGATTTTAAATTTATTTTAAGGTGATTCTCATGTTAAAACTTGTACAAATGATTTTAAGGTGGGTCACTTTGAGTGTCTTCCACCTAGTAGTTAAAATGAATACATTCTGCACTAAACAGGGAAATGATACAGATGTATTTGATTTAAGTGAAGAATTACTGTGGCCTGTTTTGTGAGTATTGATGATATCAAACTTTTGAGGATAGGTTAATCCCTGTTATTATTTTTATTACACAGAGTTTTTTTTAATGATCTCAAAGAATGTCTTGCGATGTTTTGCAATGTACAAACAAAATTATAAAGGTAACAGGATTAGTTATTAATTTTCTAATATACCACATTATATGAAATACTAATTTTACAAAGAGTAAGTACTTGTTTTCTGATACATGTCAAATCTTTGACATACCGGTTGGCCTAGTTTGAAAATGTATTTTATAAACAAACTGAAATTTAACCTCAGATAAATATTACATTAGCAAACAAAATATTACTAAAGTGTTTAAAACACAAAGAATATTTGTAATAGTTAATACACCATTCACTAATTTATCCGATGACATAGTTGACATAAATATTATGAAGTTGTTTTACATAAAATTCAAAGTAGGTTTCCAAAATTAATTAAATGCTCTTCTGAACAAAACTGAAATATGCACATGAGGCAGAATAAAACAAGGTACAATTATATAAATAAAATCGTTAGAACAGTAACTAGTACTTGACAAATACTTTATACTTAACCAATACCTTGACAGAAAATGGGATAACAAAGCTGAATTCTGCGGGTTTACCGATTCCAAAAGCGGAATCCGTTGTCACAAAAACAAGAATTGAACAAAAAAAATGTGAAACAAAAATACTCATTTTAATTTATATAAGCTTGTAGATAAATTTGTTATACCCATTGTTCTCAAAGTTTTGGCTGATTGTTGGGAGTGATAAGATCTTTTAAAAATAAAAATAATAATGCCACTTGAGATTAAATTGTCCCCCCCCCCCCCCCCCCATAAAGATTGTAGCTATATCAAGCACCTCAGTTTGAAAACCCTAAGATCTACAGGTACTTACCATGTGACTATTGTTTTGTTTAGTGATATAAGTTGTAAAAAGTTGAATTTTGGGTTAGACCTTTTACTATCCTTTACTAACATCCAATTATGCACAAACACACCGCAACCTGGCCCTTGGGCTTTTCCTTTCTTGTGGTGTTGAGGGGAGAATACTTTTGGTAGGTTAACACCTGCCAAATGTCTCGCTCCATATATACCGCCACAGTATCGTGTATCACATGAGAATATCCAAAAGTATTCTATTTTAACACCCTTTTCTCGTGCCATAATTATGGTACGAGCATACAATAACTTTTGGAATGCGCATGATACTTTCGAAAAGTGTATAATATAATCTACATCTAACATTCATTTATGACACCATAACTATGGTACGATTGTACCATAACTTTCAGAATATGTACAATACTTTCAAAAAGCATACCATAATTTAACATGCGTTCTACGGGCATTCCAACAATATTTAACCTAGGTCCAACGGCATGCAAGATATTAACAGCAACTTTTGAATGTGTACCATAATTAACTCTGCTGGCAGCGAGCATTCCACATCTTTCTGCAAATATTCCAAAAAACCTTTGCTGGTTGAGAGCGGACGAATAATTTACATGTTACCGCATTAAATTTTAAATGTACAAGTGTACCTTAATATACCATATTCTATTCATAGCATAATACTCACACAGCTGCAAGCACCTTGAGATGTTTTTAGGCAACCCATACCTATCACAATTATGATTGTTGATAAAATCATAATTGAGGTACAATAAAAATGGGTCGAGAGTTGCAAGCAAGCAGGTGCGAGAGTGAGCAACTTGAGCAGTTATTGTACACCCAATACATACCAAAATTATATGCTGTACCAAACTTTTTCATTTAATTAATTTTTATCCCACGAGTCACTTTTATGGTATATATTTCACGTACAATGAAAGCAGGTAGAGAATTGCGAGTGAGCGCCGATAGGCAGGAGTGAGCAAATTGAGTAGTTATTGTACACTCCACGCATGTCAAAGTTATCTGATGCAACTGCATTATTAAATATTCACAAAAATAAATACCATAATTATCTGATACACCCGTCGTGGCCTAGCCTGCGGATCCCACTGGCTACAATGCAACTGCATTATTAAATATTCACAAAAAAAGACAATAATAATTTGATACACCTGTCGTGGCAGGCCACAGCGAGTGTATCAGATAATTACAATATTTATTTAACTTCACAGTAACTTCCTTGAAGTTGCATAACAAAATTAAAAAAACTGCAAAATCAAAGTGTGTACAGAGACATAATTTTCCTCCACGTTTGATTACAGCTTTAACTGTATTAATGTGATTCTATAGAATCGAAGAAGACAGTGTTGGCTTATTATTGGTTAAGGATGTTTGGATTACAGGCCATCCGCCATTTTTTTCCAGTGTAATATGCGTTTTCATAAAGTTTCAGTGTGTGGCAACGACACTAGTAACATGACCATTTTCTTGGCCAAGTTGTTATGTGTTCATGATAATTTAATTTTGTATCAAGAAAAGTATTGGTATTGAGTATCGTGAGAATTTTTTGGTATCGAGTATCGAGAAAACGTAGTATCGATCCATCCCTAGTAATAAGTGTGGTTTTTTGAGATTCCTATACGTAAATCACTGTACAGTATTGTTGGTTGCATTATTTGTTTTTGTAACCGTAAACAGTTTGACACTTAACACACTGTGCAGCTGTTATGTATACTCGACTTCACCTCATCTGGATGCAATGTTCACCCCTTTGAGCAAGTCATTAAACCAATAGTACTGAAGAGGCTAGAACATGTGGCTACAGGACACTCCTGCGCAAGGTCGGATGCTATTACACAGTCAGTCCAGCTTGTACTGTTCACACAGATCTGCCAGCCAAACATCACAGCAACACCCTCCGAAGTGATATTGTACTGCTGGACCGAGACACTGAGCCAGCCTTCCCAGGCCACATAGTTTTACAACACACTGAGGGATGGCCGCACACATTTTAAATACACCCTGCGGACGAGATAAAGGTTGACGATTGCTGCACCAGCAATTATGCTGCCCAGCAGACAGCCGCCGAGTTCAGGGGGGAGGAGTGAGTGAAGAGATGTCTGGTACAATTCCCACATGCGAAAATCCAGTGACCCGGCCCGGGATTGAACCTGGTTCGCCTTAGTGGGAGGCGAGCAAGCCAACTGCGGCTTATCTACTTCCTCACTCCTCATCTACTCCAGTCCAGGAAGGTATTAGTATAAATACCCCTGCAAGACCAGTAGAAGTCAGTCAATGTTTCCTTCACTGCTCAGACGGGCTGGAGGAAGCCAACGGCGGTTCGCGCTCACTGGTATGCCTGTAGATCCAGAATCAGCTACCAGTTGAAGACAACTCCTCCAGAAGTCTCCTTTGCACCGCTGCAGACCCTCCAGCCTCTCGAAGACTGGACCATCAACGACCCTTGCAGATGCCGACTGCTCCTTCCTTACCAGCCATTGGTATCACACCATGTGGTAACGGTTGTTGACAGTCCCTTCAGGACACCTGCCTTACCGGACGGTAACGGCAATCCCCAGCACTATCTTTCTGGTAGTCACCACTCCTGTAATTTCAGGACACAGTTAGTTAGGATTGAGTTGTAAATGTACTTATCTAGCAGATATTATTGCCTTATTCCCGTCAGATTCAGGACCTGGTTCACCTTCACCTGGTCTTTACGTAGTCTAGAACTTCCGTATCAACTTGGATTATCATAGAAGGTAGCGCAAGGCCACAGTGTTGCATACTCCACGAATAGAACACTGAGTTTCTGAGCTATTCTTTGTGTGCTAATTTCTTGAGTGTCACTGTGTAGTTTCCTATGTAAACACAGCTCGCCAGAGTGCAACAGTCAGACTACGTGTTGTTTAAAGCTAGAAACACTCATTAGACGGCCAACCGAGCTTTGGCTCAGTGTAGAGTTCCGTAGAGCCCCACCCACGTGCTTGAAACTCCTCCACCAGGTGAATTGAGCAATCAGGTTATTCCATACTCCGGCACCACTCTTTATGGGGCCGGACGGGAGCTGGAACCGTTTGATTGACCGACCCCCTGTGGATACCACACCTAAGTATCCTGTCATGTAGCTTAAACCAATCTACTGCTCTGTCCACTGCTCTCTACAGGACCGGACGAAGGGAGCACAATGTATAGTCCCTGCTTGTGCGGCTGTGATTCTTAGAAGTACACACTAGGGAATTGAGTCGCTGGCTTGCCTTTTGTGAGGCTGTATTTTCTATCACCTATGCCATAAACCTAGAAGGGAGGCATGCAGAGAAAGTTGAGAAAGGCAGCTTACGCCTCCGGAAAGTAAAACGAATTGCAAACCAATTCCCTCCTTCTGCACTTAGCAGCACTTTACCTAAGCAGGGCAGTGTTCATACCACCCGCACTACTGAGAGGCATCACTCCTCAGCACTACCGCCACCCCTATTTCCACCTTAAAATAAGACCTTTGGCACCCCATTGGTTGAGGTGCTGACAAGAGGAGACATACTACCCTTCAGAATCACTAACAGGTGGTTTGGTGATTGCCTCTCCTACCGTCAACAGTCTTCCTCCAGCAACCATCCAAGCAAGAGTACTGCACATCCTAGGGACAACCTCCAAGGCCACCAGCCCTCACCACAACAGGGACAGAATCTCCAGCCAAGCAACTTACCACCAGGTAAACCAACGAATAAGGGCCAGTCCGTTTGCATGGCAGTGTCAGTGTCTCTTGACTACATGCCCCTCCAACAGGTCACCCAATCTGTCTTGTACTATGACCAAGCGCCCGTCAAGCATTAAAACGTCCCATGTTTCTCATGATTCTGGCATCACGAACCAAACTGTAAAATTGACCACGACGAAAGTCTCATTTCCCAAAATAACATAAACAAGGTTTACGTTGCACTTAACCTTAAACATTGTTGGTGAAAGTTAGCGTGAATAGCCCTAGTCAATAGAACCCCCTAGTCGGGCACGTGTCAAGTTTACTAATTTTCACCAATCCGGGATTTTTTTATTTTTTATTTATTTATTCATTTATTTATTTATTTTAAGAGCATCTGGTCAAGTTTCCAGAGTATTAATGTTTAACTTTTGGGTGTCAGCCTTCGCTTCATGTTACAGTCTTTGTTAATTCTATTTTTTTTTTGTTTGGAGCAAACGAGCATCTCCAAGTTTCCTGGCATAATCTGGAGATGATTTCAGCTACGTGCTATTAAAATTTTTTTTTTCTTTTATTGTTTGGACCACGTAATTAACAAACTGAAGACATCTTACATTACATTTTTATGTCAGAAGAACTGTGTTATCAAAAAGAAATCTCGTAAATACTCTAAGTCAAATGTATCAAGTATATTTAAAATAAAAATCTTTTTAGGGTTTGTTAGGGGTGCATTCCAGGGTCGTAGTTGTCTTCTTTTATTTTGTATGCCCATTAATTGTTCATGAAAATCCAATTTTTTAAATTTTGTAAATCAATGAACTTAATTAATAAATAAAACAGGTTTATTTTTCTGAAATTACACATCTTGTTTTATTAATATACAGCAGTACTACAATCTTTTTGGTAGTTTCCGCCGCCGCCCCAAACACTAGCTCCCAGTGCAGTCTTCCTTGGCTAGCTTGGTTCCCATTCCTACTTCCTTGTGCCTTCCCTCTCCACGTTATCCTTCCCTCCCACATCACTAGAACTGAGTAGAAGGGGTAAGTTATGCCTCAAGCACGGTGTCTTGACCACCCTGATTGTCACTATCGCAGCACAGGCCTTGTCAACATCTGCAGTGATGAGAGCCAGGAGAAATACCCTCAGCTGAGCAGTTAGCTGAAACTGTAATATCGTTCAGATCTCTAGTGATGTTGGGTAACACGAGGTTTCGTAGTATTGTGAATTTAGTGTAAATTTGTAACTGAACGGGAATACTTGCAGTGAGTTTGGACAGTACGTTTTAAAATTATTTCTTGTGCCCTAGTAGTTTGAAAATGGTTTGTAGTTCTTGAGTGCCTATAGTTTTGTTGGGTTGCTGCTTTGTTTGTAGAATGGCTTGAGTGATATTTTTCCTTGGCATGATCAAAACTGATAGTTTGGCGGCCACTACCCCAATTGCCTGGTCCAGTGTTCTGTTGCTGAGGATATGTCGACTGTCCAAGCTCCACGCGTGAAGAAGTGTACATTCACAATATTTTAAACTGTCACCATCCCTTAAATTCTATTGCACTATGCCTTAGTGACCCCAATGTATATAAATTAATCTTGGTATTTTAAATATTTTGCAAGGGGTGCCATTGTGCAAAGTTTTGAGTATTTTAGTGAAATAAATTTGAATATGTATTTTTATGACGTGCGTCCTTTACTAGGCGATTGGACTGCGATGCAATTTTGCATTGGAAAGTCTAGTGAGTTAAGTTAATATTTTAACAATATTCATTTACCTATTCTAGTCAGCAAGTGAGAATTTGAGTGGGATTTATCAAGTCTTTATTGAAATATTAGCCAACATTTAACTTTGGTACAACTTAGAGCTAGAGTAAACATATGTGTAACTTAGAATTTGTTGGGCATTTTACTGAAATTTATGCTAGCCCGGTAGACCTGAGGGTCGTGTATCGTAACACGCCAGAATTTTATATGCAATTAAATTAATGTCTTCAAAACTGCTACACTTTTTTAGAGTGTAGGATTGAAAACTACTGCTGGCTTCACATTACCCTTAATGCTGAAAATTACGTATAACTCAATGAAAGAGAGTATTAATAATACAGATTATTTCCGGCTGATTGAGCTGAACGAGAAACTGATTTGTTCGTGCCCATTGTTTTTCTTGGTACAGTAATATGCTAGCCTTTCAATGTTGGAACATTATGTCATAATTAATGAGCATTGCCTGAATTACAGAAGAAACACCACTTGGGATTTTTATGTGAACCTTTTAAAGAGTTTGCTGTGGCTGAGTAATTAAAGCTGGTCAAACTATAGTGCATTTAATGGTAAATGTTTGAGCTCAAGCTTGTTGTACCAGTAATGAATTTTGCTACTATTTATATTTGTCAATTGCACTGTAATGGAACATTTTTTCTTATGAATTGATTATAGCTCTGGCACTGAATAAGTATTACTATGGAATTTTGTTGTAACAGTGTATTCGTTCATAACTCACATTGCACCTAAGTATGGTACAAATAATAATAATTAATAATACACACATTATTCTACCTCTAGATGACATTATGAGACTATTTCTGTCAATTTCCTTGATAAGTAAATTAAATGAACATGCATTTTTGTATTGCTTCTAGTTTGTTATTCTATACTAAGAGGCTTTTGTTGGGTCTGGAAAGGTGCCAGATATGATTGGTAATTTGTATGGCAGTGTCTGCAGTATATTTTTGTTGTATCTCATGTGATGATTCAATTGTTTATTCTTAATTCTATATGATGTTTAACAAAAATTTATTTAATGGTAAATTGACCCAAACACAAACATAACTGATGCCACACCAAGCATGGTTTGTTAATCAATTCTATACAAATATAATACATAATGGACTTTAGTGAACCTATTATCTAGTATGCTTAAATTAATAATAAACAATACTTACACCTATGCAGCAACAAGGTTTCAAGTGATCGACGGCTTAAAAATAGTGGGTGGAGAATTACAAGGAATATTAATTTTTTGAGAATTCACCTCTCTGAAACAGACAAGGATGGGCATGGTTATACATGAAGGGGGATTATACACAAGTAAATATGTTATAATCTATTCACAATTTCTACACACATTTTGAATCAAACCTTTGGAAAATCACTCCATGAATTAATGATGTGTTTAGTTTTGTCCTGAATATGTCAGTTATCACAAGCATTTAATACTTCTGTATCTTACTTTCTTTTGAATTGAACTTTTACTTATATTTTATCTCTAAATAATAATATTTAATTCGTAAATACAAATAAGTATAGGGAGAAAATTAGATGGTAGGAAATAGTTCTTATGCACAACATTATTAACCCATTCAGTCACTGTGTCCACGACCGTAGACACGCTGCTTACGAAGGGGATTTATGGCAAATATTGTACACAGCGAGGAATCAGTAACCAATGTCTTGAAAGTCTTCTAACGGGTAAAGTGATTTGTGAAAGTTACCACTCCTCTCATGTATGAATAGATGATGGTAACATCTATATAACGCAGCACGTTGTTCAATGGTTATAAATAGGATGGTAGACACAAGTACAGTAAACACAGAAATAACATGTGACCGAACCGGTTAAACTGAGTGCACACAAATGTGGTTTTGTAGACTTGGTTCAGCTTTGTTTGTGTGAGGTGGAGGAATAGATTGTATGTAGAAATTCAGCAGGGCTTCAGAAAAGTAGGAAGTAACCATGAATTGGCAATAATTGGGAATATGCTGTATATTGGCTGCTAAAGGCTGTTCACGATAAAGTGAGCACTTTTGAAATCAAACTTACAGAAAATTCACTGCCCCTGACTGCATAAATTTTAACGGGCGCACTGACAGACATGCGCCCAGTAAAGTTAATAACGAAGGATGGAAAGTAGTTCTATATCTTAATATCGAATATAAAATGTTAGGTAACAATTTGTGATAACTTCAGTTATTTCTTCCGCTTCCTGTTTCTTTAACTGCATCGAAGTGTGAAAATGAGCAGATTTTGTCAAATATTTATTTTTCTAATAATGTCACAGTTTCACTTGACCAACGCATGAATAAAGTTATGAGGCCCGTGGCAATGTTAATTTTACATAAGGCGGAAGAATACACAATGTATATACAAGAAGATCTTAAGCAGGGCTTTCAAAAGTGTTCATTTTACCATGCACAGCCTACAATAAGTTTTACATACAAAATTGTATTACTCACTTGAAATGGTCGAGGAAGTTTGGTTTAATGACATGTGCCTCCACTTCATGTCGGACACACACAATGTGCGTGATGCCACGCATCTGCAGCTCTTCAAGCTTACTCTTCGAAGCAGAAGAATATGGGCCGAGGAAGAGTCCCGGGACAATCTCCTGCGCCTCTCTCCGCATGTCGTACATCCATCCTGCCACGCTGCTGCATTGTTTCAGGAAAGTTGATGGTGATTCCATCACTGCAGCTGGCACATGCTGTAACATAAGTTATCAAAATTAAAGATATTACCTTAAGAGGGTATCGGACAAATTAACCTCAAACAGGAAGCCAAAATGGAAAAATAAAAAAAGGCAATATTAGATAAAAGTTTTTTTACAACTTTGTAAGCAACTATTTATAATTTTGGTGCATTTATTTAGTGTAATAGCTTGTGCCACAATAACAAATAAAGATATTGTGTAATAAATAACTCTGCCGAAACACACTATTGACCTCATACTGCAGTTAGTAAAAACAAGTCTGTAGGATTGCGTATTCTTCACTTTTTTCTATTGGCTTTCATTACATATATATCAAAATAACAACACAAATTCAACAATTTTTTTGTTTATCTATTCTCTAAAAACTTAGTCACAAGTGAAAATAACTATATGCTTCAACTATTCTAGGACTCAAATATCTTTCAATGATATTTACTTTTACTGCAGCATGACTACAAGATATTTCTAAACCATTTACAACAATTACTGTTTATTTTTATACCCAAAAATGTATTTTATTAAATTACTGACTAGTGATATCAAAATTTTAAAAAGGATAAATAGCAGGTTCTGGTGAAAGGTTTTCATTTCAACAGTAGCAATATGCATGCAAACACACCCATTATCAAACTTTTAAAAATATATTTATAAAACTTTATTTGCCTACCAACAACCAAAAAACTTCAAAAGTAGAAATTGTAATTAATACAAAAAAAATTGTGCAGATATGGGAAAAATTAACGATAAGACAAACAAGAATCGCATAAAATCAACAAACAATTATTAGATGAAAGAAATGTATAACCCTTCCATGATATGGCTGGCCTGAAAATCCAGCCAAATCATGGAAGATTTACAACAAAACAATTTTTGCACTGTTAAAAACTGTGCGACATCAGCTTCCACAGTATTTTATATAGTAAATTTAATTTACTATTCAATATTTTTGTGCCAGTTAACTACTATATCTTATAACTTAACACCCTATAATTCGTCCTTATGTAGCCCCATTTTTTTGGTACAATTTCGTAGCAGGCAGTGATTTTTTAATTTGTGGTAACTTTGTACTAGTGGGAAACTTCTAACAACCTGCCTAATGTGATTGCAAATGAAGGCTTGAGAATCTGTGCACTATACTGTGCTATTTATGAATAGAACTGTTAACTAGGAAATTTAATGTCAAGATAGGGTTGTAGAGCCTTCAATTGAAGTACTAATATACATTAAACTGACAGTACGACCAAGGTATGAATCAGAACAGTGACTCATAACTTCAGTGCTTACCATACGATGGAACTCTACCAAAAATATTGCGGGAACAACTACATATTTTATATGAGACATGAACACAGGCACTGAAAGTCCAAAAAACAAAAATCACCAGATAATAGCTCACTTTAAGAACACATCCATTCTGGTCAAGTAAATAATAAATACTTATTAAACAATGTGGTAGTAAATCTGTTCAAATTGTCGCCTATGTTTGGGCATCCGCAGAGACTGGCATATTGCAATAAAATGTCTGAGCTGTCACCAGTTTTGTGTCTGAATCTCTAGTGCAATAAACTGCTCAACCTGCTCGCACCACCATAGCCACACACCAAAGTTCAAGGCCATCATAACGACCACCTCAAAGACTACTCCGTAATTCAGGAAAAGTCAAACTAGAATGGGTCAGCGATGACAGTCTCCGAATGATGATCCCAAAAAATGATTTGAAAGAGACATGATATGATAATTGCATGCACCAATGAATATAAAATTTCTAATATACAACATTAAATTAATTAGGGTAAGAATAATAAAATATAGATAAAACGTACGACTATTGATAAATTATTGCTGGAATTAACCTATTCTCACCTACGAGTATAACCCACATTAATTTATAACAGATAATTTTATGTGAAATATCTAAATGACAAAGTATTCAAGTACTATTTCCTTTAATTCAACTTCCTATGCATTCCTTTGATGTTCATCTCTCAGAGAGTGTGGGTGATAGGTCAAAATAGATGTTTCAAATCATGTTCCTTGAGATGCACTTTAGATGCAGGCCGAAGTAAGCTGAAATTTTGCACAGAGAATTTGATAATTGTTCTTAATAAATGCTGAAAGGTCCCCAGCAATCCTGTTTGTACTACAACTGTATCAAGGGAAAACTGGACTAAGTGACACACACAAAATTCTGCTCAGTGTTTTCATATTGGTAACCTAGAATACGTGTGAATTAGTACTGAATAGGTCGTTAATGAGCAAAACTATGAATTTCTTGGATAAAGTTTAAGAATAATCTCATTCCAATTTATTGTTGCAGGTAACAAGAAAACCACAGAAAGTAACAGGATAAGAAAGTTCAAAACTAATACCAGTCCAATCACTGGAATTATTTCTGTGAATTTTAACAAGTCTAGTGTTTGGGCTGCCAGTATAACAATAAACTTTAAATTTACTTTCATTTGCAGTGTCCATTTTACTAATATAATGCTAAAATTTCACAATGTCTCTCACACATTCTTCCGTATCAATTTTGGGCAACCCGTTGGTACAAGAGAGTCCCTTACAGCAGTGACACATGGAACAGCAGAGTAGACCTACTTTCCTGCACTCACAATGATGAGAGCAACTCTTCCTACAGCGATAGCTTTCCCTGTGTTATCAAATTGTCTGGAGCTGGAGGACAAGTAAAACCTGGTTCTAGGGAGTTGCCATTGCTATGCCAGTCCCAATCATTAGGAAATAAGACTGTTGTGGCCAAGTCACTACTGCACTTGTAGGTACACATGGGAAATGTGGAGTTGTGCTGCATCCCTAGTTGGTGGCAATGAAGCCAGTTAGAAATTAGCTCTCAAAGGTATGCTTCTAAGTAAAATATCTAAGATCATCCAAATCTTCAGTAAGAGAATCTTTATCATACAGAGCTACCACAAACATTTCCCCTGCTCTAAAGATGCTCTCGTATGTCACTGATGGGTCATTGAATACCGTAGCAAAGGCCCGAAGCTTAGTGTCACTCCTGAGTAATTTCCATGCTTTTATTTTCACTTTTTTGAAGAGAAAATACTGTATACAAAAAGTATACTTCTATACTATGAATCAGTATCTACCTACATGTACAGTAGTTTCCAATGGGTATATTGAGATGGAGGGAACCAAGTTTGAAAGAAAGAAAAATCTGCGGTCATTGTTTATATAAATCTTCCTACCACCATCTCAAAAAGGACAGTTTTATGGCAATGCAAACAAGAAACAACTGATTGGTGTCCTAAGAGTTTTCCTCCAGGAGGTTGGAATCACAGTTCATCAATTAGAGGGTGATGCAGACACACTCATTATGTCTACAGCTATATCCAAATGTAAGGAAATTGGCTCAGTGATTGTCGTATTGATGGATACAGATGTTCTCGCAATGTTAATCGCACAAGCAGAGCAGTGTAATGAACTTTACGTGCTGATCCAAGATTCACCATCAAGCATCCATGTAAGGATACACAACATAAAGAAGATAAAATAAAGCATTGGTGTTATGGCTGATGCTATCTTGTTTGCTCATGCTGTATCGGGATGTGACACTACATCTCCGTTTTAAAAAAAAAAGTGAAAATAAAAGCATGGAAATTACTCAGGAGTGACACTAAGCTTCGGGCCTTTGCTACAGTATTCAATAACCCATCAGTGACATACGAGAGCATCTTTAGAGCAGGGGAAATGTTTGTGGTAGCTCTGTATGATAAAGATTCTCTTACTGAAGATTTGGATGATCTTAGATATTTTACTTAGAAGCATACCTTTGAGAGCTAATTTCTAACTGGCTTCATTGCCACCAACTAGGGATGCAGCACAACTCCACATTTCCCATGTGTACCTACAAGTGCAGTAGTGACTTGGCCACAACAGTCTTATTTCCTAATGATTGGGACTGGCATAGCAATGGCAACTCCCTAGAACCAGGTTTTACTTGTCCTCCAGCTCCAGACAATTTGATAACACAGGGAAAGCTATCGCTGTAGGAAGAGTTGCTCTCATCATTGTGAGTGCAGGAAAGTAGGTCTACTCTGCTGTTCCATGTGTCGCTGCTGTAAGGGACTCTCTTGTACCAACGGATTGCCCAAAATTGATACGGAAGAATCTTGGTGTGAGACACATTGTGAAATTTTAGCATTATATTAGTAAAATGGACACTGCAAATGAAAGTAAATTTAAAGTTTATTGTTATACTGGCAGCCCAAACACTAGACTTGTTAAAATTCACAGAAATAATTCCAGTGACTGGACTGGTATTAGTTTTGAACTTTCTTATCCTGTTACTTTCTGTGGTTTTCTTGTTACCTGCAACAATAAATTGGAATGAGATTATTCTTAAACTTTACCCAAGAAATTTATAGTTTAAATTCATTGTTTATTGACCACCTCTTCAGAACTAATTCACATTTACTCTAAGTTACCAATATGAAAACACTTAGCAGAATTTGATGTATGTCACTTGGTTCAGTTTGCCCTAGAAAAAGCTGAAACACAAACAGGATCATTGGGGACTTTACAGCCATTATTGAGAACACTTATCAGATAATCTGAACACAAAGGATTATTGGGGACTTTTGTCCAATCAATGAGTTAACAAGGAGGGGGGTGCGTTACAAGAAACAGACAATTTGAAAAAATAGACCACCATTATTTAGTAGTGCAAAATATACTTACCATAATGAAAGGATATAGTATATGAGATGCCATTTAAGACATGATAATGTGTGAAAAAAAATGCCACTTAAATAACAACCATTTTGGCAAATGATATGCTCTTTGAAGTTCACCTCTACTCTCTCTTAAAGTTCTTGTGTAATCAGTACCACTTGCAGATGAATGGCATCTTTATGTTCGTCTAATGTGCATAGCCACTTTTCACTAAACTGTTGTATGTGAACACACAATGCTCCACTGTCCACGACACCACGACTGCAACTGGGTGTGCAGGGAAGACTGCCACGCTGAGCCTTGCCAAACACAGCCAACCCATGGCTGAGCAAGTTAAATGCCCCCTACTTGTGTGTCTACTCCCTCACCCTGCTTTGAATTATCCATCTGAAATTGTCAGTTTCCCGTGACACACCCTTTATTAAGACTGCGGTCTAGTGAGGGTGTGTGTGTGTGTGTGTGCTGGCAAAAATTGATGAAATATTACGGGTAATGCCAGATGGTGCAAATAAAGTGATATTGCATCTACGTACAATATTGTGGATTTGCATGCAGTGTTCTCGTCATACCACTGGAACTATGGTATCTTTAAGCAATGACCCTATCATTTAATTAGACACGACACTGTAGCAAAGTCCAATGTACTCCTATCGCCATTTCAAATGACTCTAGTTAGTATATTATAAGTAAATTCAGTATAGAATATTCAAATAAATACTATATTTACAATATTTATTTCATGTTTTGTTTTGATCTAATTTTTTGTACAGTATTTCAATTTTATTTTAACATATGTTTATTAATTGCCAGAAGGAAATTATTTTTCATTTTGTATTAACGTAATTCTTAATGGTAATTTTACACCATCCAACCATTTGATCAGAAATAAGATTTCCAGTGCTTTTAATCTTAATACTAATATTGTTAATTCAAGAACTTTCTTATGTTTGTTGTTAATTTCTTTTAAACATTTTTGGATTGTAATTAATTCCTTTTCAGTTTTGTTTTAATTATATATATATATATTTTGTTTTTAGTTCTTTTTTCCAGCTTTTCTGGAAGTAAATTTTATCTGCGTCGTGCTGCATAGGCATGATGTAGGAAGTAATGCTTCTGGCAAGACTTTTAACTAAAGGCGGACATGATAAATTCTGCCAGGGTTGAATATTTTTAATTCCAGTGCCAACCTAACTTAGAATTTGTTCAGTCCCAGAAGTTTAATAAACATAAATGCTGTGCTGTGTTAAAGAAGAGGATGCAGGTGCGTAATTAAAATTTTTATTAATGGTTTCAGGCACCTCCTGGTTTGAAGTGTCGCTTAGCACCTGGCGCCATGGTAGGTGGTACAATGTCATTACATTTTAAAGTAACCCCAAACTTTTACTGATGACAGAGGGACATCCAGGCATTAGAATTGTATTGGTTTGGATCAATAACAAAGTCTACTAGAACTTCTTAATAGTTTTTGAACACTTTCAACTTTGAGATAGTGTAATACAATCCAGTGGTCCAGATGTTCTAGCTGGAGTTAGTGACAGAGATATGTTAACTTTCGAATTAACCCTGAGGAACTTGAAATTATGTTAGTTATTTTGGAATGAACTGTTTAAGTGTTAGAAATTATAATTTTTCCTATTTTTGAATTTCAAATTAGGTCTATTAACATTTTCTTTGAAGCATTGAATTTAAATTTAATTTTCAATTACGAGAGACGTGAACTTAACTTTTAAATCAGTAGTAACACACTAGTGAACTCTATTTTTGTTTTTCGACAAACAGGGAGCAAAACTATTAATTTATTCATTTACCATCTGAAATGTTTTTATCTAGGTAGATAATTATTTTGGATGCATGTTTACCGGTTTCTCAAAAAAAGAAGTGTTTTCAATCACACTGCCAATCAGTTCAAGAACCAAGCAGAATTAAGGTTATGTAAACAAGGGAAGATGACATGAAAACAAATATCTAGAGATAAATAGGGTATCAGTGTCTCCCAACTTCCAGTAACTCTCCTTGCAAAGTTTAATGATTTTCATTTTAGCAATCAGCAGCCATTGTTGCTGCACAGATATCTTATCAGCAAACCTACTGATGAAATGGAACTTGAAAGTGCTTACTACCGTTACAGAAATGTTCAATTCAATGTTTGCCAGGTGTTGACTGTGTATTCAAGCTGAGCTTTCAATACGGTTTTAGCTGCGTGATATTGTACTTTCCTACTGATATTCCATTAAGTCTAGACAACTCATAGCAATTATTATTAGTGACACCTGTCACTTGGAACGGCCCTTTAAATAGAAGAAACAGCTTATGTGTGACATGCTCCCAGAACGAACTGACAGGATTTATTCTCAGTAGAACCAAATCATTCAGAGCAAAGAATGCTTTTTACTTGCTTTGTGGTGTTTCTTGCGGGTCTCTGCTGCTGTGTAGAGGCGTTTCTGAACTAATTTTAACATTTCTTGGCGTATCTTCTCCAAGTCTTCCGTGGTTGTAGGTACATCAAGTCTTGGCAGAACATCGTGACATATCTCAACTGAACGTTGACTAGTCTAAAACACTTATAGAAGTTGAAACACATCATTTGGTGCAGCAGAAAAATTATTATTTCTACCAGGCAGTGGAAATGCAGGAGCCAATGGATTTAAGTGATCACTGCATTGGAAATACCCTTGCTGATTAACATTTCCACTGCTCGCATGATAATACTAAGTTTTTATGGGCACTGACACATTACTATGTGACCTAGTATGCCATTGCTTTACTGGTTTCTGGTTAATTTCAAAACTCTGCGGTGGTGTAGTATTCATTACCACAAATTTGGGCTGGACTGTAGGTACCAATAGGTTGTGCTTGCCAGTGTTTTTGGTTACTACTGGTGGAAACCTTATCAGCAGGAGAAGCTGGCCTACTCTGACTAGCTGGATTACTACTGAGCAAGTAGCACATAGTGCCGTCCATATGTATGAACATAGACATTTGGTGTAGGCAAAGTTTCATCAACTTTAGAACCCCTGAATTTATTCTTACGGTAGCCTAGTGAATAACGTATCCCACGCTTCTTCCCAGCCTTACCATTGTACAATTGACCTTGTATATGTACACCACTTTGATCAAATTTCACCACATCTTCAGCATCATACTGAATGCGTACCCAAGGATTATTGTTAGTGTTGCCTGAGTTTGGTTGAGACCTAGTGTGTATGCTGGTACAATGGTAATGTGCAAACTTGACCTGGTGTCTCAGGATCACGATGATACTGCACTTGTCTCCGTCTTTTAGACTGACTGATCTTAGTATTTGTTGGCGGAAATCTGACAAGTTTGTGAACAGCCTATCTGCCCACCTGTCCTGAAACATAGGTGGCAGCTGTGATATGATAACTTCCATTAGTTCCTCATCTTCCTTAGGGGCATTCAAGTGTCTTGTTCTCTCGAACACCTCACTGAAAAGTTGTTTGAGAGTTTTACCCCCACCAATTCCGTAATTTGAACTTCCATCGAACCACATGCGTCTTCTAAGCTGGTATGTAATTGTATAGCTAGAACTTCAACTGAATTCTGCAGACTGGTAATGCTGGATTTGACAACTGTTATTTGTTCCTCGATGTTATCTAAGACATGGTGTGACATGTGACTGTCCACCCTGTTTTTGATACGCTCTAAATTCTCTCGTAGCTACTCAATTTTGCTTGTTTGTGTTGTGCTTGTGTTGGACAAATAAGTAACAGAATTTTGCAAAACAGTAACAGTGGCATTAGTATGTTTAATTTGTGACTGCAATGTTTGAATGTTCATATGCAATTGATTTGCAAGTCCAGAAAATTTACCATTCACTGCCATTGCTTACCTAAATGTAGAAAATTTTGTAGAGAGATTTGTGTCTGCAGATCAGTATTTTGATGTGACGAATACTCAACGTTACAATCAAAATCAGCTTCAAGCTGTAACCTTTGCTCGGAAAAATTTTCCTTTATTCTTTCCTCCAAACTTGCAGTGTTATTCCTTCCTCCAAACTTGAACTTTGCCGTGTTATTTCTTCCCGCAAACTAGCATTCTGTTGTGTCACTTTGTCGGAAATTCATGCAATAATTCTTGTGTTGAAATAGTACAAGTGTTAATACTAGATCTTAGCCTGACAACAGAGTTTTCATTTCCGATTGCACTGGTTTCAGTCTCATTCGCCATTTTATTATTCTCACATTCCTGCATGTTAATTAAACGTTCATTACAACTGCTCATTCCTTTCTCCATTTAAAGAAAATACAGCTCACGATCTGGCCAATCAATCATTAAAATTCTTTTCAGATTTTCTCTACTTTTGTAGGCCTACATGTTGGTTGTGCCACTGTTTTGGATATGAGAATGTTTGTAGGATAGAAATATATTTAAGTAAGTTAGTATGCAATTTAAATTAGATCTGAAAATATAATTAACTATTGTAGTGTGTGTAAGAGTATTTGACAGACACTGGCGCCTTTCTCCTAGCAATCTGAAAATCAACTCGTGTGTGCGACACCTTCGAAAATATGTAAGTTACATGGAAAGAAAACTTACTAATGTCCAAATTTGTAGTTTTTAAACAACAGAAAGGGTAGGAAACAAGAAACATAAAAAGCAAGACCACTGTTAATTTAAAGCAGATAAAAACACTAGGCACATGAGGATTCATACTGTTACAATTTCTCTCTCTAGAAATTAAGTGGGCTAAATAAAATTCGTTAAGGGATGGAGGTCTTAATCAAATAAAAGAATTAATTATAATTTTCTAATTTTATTTAAAATAACTACTGCAAAAATCCTCTCAACTCAACTTCTCACAAGGAATGGATATCATTAAATGTTCACAATTGACACCCATTAATAAAATGTATGATTACAACAGACAACAAAGAAATTAAATAACTAAATATCAGTCCCAATAGACAGTGTATCAACCATTATTTTATCATTTGTGTGTCCATATTTGACAGTTTGAATATTTACAATAAAATCAGTTTTACGCTTCTATTCAGTCCCATCTCAGTTCAGCCCATGTTCCGCCAGTCGCAATGTTCTAGAGTCCTCCAAGCGCACTCAAGCACAGTAGGCTTAACTCGTCTGTTTCACACCCTTTTGTCCCTTAACGCCTTCGTCATTCCGCAATCTCCTGTCGTTGTCCACACTTCACTTGACTCACGCACACTCGCCAGACGGCCTCCATCAAAGACTGCTGGCTGCTGAGTTGCGGCAGTATATATAGTGTCTTAGGCCGCCACCTAGAATATTCCCCAACTCGCATGATGCGTCGCGAAGGGCTGAGGCGCCAGTCAGTCTCACCAGAACATTCTTGCATCATCGCTGAACGTATAGAAAACTCTAGCAGGTGAGAGGAGATCTGTGACACCAGTAAGTCTCGCCACTGTCGGCATTCACGGGATTCCCAGAAGGGGGGGATCAGGAGGGCGCGAGCGCATCGTTCCAGGAAGAGGGGAGGGCGAGGTGGATCTCCGATTATGGCACGGGGCAGCTGAGTCGGCGCCAGCTGCAGCATGTAACAATACCCCTTTGTATGAACGCAGCCAATAAACGATGCTAATTACAGATGACACTACATTAACATAACTCATATTAACTGAAAAATTATGTTTAGTAAAGTGAAATTTGATGCAGTTGCAAAAGAAAAATATTGAAATTACTGTGGAAATAAAAATAAAAATCAATCTGAAATTACAGAAAATTTGTACTGTAACTGAGTCAGGCACATTAAAATATCAAAATCAATTCGATTATCACCTCTCTCTTGTGAGCCATATTAAATCTCAAATTACATGACAACTGATACAAGAGTTTCTGGCTTGAATAAAACAAAATTATGTCTTAAACTAAGATGTCGAAAATTATTACACCTTGGCTAGAGTGCATGATATAATTTAAAATATCAGACGTCTGGAAAGTCCTAAGTAGTTAAACTGCCAAACTTTAAAATAAAATTAATGGTAATAAGTTTCCAGAAATAATTTAACTCTTGATGACGAGAAACAGAAAAATTCACTGATGTATGAAGACAAGATAGTAGAGTTTAAGTCTTTAGAAATACCCATCCTTCCTAAGTGGAGTCAGCAGTGTCGGTTGAATGAAAACCCACTCAAAATATATAATCTGGCATTTCAGGATTATTGCTTGTTCACGCAGAACTTTGAGGTGGCTCTCAACACCTCTCCTAAGTTTACGTTGGGCAGTCTTGGGGGAGAAGAAAAGCCGCTGTAAAAATTACGGTGGACAGCCATCCATCATGTCTGATTTGACAGTCCCGGGATTCACACACAAAGATGATGACTGGAAAAGTATCTAAGATAACATCATATCCTGTTATCACAAACTTATTTTAAAAATAATAAAAGTTAATTTCTCTCAAGTGTAAAAATAAACTTGTATACATATATTTTAAATATGCTGCTGCAAAGAGAAAATAAAATTGCATTAACTTCTACCACTGAATATAAACTGCATTTTGTAGTAAAATTACCATACTTAAGAAAATAAAATTATAAGGTAAATTTAAGAGAGGTTGTCCTACAGATACAATTGTAACCAAATTAAATGTAACAAAACAAAAATGACAAAATTATAAAATACTGACTGAGTTGAGATGTGGGAGGATACTGTCTCACAACAAAGTTAAAGTTGTCTGATTCTCATTATTGTAATCACTAACCCTTTTCAAAGTTACTGAGACAGCCCCATAACTTTCTTTATGTCAGTGTTCTTTAACACAAACACCAACAGAGCACTACATTGTTGTACTCTCAACCAATGACGGCAACTAAGGACTGTGCTTACCCAACTGATACGTGTCACAGTGTCCTACAAGCCAGCTGATTCAGAATGAGATCTGACCGAGCACCTTGTTTAGGAAAGCTGTGTTGTCATTTCTTATCTCAACAGTTGTGGATAACATAGACATATTTGTACATGCAGCAGAAATTCTGTCGGCTAGCCTCACTCCCTTCCCTATTCGTACCGCACGCATGCTTCTGTCGTACCCTTATGGCGAATATTAAAATTAACTAAACATTCTTTCCCAGTAATAATTTTACCCCTAACTGCCATATAATGCAATCAAGTATCTTTCATCTTGAATCCATTCCTAAAACCAAACACCTATACATTACAGTATAAAAATACATCTCCAGAAGATGTCCACACTCTTTTCACAATCGGCCTTTTAATATTTATTATAGCATCTTCATCACTAATAGGGAATGTGCGAATGAATTATTTTTAGTTGGTAGCGCCCCCTAGTAAATATGGTGGTAGAAATGTAGTGGGAGAGTTGAGAGGAGAGATTTGGGAGGTTCTTAAAATTAAATTCTTGAGAGCCAATGAGGGTGAAACGAGATGAGTATGGAGTAGCACTGGAATGCAGGGGTGGGGGAAATGGGAAACCCCAGAGAAAACCCACAGACCAGTGGCGTCATCCAGCACTATTTCCTCATGTGAAAATCCGGTAACGACCCCAATGAGAATTGAACTCGGTCCACTTAGGAGAGAAGCAAGTAGTCCGACTACTACACCACCGCCGGCCCCCGGAGAGGGAAATAACATTAAACAGGCACATTACAGAAAACTGTACAATGACGTTGCTCGGAGAAACGTTCCAAAGTGTTCTAGGAAATAAAATTTTCATCTAACTTCCGAAAGTCCATTTTAATGAAAGGCTGAAATTTATATGACAGTAACCACATATTCTGTGTTAAACAAACGTTACGGCACCGAATAAATGACAAGTGCTCGAGTGAAACGACTGTTCAAAAACCCCTATAAAAATCAAAACTAAGTTAATTATATTATTTTTACACAGTTTTGAGCTCCATCAAATAAAGTGGTTTCAATATGGCATTTAATAAACCTCGTTTATATCTTTAAATTCTCAATACAAGTATTACACCATTCAAGTGAAAATCAGGCAGTAAAACTGTCAATTCTAAATTTTCCCCACTCAAATAAAAACATTGTGGCAGGCGACAGTGACTACAAAGTAGGTCGTCAGCCAGTGTCGCAATAACATCGCTGTAGTGTGCATCACACACTTCCGAGGCAACCATAGTACAACAACGGGGAAAACTACAGAGTGCTCATAAAAATTTATATTTTAAGGGAGCAAGTGTTTAAATATTAAAAACTAAGTTTGCAGTCACCGCTATTTTTAATGTATCATTTGATACCTTTGGACGAAATTTCATTGTATAAACAAATAAAACACTTTGACTGAACATTTACTAACATGTTGCAAGCAGAATGCAAGAGTGAAAATTCTGTAATAGCAGATTCGATTGTATTAAAAGTAATGGGGGAAAAAAAAAAAAAAAAAAATATTGAAATTATGATTAAACACATTAGTTAATTAGTACCAAATTAAAATGGTCACAAAGTGCAAATGTACAATCTTTTCTTTTACAGTGGCCAGAATTAAGTGATTGCTGACTCTGTCAAATTACATTCATATGCTTCCAGCAGAGATGGAACACTTTTATAAAACTAAGGTGAAAATAACAACACAAGATAAATATAACATTTGTGTTAAGGCAAAGATTCAGAATTGGTGGTTTGCATTGTTTGAGCAAAGAAAACTACGCAAATTGGAGTCCCACATATTACTACTGCAATCCAAGCCTCCTTCTGAAACTATGGTGCTTATCAATAGGAAACCTTAATAATTTAGTAACTGAAGGACTGTTCCTCAACACTGCACTGCATTCCACTACACAACATTATGAAGAGGTCTTTTGTGATTCATTACCGAGGTTTAATAAACACTGAAATGTTGTATTTATGTAAAAAGCTTCCGGCACTCGCCCCACCAAAAGTTTATGAAGCCTGTCACAAGAGAGCAGCCCGTGTCATTCACATGCTCTCTATAATCAAAATTAAATAACTATTTTAACATCTAACTTATGTCAATAAACCCCATGTGGTACGTACATACATTTTTGCTCAACTTTGGGCCAAAATATTTAAACTATTTTGTAGATCACTGTCAACAAAATGTTATATGTTGTGCTTCAGAAGAACTTGTATAGTGGAAAGGGATTTTTTTTTTCTTTTCCCATGGAAGTTTACAGCATGTTGAATTTCAAAACTTTCGAAAATTTCCCATTATTGAAAGCTTACAAATAAAAATGAGAGGGGGTTACACCTTATTTTTTTTTTTCCGACAGACTTACCTGTTACCACAGTTATTGTAAACAAGAAATGGTTCAAATGTTTTGTCCCCTTCTTGGTAATTGGTAAAAAAGGATCTCAAAATCATGAATAAAAAAAAAAGTGCCTCAACTTTGGGCAACAAAAACTTCACAACCAAATACACTAACAACATACAATGTGACCCAACATTTAAGAGCACTTTGTGATGAGTGAAATGGTTTTGTTTCATTCAGTTTGAACAAAATTCACAGAAGGTAGAAAATTTGGCATGAACGTCGAAACGCAATATAATCGCTACACGTCATACATTAAAAATAGCTGTAACAGCAAAACAAGTGGTTAATTTTTTTTCTACACCTAGCCTAATTGGTTTTAGACTCTTAAAATATTGCAACGTGACAACTGTCACCGACGTGGCAGCTGCACATCACTGTCCACTCTAGTTCAGTCAGTTTATACATGAAACACAGCTGCAATGTTGAAATAAAAAAATTGAAATTCTGTCTCGGAAAAGTTACTCAGTATTACTGAAATTTCAAAATGTCACTTTCACAGTTTCAAAGCAATTTAAAAGTCACTCACAGTATCAATGAGACATGAAATTGAACCAACACAGCAGTAGTAATTATTTACTAATGTTCATTAAAAAACCTTGCATCGCAAGAAAAATTATGACAACAGGAGGTAAAAAAACTTTCCCCCAGATGCCCTGATGGCCACCCAACACCAGCGGAAATAATTTCGTAGTAAAGTTAGTTGTCTGAAAGTACTTGAAGTTGCGTATTAATATAAAAAAAAAGAAGTTCCGGCCGCGGACGCTTGCTAATTGTTCAGCCTCAATCCGTTCTCCTCACAGTCTTGTGTTCATTTGTTGCCGAGTCCAGGGCCCTCAACTTGCAGCTCGACACGTGGCTATCCCCTCTCCTCTAGTTATGTTGCTAAAAGATAGAAATTCCCGGAGCTCGACTCCTATTGGCTAAAACAAATTACATTGCAGCGGTCTCACCAAAGATTTTGGAACAAAATTTGCATATGCAAGGGAAACTGCAAAAAAAAAGCTTGAGGCAACCTCCAACTGCATCTTCAAAACTCAACAACACCAACGCACTACAGATAACCACTGAAACATGGCCATGGAATTCACCAAACATTGATAAGCTATTCTCGGTCCACGTGCACTACAGAATTCTTTTTAAATATTACACACTTGCAAAAGAAACAGAATTGAACTAAAAGTCTGATAAAAAAATATTATAAAAACTATTAAAAATATGAATATATCACAACGTTAAAGTATATATCCAATAAATACTTTAAAATTAGAACTAAGACTATTAAAAAATCATTTATAAAAAATATTATAAAATCATGGAGCAACCACCATTTGTTGAAATGGCAAGAAATAACCCTTTTACTAACCAAGCATCTGTATGGGATTCACTCAGCTTTCAGTTTATAAGCAACAATGGACAGACCATTCCCATTATAAAGTCAATTAAATCAAGGGATCGCTGTATTTTTTAGTCAGCAGCCTCCAAATATTTGGCAGCTGGAAATTTCGCATCATTCCAACATGCACATGCAACAATAATTTTTTTCATTGTGGGTTACAATTACAAGAACCCAGTTTGTTTGCAACAAATATGTTCTCTTACATACACATCCAATGACTGACCATAAAATATCACTTAAAAAGAATCTCTGTATAACATGAACTAAACTGCTGGCTACAAATGTGATAACATTAGAACGCAGGCTAATCAGCAGTTGGGAAATTTTATCAATCTAACTGGAAACAGCCTAACTATTTGTTGAAATTTTCTGCTGTTTTAAAAAATTAAAGCACTTCATTTAAGTAACAAGTTACATAATTAATTTAAACGAGTGTTGGCATCACTGCTGGACTATTGCTGTACAAACTGAAAAAAACACATAACTTAAAAAAAAAAAAAAAAAAAAAAAAAAAAAAAAAAAAAAAAAAAAAAATGACTAAGTAGGACTCAAAACTGCACTAATGAGTGAAATTAATACTATCCAAAATGTAGGTACAAAGACCGAAAATTAACATCACAGCGAAAATAACACCAGGTATCAAAACTTTTGGTTCAAATCCAAACACATTATTAGCATCACAATAGCTTCGAATTTTACTATGCTAACATATTAGGCAAATGTACCGTTACATATATGTCACGCCAAATGATGCGTTAGTAAATTATATCAAAACACCGTTTGCAAAACCCAAAAGCGACAACAATATTCGGCGGGAATTTACCGTCGTTACACACATCAAACCCTAGATTCAAAACAAATACCATAGTAACCAAAGCTACCAATTAACTACTTTATACAACCAAATATACTATGAAATAAAACAGTTAATTGTTTAAGACATAATATATGACATGAAATTAAACGTATTTTCCTTAGGTTACAATATCATATAGTGCCATTACAACTGTAACGGCTAACGTAAAATAATAATTAAAAAACACACAAGCTGCACTGTTAATATTACCAGTTAATATACATTTCACGTGCACATTTAGTTTCATAAGCGAGGGTAACATTTTCTTACAGCAAACTTGAGAACACTCAAGTGTTATTGCCGAACGATTACAAAAAATGCCTACATACAGTAAATTAATATAGGACTTACGTTTTCGCATTCTGTAATAATTACTTCGTTCGCCGGGAACATCTGCTCAGCTACGAACAGCATTTAATCAATATAGTAAAATACTTATTATATTAAAAATGTAAACGTAAACACACCAAAATACGTTTATTCGCTCGTACACAACACATTTTCTCCCACATTAAAAATAATGGCCTTTGAACTATGTTATAAGGCCTTAAATGAAATTTATTTTCTGAATACAAAATCAAATATATAAAAAGTTAATAGATTATAATTTTTTGCACGACACTATTTGACGACACTACTAAAATTACAAGCAATAAATCTTTTAAATCCCTTACACAGTCAAATTCTTGCCTCCAAATTTAAGTGTATGATAAGTAGTAATAAGTATATGTTTAATCCCCACATGCATGCTTCTTCTACAGTAGCCAAAAAATCTCTAACTGTAATAGACCCCTAACCAGAGCTTGCACAGTGGGGTCCACAATGTATTAAATAATATTAAATAAATAAATAAATAAATAAATAGATAAATACCAAATAAATAAGTAGTACAAAAAGTACAATAGTCCATTAAACATTTCTCCTTTTAATAAGTTTTATCAAATAATATTGAATGTGTGTGAAAATATGTTACAATTTAAAAATTTTTTACTGGGAAAATGAAATTTAAATTAATATTTAAAATTTATTTTCATAGTGAAATGTTGCTTTTGTTTTCCATGCAGGAAGAAATGTAAGAAATGTTGTAATTTTTCTTGAATACTTTATTAAATTAAAATTTAATTTATAAGAGATGTAACTTGCACAATGAATTTAATTCCTCTGAGTTCGTAATGGTATGTGCATTTTCACTTAAATTAGCATTCAAACCCAGATAGTCTCTACATAAATGAATTAATAATCTACATAACCTAATTTGTTTCCAGCAGTTGTTCATTATTTTGAAATTTCTTCAAATATAGCAGAAGGATAATATGGAAAAATTGTTCTTTTTATCATTGTCAGCATACAAGACACTTTACAACAGCGCTCCTAGCGGCTTGTGCTGACGAATACCCGGGAAATTCAAATTTACATGGCTCGGGATTCGCGATTTAAGTGCAGTTGTCGTCTCGTAGTATTAATATGTGTTGTTTTGTCAAATGAAATATTATGGTTGCTTATTTATATTACTATGCCGTATTTAAAAATGCACTTAAAGTACGAATATTGCCACTTGAAACAAGGACAATCAGTTGTAACAGAATCATGTTACTGGGCACAACCTTAGATGTTGCAAGTAATAAAGGACAAATGTTAATCAATTAAAAGTAAGAGAATGGAATGCTAAACGATATTTTATTTGTCAGATACATGACCGACTGCATTTATTCAATAAATTATTAAGAATGGATTTGACACCAAGCTTATTTTTCGGCAAAGAAAATCAGGAATGAACATAACCAAAAAAAATTCTTGGGCAGAAAAATCTCCACAAGTTTTCTGTGTTTTAATAACAAAAGATGAATAAAAAATAGCTCTACTACAGTTAGTGATTTCAGACTGTTGCTTTTATTAGCTCTATAAGCAGCTATATATTTGAGATATTTTAGATTAAACTTGCAACAAAAATGTTGCCTAAATTATAACTTACTACACATAAAATGTTTATAGAAGTAATGAAGGAAGAAGTAGAATAAATTGGGGAAATATTAATTCGCAAAATAAACCAACGCACCTCCTAACAAAAGAAGAAAAAGCTATATATATTAGATCAAAAAAATTGTGTTGTATGTAAATGTGAATATACGTACAATAAAAAAGTATGCCACCATGATAATATAACTGGAAATCTTAATAACCCAATATGCAACAATTGTAACCTAAAATTACAAAATTTTGTTCCAATTTATTTTCTTAACTTAGCTGGTTATGATGTACATTTATATATTAAAGAACTAGGATAAGATTAACAAAAAAATAGATTTAATTGCGAATAATGAAGAAAAGTTTATAACTTTTGGGAAACAAACAGAAAATTTGCAAATGAAATCTATAGACAGTTAAATTTATGGCAAGTAGATAAATTATGATCTAATTTTAGTAAATAACAACTGAAGCATGCTCAAAAATATTTTCCAAAAGATAAAGTAGATTTAGTTATAAGATAGGGTGTATGTCCATAAAATTATATGGACAGTTGGAAGAAATTTGAAGAAACTAAACTTTTTCAAAAGAGCGAATTTTATAATGAATGTAACGAATCTGATGTAACTGACGACGATTATGACTATGCAACATGTGTGTGGGATCAATTTAATATTAAGAATCTTGGTGAATATGATTTATACTTAAAAAGTGATGTATTACTGTTAGCAGATATATTCGAAAATTTTAGAAATACGTGTATAAATGCATATGATTTAGATCCTGTGTGGAATTTTACAGCACCATGCAATGCGAAAAATGACTAACCAACCATTATATTTATTACATAATTATGATATGATTTTAATGATAGAAAATGAATAAGAGGTGGAATATCGCAATCTTGTAAGCCATATGTTAAAGCAAATAATAAAAATTAGTAGGTTTTTAATCAAAATAAAGAGTATAATTATTTATCATATCTTGATGTAAATAATTTATATGGCTGGGCAATGTCTCAATATTTACCATATGGTGGTTTTGAATGGGTTGATTATTCAGAATTGAAATTAGATTATTGGCATAATTATATATTAAATATCAATGATGATTCACAATATGAATACATATTAGAAGTTGATTTAGAATATCTCCAAGAATTGCATAATTAAAAAAAATGATCTATCATTTTCTGCAGAAAATAATTTAATTCCAAGAACAAATAAATCTAAATTATTAACAACTTTACATGACATACAAAAGTATGTAATACACTATCATAATTTGAAACAGTGCCTAAACAATGGTTTAAAATGCACTAAAATATATAGAATATTAAAGCCTAATCAGCCTGATTGGTTAAAAAAAGTATATAGATGTAAATATGACAATAAGAACTAATGCAAAAAATAACTTTGAGAAAGATTTTTTATAAGATGATGAATAATTCTGTGTTTGGTAAAACTAGGAAAAATATTAGGAATAGAGTAGATATAAGGCTGATATCAAATAAAAAAGTCTGCAAAAAATTTATAGCAAAACCAAATTTCAAAAGAACTACTGTATTTAATGACAATCTTGCGGCGATACATATGGGAAAAAGAAATTTAAAATTTATTATGCCTATTTATGTTGACATGCCAATTTTGGACATACCAAAAGAATTGATGTATGATTTTCGTTATGAAGTATTGAAAACAAAATTAGGTGATAAAATTGAATTATGTTATCAGGATACTGATTCATACATTTATAACATAAAAACAGAAGATTTTCACGAACGTATGAAGACAATGATAGATAAATTTGATACAAGTGATTATCCAAATGACAATGTCTATAACTTACCACAAATAAATAAGAGAGTTTTAGGTAAAATGCAAGAGGCATATAATAGTGAAATAATGGAAGAATTTGTTGGTTTACAAGCAAAATGTACGTGTACAAGGTTAATAATAAAGAAAATATACAATCAAATGGTTGGAAAAATTTATAGCTAAAAATAGAATAACATTTCACAATTATAAGAAATGTTTGTTTAATGATGAGATAGAACAGGCCTATAGAACAATGAATTTTATGAGTGAGAAACATGAAATATATATATTCAGTCGAAGTTATTAAAATAGCATTAAGTCCTCATGATAACAAGAGAGTTATACTAGAAAATAAAATATATATATTAACATATTGGGTATCAAAATGTATAAATTTTATTCGTTATAATTCAGACCAGTAAAATTTACAGGCCCTGTAATATTAATATTAATATTTCAAACATCTTTAGTTTCTAAAATAATATAAATATCAGGACCATCAAAATCAATTAGTTTTCCTATTCATCTCTAGTTTCCAAAACAGTATAATTAAACTGCACATGATTAATTTGATAAAAAATTGGATATGGTGGATCGTGGATAATAGAATCTCTAAAACAAAACATTGTTTTTGGTGAAAACTGGCAATTATATTTGTTTCTAAATGGTTAGACTAGTCATATTTTCTAAACATTCCATATACTAAAATTACAATGAACATTTATTGTTTTTAAATGGATTAAAATGGGTAATTTTGTGCCTAAAACAACTCTGTCTTATTTCAAAAACCACATTTCTTTCAAAACCAAACATATCAGATAATTGATTATCAAATTTCACATCAAACTTAGATTTAACCAAATTTTCTTAGCACCATCTCAGCATAAGCAGATTGGTAGATTTAAATTGAACTAGATGTCCTCTTGTTTTGTAGACCCAAATAATAATCAACTTCACTGCAGGTTGACGTGTTCTGGACACCCACTTATCCCTTGCGCCCCTTTGTATCACTGCAGATGCATCAACCACAATAGCAACGCCTGACCGATCGACACTAGGCCTCGATGACGATCAGTGCATATCGACAAGAATGGCATATTTACACGTTTCCTGCCACTCTGCAACCCGTGGTCCGAGGACCACTATATTTTAGATTCCTTACAAGAGGTAACTCTTGTAATTAATTGGTATGTGGCCTGAAATGGTGTTTGCTGTGAAGTCACGACCGTTAGATACAACAGTAATTGGAGGGAACATGGGGTTAAGTGGTGTCGCTATACCCTATGCTTTTTCAATGTGCACGACATCGGTTAGCCTTGTGGCCGAACCCGGAGTGCTATGTGACCCCAAGAGGGTTGAAAAGGCGGGGAATAATATTCCCGAAGAAAGTGAAACATGGCAAGTGACCCCCCAGTTCCAGTAATTAAAGAGACGCAAAACGGAGGATTTTGTTTGGTATTGCGCCATAGTTTACTAGGGAAGTTGCCCACTTTTCCATAGGGGGCTGCATGAAACCCGCAGATAACAGGGCAGAAACACGCCCGAAAGAGCGAAGTGCATGTGACATCACGCAAAGTGAAATACAGACACACAATACCATTATTCCCCATATTTCACTAAGCAGGTATGCCTATGTTAGTTATAAGAGGGCAAATGTTATCTTCTAAGGATAATCAGCCATATAAGGCCTCATTTAATCTAATATCATCCTTTTCATTCTTGTTATCATGTAAGTTTTAGAGTTACGTTTTTTCACATTTTCATTTAACTGCAGCCTCGCCGACTTCACCGAGGTTGCGGCCATCTTAGTTCAGTTCTACTTCAGCACTCATGCGATATGGCAGGCGGATGGTAAGATCCTCGTTTACCACCCTCAGTACCTTAACTTAAGCTGATTACTTCATGATAATAGAGTTTGAGTAAAACAGGAACAATTAATTTTTATTGTGACGAGGATAAGTCCATTCTGCTCCTGAGGTAACACTTCAGGACTTCACGTGTGTAACCACACATTTTCAAGTAATCACTTATTAAGGTCCACGCCTTACTTTACTCTAGCGCCCCCCAGCAGGACACGAATGACACTTGTTCTGTACTCGAGCCATCAATAAATACGTGAAATAATGAATCATCTGCTTTTATTGACTAATACTCTCCCGAGTATCATTGGGCACTGCGCCCTAACATAGTTTTATTATCAGTGTGCTTTAGTGTTTAAAGTATTGCTTCACAGGGCCTGCTTCACATAAACAGGGTACCTTCAATGTTAACATCGGCATGCGAAGTGGCCGACAACTTCGTCCTTTATCAAAGTTTTTAGCATAATTACAGTGCTAAGTTAATCGTCAATCGAAATTTACTACAAACTGATTGCGTGTCCAGAGGTCCCTTTAGGCCATCAGCTTACGGCCTCCGACATCATCGTTCTCTACCGAACGTAGTGCCGGGCTCATTCAATAGTTCCTGCCCTCTTCCTGCCATACCAGTCGGGGCAAAAACACAGCTTATCATCTCTGGGAACCACAGCGCATCAAGTTTAAATCAAAATGGGCACCCAATTTCTTAATCATGTCTATATCAGTCCTGAGAGAACCCAAATCATTCCATCGCCCACATGTATAAATATAATTATATTTCACTGTATATTATACATGGGTCGGCAGAGCTCTCCTTTAGACCATTTTCCTTGAGAAAGTCAGTCAAGCATTTATACCAACATTTGGAACCTTGTTTGAGGCTGTATGAACTTCTCTGTAATTTGCACAAATGCCTAGTCTTATCTTCATTACCTCTGGGTGCCTCATATACACCTCTTCTTCAAGCATTCCATTTACAAAGGCTGTTTTGACATCAAATTGTTTGAATACCCAATCATATTGAAGAACGCATCCAATCAGTGACCTCATAGATTCAAGTCAAATAACTGGACTGAAGGTGACAAAGTAGTCAAGACCTTCGTGTTGGCTAAATCCCTTCACCACTAGCCTTGCTTTGTATATGATGACTTGACTGTGAATTGGTTTTAATATTATAAACCCATCTGTTGTCGATAATTCAGTATATAGGTGGAGGAGCTACCAATTGCCATTTTTGATTCTTCAAAACAGAATCCATCTCCTCGTACATCGCCTTCTTCCAATATGGAGCATTCTTATGTTTAATGCTGGTTTTACATTGGTGCGACAGGTGTTGACGCGACAGATGTGACATCACTGTAAATGTGGTTGTAATGAAAACACTGTGATGCGACACAACATAAAAAAAAACACTATTTTGACCACTCATGGCTGAATATACGAAAATGTTCTGAAGGCCATCTTCATATTTGCAAGAAGGAATGAAGCAGAATAATTTGGTACACAAAAAAAATCACATTAATGTTTATATATTAATTAGTTTTCAAATTGGAAAAAATAGTATGGGCCTAACCATATCAATGTATAGGATATTATAGCCAGGTTAGTATTTCAACCTGTTTTAGTTTTGCAGAGTTAAGTTTGTTTGCATTCAGTTTATTATATTTCGAGGGAAATTAGGAAACAGTAAGGGGATGGGGGCATTAGTTTAATGTCTTCCGTGAGACAGCAGTGGCATTTTATGTTGCATATTGTTTTGATGGATCAGCAGAAAATTTTGTTCGTATGGAAATAACATTAAATTATTGTAACTTCGAAAATGTCAACTTCAATGAAAATAACAAATCACCATATATACGTCACTGCTAGAATTCGTACATATGAAGCAATACACACACACACACACACACACACACTTTGTCTGAAGTTAACTTTGCACTCGTTGAATCCACGATACTTACAGGTGAATAAACTAATAATATTTACACTCTACTAGTGTTGAAAGTGCAACTTTTTCAGGCTCTGTTTGTAAATTTCGTAACCCTTTAAACACTATTTCACTATGGTAATCCTTAAAAGTTTACTTCGCTAAATCACATTTGTTTGTCACTAGCATTATATAATTTATTTGCAGAATAGTTCAGTAAAATCAACACTGCACACGTTTCCTGAAACCACAGTTTTACAAAGTGGTACACACATGCCGATTAATATTATATTTCACTCAAAAACACACTACAGCGGTACCTGTAACTAACTATGCTTGAAGAAAGCAAATTAAAAATAATTAACTACAAATAAAATATTCCGACAACACCAACCAGATAATATCTTCGCATTTTATTGCAAATGTGACCAACTTAACTTTGCCACCACTTTTGCAACAAGAAATTACACTAGTTTATTGATGCTTGTCATATCTGCGACACGACAAAATTAGAAATTATTTATATCTAGAAAATCTGTCGTGTCCGAGATTTCTATCGCAGTGATGTCACAAAATACTCATCTGTGATTGGATGAAGCATTACTTCTGTCGCGTCGTGCTCGTTTTGTTGCACCTGTCGCGCCAATTAGTAGTGTGGGATTGCATGACACAGGGTTAAATAGTGAAACAGAAGTGGTAAATGATACTGCCACACGTTCGGGCAGCCATTTGACGGATGTCAAGTTGTCGCAATTCAGTGGAAAGTAGGTTTCCAGGAGCAGTAAACTCAGTTATAGAGGAATTTGGATGAGGTTTTATACTTATAACCAGGCTCCAGGCATTACATGTGGAACAATTGCAATCTGAAATGGAGAGCAGTCTATGTCTCCTCGGGGTTGTGCTCCGACGGCCGAAGACGGAATTCTTCCGACATAATGTTCCTTAGATAAATTAGAAGATAAACATGCATATTGCGGAGTGGATTCTTAAGGCGAAACACACACAACTTTAATTTCTGGTAAACAATTAACAAAGCACTTGATAGTAATGAAGACAAAGTACTCTGAGAAATACATGTTACACTTTAAGTGGGAAGGTGGCGGCCCGCACCCCTAAGTGCCCGAAGGCTACCCGAATGAAGACACAGACACATCTTATGTAATTTCAATGGGTTTTTATTATATCCTTCTCTGAAGACGAAGTACACCATGTCTGGGCTTAACCTGCCGGTAAGGTAACACTGTATAAAAGGCACTAGGCCACAAAGAATTAAAGTTGAAACTTAAGCCTGTCTAGATGATGCAAACCTAAGGGAGATAGAGAGGTGGAGAGTCCAGGGACGCAGATGAAAAAAGATTCCAGATTAATTATACCATAGTGGTTAACATGATTGATGCAAAACTGGAGGGCCGCCTGAGTGCGCGGGAACCATGAAGGCATCTGACCGTACATCCACACTCTCTCGAAGTGAAATGCTGACTAATGCCTCCACACAGCATTCCAGCCAGCATTGGCGGGCAGACTAGCTTCGAGAAATACTTTCTTACCCTGCACACCACTGACATGAAACACTGCCTTTCTTTTGTTGATAGATTAACATGCACATAATTAAACCCTTGCAACACAAGCACTGCGTGGAATGGAATGGGGATGAAACACCTGAAAATGAAAAAAAACAAGGTAACAACGAATACACTTGAAAAAGCCCACAGGGGCATAAAAAACATTATAGGGCATCTTTGCCTATCGTTACTTGGCTCAGCTCACATAAGCATTGCATGTTTATTCCATGTTACTATAAACCCATTTACCTTGTGTCTACTTATGGTATTTGGGCATGCGAGCGGATGTTGTGTCTTCTCACATCGCACTGGTTCGCATGCACCCTACACTACCTTGCTCAAACACTGCACTGCACCTCTTCGGGTCGCGCTAGTGGGTGGTGTCTTAATAGTACCATAGCAGCGCACTACTTCACACTATGTGCCACGGGTGCTCAGTAGAGTGCTGATGCCTACTGCGGAGTCTTTACGGCAGGAAAATGGGCTAGGGGCACGGGCGATGTCAAATGCTCCCTCCCCCCACCCCACCCGAAACTGTTTGCATCCGTCACATCACTCGCAGCAGGAGTACTCCCTTTGCTCCTCACGACATGGACGTAATTCATAGCTTATTCTATGCAGCTGTATCGGTGTCTCTCATAGCCGCATCTTGCGAGTCTGTGTTTGCGGGGCGACGAAGTGCCACCGCATGCTCTGCAGTCCATTGGCGGAAGTCTCTGCCATGTTGTCCTGCATTGCAGTAGCTGACCCACTGCCCTTGTTGTCTATCACTGCCATCCCTGCTATTTACACTGCTCTCCTTACCAATGCGGCAGGTGTGCTTTTTCTGGTGGCCACCTGGGTGAAAAGCTATTGCAGGCTGATGCTCTTGTGTTGCGACTCCTACAATCGGTCGGGCCTGCTCCGCGGCCTACTTATTGCTGTCGGCTTCTCCACTCAAAAATGGCGCTACCATGGCGGATGTCATCTCCTCTGCTGCTATAGTTCCCACAGGAAGTACGGGTGCTATTTTCAGCTCTCTAGGCCAAATGCCTGCCCCCCCCCCCAGCGCTGCGCCATTGGACTCTCTGATGCTGGTCATCGGGCTCACCTCTGCAGACACAAGTGTGTCGGGTGATGCTGGACCTTCTGCATCAGGTGCCTGTACTTCTGAGTAGGGTGCTGACCCACTTTTCACTGTTCTGCCCTAGGCAGGATGCTCGTCATCACCGACGCCATTGTGAGTCTGCTGTGTGTCCCTGCTGCTCATATGCATATTGTTGCTTCCTCCTCCATTGCTATTTACACATTGCCTCCTCCTATTTGTTGCTCATTTCCATCCGTCATCATGCATCGATGTAGTGGCTCGGTTCACTGCTGTACCTGCTCCTATAATTACACTGCTGGCTATGTACACACCTCTGCTTGCTGGATGTTGCTATATACACGCTACTTCTCCTGCTTGCTGGACATTGCTATGTACATACCATTGCTTGCTTTGTACATTATCTACAGCTTTGTACACCACTATCTCCTCTTGCTTTCATCTGTACATGTGAGTAATAACTCACTGTCTGGAACTCTTGCGGTTTCCTCACCTGGCTGTCCCACCTCACTGTAAATCTCAAATGTGTGAATCACCGTTGGAGGTGGGACTTGACACCCACCGATTAACTTCGCGCACATGAAATAGCACAGTGTGTGGAGGGAAGTTATGAGCCCATGGATTAACTCTGTTTGAACAATGATGTCACGTGCAGAGGGGGGATTGACGACCAACCGATTATCTCTGCATGCATGACGACAAAGTGTGTGAGTGATGAGTCGGACTTACGATGCTGACGATGGGACGAGTCAGGAGCACAAGCTTACCAAAATAATGATGTAATGAATGATAAAATTTGCTGTAATGAAACTATGAAATCTTGAAATGACTTGATTAATATTTACATCCCGATGCATAGTTGTTTACTACTCTGCTCCCTTCACACTTGCGATTATAATTGCAATGAACTCCCTTCACACTTGCTTGCGTGATGAAATTTTGTAATGAGTTTGTACAATGTTTTCACTTCGGCACATAGTTGTTAGGTACAGGTAACTCTTCTTATTTGCGAAATCAAAATGAAAACAAAATAAAGAAATTTTGTGGTGACGGTTTACTGTCTGTTTCCTATGCTGTTCCTGAAAATGTGGGAGGTTTGGGAAAATTGCAGGATAATGCAAAGTAAACATAGGAATAGAATATATGCCGGCATGGATAGATTGGTATTGGGTATGTGGTATTGGGCGAAAAGGCACAATAGGTAGGGTTGGCATTGTTACTGGCTAAGTTTCAGGCACTGAAGTCCGGGCTGCTGCCATGTGTGTACTGCTGACGTGTGGTGTGGCAGGCTCGTTCTTGCGAGTGACCGTACAGTCCCTGCATGTAAAATGCACTCCCTCTGTGGTTGCTCATTCCACTTCTGTCTGACACTGTGCAGGGGTGGTTGTTCTGTACAAGTGGCATTTTCAGATTTATACCCTAGTTCCTTCTGTACATTCACTGCTATTGCATGTGTTTATCCATTGCAGTTCGTTGAAAAATGAATCCCACTTGTACATTGCTGCCTGTGACGTGAAGTGCACTTAGGCTGGACCATCGAGGAGAATAGGGTCGTGTGGACTGGATAACAAATATTACTGTCGTTTTCCAGGCAGGCACCAGCTCTCATCAGTGGAGAGCACGAGTATAACTCTGGTTATGTGGTAGACGGCCTTAAGTGGCCCCCTCAATGTCCTATGTCTTAAATTGTAGAAGTTGCAGAAATTCATCTTTGAGATATCCAAGTACACCTGAGCTAGTGAGGCGCACTCCCGGGGCTGTTATAGGCAACCTTACACCTTCAAGGTTATGTCGTCAGTTTACCAGTGATGCAGCCGAGTAAATAAAAGAGCGAAATCTTTACAAATCAATTTATTCACATTATTCCTTCAAGAGGCACTTGCATTGATGTCTCAACGTTCTAGTGGGTGAACACTGATGCTTTTAAATGGCACGAGGCCTACATTACATTACAGTGAATTACGGCCCGATCATGTACAAAAATGGCTCGGGGTGCAGAGTGCCTCACTCCCTGGATAGCAAAGAAAAAAAGGTTCCGATTTAATTACATATAAACTATTGAAAAACTACATGATTGGATGGAAATATTGTAAGTCCAGGTAGGATGTCACACACACGATCACTCTGATAGACCATTACAATGGTACTGCATATGCCTTGGCACGGAGCCCGCTGGTTGGTAGGGTCTCCCGTCGCCACTGACGTCGACTCCATGGGACTAAGGGGGTCACGATTCCACCCAATGTTTTCGTTTATGGGGCAGAGTACCCCCAATATTTTCGGTTATGAACAGAACTCAACCAATATTTTCAATCATATAAATCCTTACTGAAAGTACTAATTAGTCAAAATAAATGAAAATATCTTATAAAATAAGCTGTGGAATGTTCGCCTAAGCCAATGTCAAGTACGTGAACGCGTACCTACTGTTGTCTATGGTTATGAATCACATGAGGTCGAGTGGAGTGTCTGCTGTATCATTACTCTTTGACTCCCACCAGTGCATCGGGACCACGGCCGTAGAATACAGGTCTGGACACTCGCCTATTTAACAATGTTAACGAATTGGCCCCCTTATTGACTGATTTAGTTCATACTGTAGCCACAGAGCGCTGCAAGCAAACTAGTGTTGTTATTATTGCTGGTATAGGGACAACACCATAGAGATATGAACGTCATTTTCCCATTTGAAGAAAAAATTGCAATTTCCCTCCCTATACTTGCCATGTCAAACAGAACTACTTCGGTAGCAGCGCTTTGCGGTTGGGTTCAAGATGTGATTCATTTGCTGCTTGCATCAAGTATTCAGTACTGAGCTGTTATTAGTGCAATGCTAGTAGTGTTTAACATGAGTGAAAAGAGTTTTAAATATCTGCTTTAAACTTGGTTAAATAGTATATTAATATATTTGTTTTACAAAGTGTATTAATAGTGATGACGGGTAAGCATATAATACTGTTACCCATCACTATTGTTGAGACAGATAACAAAACAATTCGGAATAGATACATTTGTTTACAAAACTTCACGAGTTGAATTCGCCGAGAATGTGACATCATTGCCTGATGCAGAAGCTTCTTCTTGTATTCCTTCACTAGCTCTATCAGCGAGTTCAGCTTTGGCATCGTCACAGTCACAGACATATGTTGCGAGTTGCGACAAGTTGCCTGGTAAGAGTAAAGGTAGAGCTTTTCAGAAATCATGGACGACATCATTTAGCTGGGTGGAATGGGATGATACTTTTATTTCTGTGGGTTTTTCTAACTGGAAAAAGGCGCTCGAAAAATTTAGGTCACATGAGAAAACAGAAACTCATAAAGAAGGCTTAATGAAGTTAGCATCTTCCTCCAAACAAAATGTTGCAATACAATTAAACGATCAGCTAAACAAACATATGTAGAATGCTCACTCAGCTCTAATGGCTATTTACACAACCTTGAGGTTCTTTTTTCGGCAAGGATGATCTATCCGGGGCCATGAAGACTAACTTGAAAGAATGGATGGGACGTTCAAGTTACAAAAGTTACAAGTAGTTATCGCACGACATTTAAAACGAGATTATTTATATCTTAGGAAAATCGGTTTTGCACTCAGTAGTATGTGAAATGAAAAAGAGGGAACACTTCGCCATTTTGGTTGACGAGACTTGTGACATCCCAATACATGAACAAGTGACCTTCTGTATTCGAAGTGTCGACGAAAATTTAACCATAAGTGAGGACTTTGTGGGACTGTATGAAACTCCAAACACAGAGGGAAAAACACTTTTTGGTATCATGAAGGACATTCTTGCACGTTTGGACCTAAACATAGAGAATTTGCGGGGACAATACTATGATGGCGCCTCTACTATGAGTGGAAAATTTAAAGAGCTGCAGAAGTTTGTTGCAGATTTGCAACCGAAGGCCATCATGTGCATTACGCTACACATAGTTTAAACTTAGCAGTTAGGGACTGCCTGCGTCACCTGCTCTGTATGAGAGACATTATGAATTCAGATAAAGATGTGATAAACACAGTAAGGGGAATCCCCGTAACGAGTACAACTCTTCAAAAATATCAGAGAAGATGAAAAAATTGGCCTTCGGCCACTCTGCCCTACTCGGTGGACAATGAGAGCCTCCAGTATCCAACAAGCGTTAATAAACTATGAAAGACTTGCTGAATTTTTTTAAACATATTCAGAAAAAAATATTCTTCTGATGCAGACTCAAAGTGTGCTGGATACCTTGAAATAATGCAGCACTTTAGGACATTTTTCTTTTCGAACCTCTATTGCCACGTTATAAGTCTTGTGGAAGAAGTAAATATCAAGATACAGTGTCCACACACTGGTGTTACAGAGGTAGCATCACAACAATCATACCTTATTTACATTCTGGAAGAAAAACGTGGGGGCTATTAGCAGTTCTGGCAGAAATGCTTAGAGGAAAAACCCACCCATCTAGAAGAGCCACAGCTGCCCCGAAGACGACGTATCCCAAAGAGGCTGCTTGAGAACCCTTTTGCTACAGAAACTCACATATTCTTCACTCTAAAAGACTATTTCGGACAAGAGCGTATGTGATACGGTGATATTGTGTGTTAGACGTATTCCATTGTACTGGAATTCAGAAACGTGTATCAGTAGAGAAATAATGTGTATCTGCAGTGATTGCTGTGAACAACACCACTCCAAGACTAGAAAAGACACGAGAGTTCTTTTGTGGCGATTTGGATACAGACAGATTACTTTTACACCTAACCATACTGGGTGATATTGCTAAATGGAAGAGAGTAGACATAACCTCAATTCGTGATACACAGGAATTTTTAAAGGAAGATAGCACGGTTCGAGACCTCTTGCCTGAAGTCAACAAATGCATAAAACTCCTCTGCACTGTTCCAGTGAATACAGCTACTGCTGAAAGGTCATTCAGCGCTCTTCGCCACCTGAAGACATACCTGTGGTCTACAATGGGGCAAAAGAGATTAAACAACATAACACTACTTAACGCACATTAGGCTGTGCTGGACAACTTGGATTTAAGACCACTTTTAAACAAGTTCATCAAAAGCAATACAGTGCATAGAACAACATTTGCTTTGTTCTGAAGTAATTCTGAGAGACTTAAGCTGAGTGAGCCACTCATATTCCCTTTGCTTGTTTAAGTGTATTAAATTTAATAACTTTTCTTATTTAATATTCTAATTCTGTTTTTTAATAAAACTGTGATGTGCTGTATTAAGAGTATGTAATGTTTCAACTGTTTCGAAGTTCTCTTACATTCTAAAAGAGAAGTATCGCTTTAATGCTTCCGCCAACTCAGTGCTCAAACATACACTATGTGTTATAATTATGTGTTTTTTCTGTAGAAAACATTTTCACATGCGTCAAATCAATGTTGTACGAAAAGAAAATACACTTCAGATGTGTACAGATGAGTACTTTGATGTCGCGTGAATTAAAAGTACTAATTCGGAGACTGCAAAAATTTGCGAAAACTGTGCTTTGGACAACTGTGTATCAGTATGAATGTGTGTGCATATATAATCACTGGATTATTTTGTTCCTCAGCCCCCCCCCCCCCCCAATAAATTTCACAAGTAGGCAGCAGTGTGTACCATCGCATTTGATTTTTGAATAATCAGAACTTTCTTTGAACTAAATCGTGTTTTGTATACATTATTCTCGCTTGCGGGGCCTTCTTGAATTGAATGTCAGTATTATTTTATTAATTATCGGCCACATGTTACAGTCCATGTGCTTACAGTGTGCTCATGTATGTCTATGCCGTCAAGTGTATTTCTGCATTGGTAAGGCGTGCTGGAGAGCCAAAATATCCCAGTGCATGTGCAATCTACTTAATTTCAATGTATTCAGTATGTACTTGTGATGGTGTGTTGGGGAGTCAAAATATCCCAATTCAAGAGTAACTTATATGTATTTGTTCATTTTATACACTACCAACTGCTACCACAAGTAGACGTTAGGGAGCACAGGGTCATTTAACCCAGGCTTTTCGATCACAACCCATATTTTTGGAGTCATTACTCTTTCCGACGTGCGTTGTATGCTTCAGTTTTATAACTAATTTTTTAAAATAAAGTCACCATGCCATGCTAAAAGTTTTAATTAAATATAAGCTTAACCCGAGCAGATGCCCCTCGGAAGTTAGCTGGCACCCATAAAATATTAACATTCGTACTCGAGGCCCCATGACAAACCAGTATAGCACTGAATAGGCACGCCTGTACTTGGGATTCACAAACGCCGATCCCTGCTATGCATCATGTTAAAATCACACAGTTTCCAGCAGTTTATAACACTTTGAACAAGAATAATATTGACGAGTCAGATGTTAATAAATATAATCATAACAAAAAAAAAAAAGATGGAAAAGTTCTAAATGCTGGGCAATATGAATCTGTCAGTTTCACACATCATGATTTGTCTCCCCTATACTACTTCTGAAAACCTGGTACAATGCCACAAGAAGTTAACCCTTACCAATAACATCAAAACTTAAGTACGCTTATTTAATGAAGCACTTTACCGTTATTTGACAAATGTGGACTGCTAGGGTACATTATGTAAAATATAGAAAAAGAAATAACCCTTGTATTACAGTCATAAAACAGACCAGAGAAAGATAAGTGCAGAAAATGTATAAAATATGTACAAATGACACACACAACCACTACAGAAATCTTTAAGATTAAGGTAATAGTGTGGGCAGTAATCCCTTTGGAAGCCCGCGTGATTCCCTTTGAGACCACCTCCCTAATTTAACTATGCCATAGCTACACTTTATCGAACTTCTAGAACAATCTGGAAGGAAAAACTGTATACGAAGTAGTAAAATGTTTCTATCTGTAAATGTGGACACAACCTGAAATGCGACTTTAGAAAAAGCCAGCGTATAACAGATAAACATTCAAACAAGGCCAACACTTTACTGATAAAACATTCCTAATCCATGTAGACCCTGTGGTAACAGACGACATGAATGGCGGTGGTCAATTGTCAAGTGCGTGAAAGCGGATGGGTATGTGTGTGCTATTTCAGAACCTACACTCCTACATGCTACTGTAACTTTGCGATGCATTTGTAGCCTATGTATACATACCTTTATATTTACTTTACATGTGTGAATGGTTGTTACATGTTTCCGAACTTCTACGGTTTGGGAATGCTGACCAACTATACTTATAACAGGGTTTAGGGCCTACTTGTCCTCATCTCCTTGATTGCAGTCGGGCGTGATGTCTGTGGTGTGAATTTGGTGGTTGTAGCTTTAATGGGTTGGAAATGTTGAGCAACTATTCTTATAAGGCGGCTTAAAGTATACCTGTCCCTACCACCCTGTTTGTCATCGGAGATGATGTCTATGATACGAATTTGGTGACTATATCTTGTGTGGGTTGGAAATGGTAGCCAACTATGCTTATACGAAAGTTTAAGGTGTACTTCACCCTGCGGTCCTTTTCGTAGTAGGAAGTGATGTCTGTGTTATGAATTTAGTGACTATAGATTTGGTGGGCACGAAATGGTAGCCAACTATGCTTATACGAGGGCTTAGGGAGTAATTGACACTACAATAATGGTTGTTGTCTGCAGTGATGTCTACGTTATGGATTTTGAAGACTATAGCTTCGGTGTGATCTGAAACAGTTCGGAAATTACAGCCAACTATGCTTATAAGTGGGCTTAAGGTGTACTTGATGTGTGCGTGGTGCAATGTATCATAGGTTCTGGCACACCTGGCATCCTGGTGGGGATCCGAGATACAGAAGTGCACGCACTCGACAGTTTGGAGATATGCTAATACATTGGCTTAAGGAATACTTGATGCGTGTGCTGTGCGACATATGGTATGTTCTGGCATGCCGGGCATCCGGGGGGGGGGGGGGGGATCCGAGATACAGAAGTGCACCTGCTCGACAGTTCGGACATTACAGCCAACTGAAGGAAAGGTATAAGTTGTATGTCAGGGCGATGAACTCAGACATTCAGAAGACCAGATGGATGGTGCTGGCATGTGATGACAGAGCGTGAAGTGGACAGTATTTTATAGGTGAAAGTGATCACACTGCTGCTGACAAAAGCCATATTTAAGTGTAATTAGTGTTCTTGTCCTACTGCTAGTTGGTACCGAATAATAGGAAAGAAATGTTTCCCACATGTGAGTGACAGCTATGCCCAATACCATGTGAGTGGCAAACCATTTGGAGGTAGAACGTGCGTGCTCTTTCGAATGTCCGAACAAGTTGGTTACAGAAGTGTGCACATGTTCGAGACACATGTACATTGCTGTGCAATTGGCTCTGCATGAATGAATATAACTTTTATTAAGAGATGCTGTTATAGTTCCCTTAGTGTTCGTATGAACAAGAGTGCAGCCTTTAGTCTTGAACATTAGTTGTAAACAGTAGAGAACAATAGTATAACTTTTGTTTGGTGTACTTGTGCATTAATATAATTGTTGTTTATGAATAAAAAGTTATCAGGTTGTAGGTTACAGTAAGTTTCCTATTTTGTGAACTCTGTGAAGAACTAGATAAGACAAAGTTTTTAAATTATGGAAGGCATAAGATTCCGAATAGGTCTTTTGGAAGGCCAGTCTAACTGGAGAACATGGAAGTACAAAGTAAGCACTCTCTTACATGGAGTGTCTGGTTGAATGGGCATTTTCGAAGGAACTTTACAAGAGCCAGAAGCATTAAAAATAGATTCTACCTACTCCAGCAGAGTTAAAATTATATAATTCAGGTTTGTGAAAGCTGAAAGCAATGCATTGCTTATCCTGACTACAAACATGGCTGAAGACAGATTGGAGAAGGTAATGAGATTCTCAACAGCCTGTAAAGTGTGGATGGAACTTCACAGACTGTTTGACAGGAGAGGTGAGTATAACATTTATGATGTGTGCATGGAATTCTTTAGTTTTATAAAATACACTAATGATGTGAGGCCGGCTAACAGCCAGCGGCGCTAGAGCCCATGATGGGACTCAACATACACGTGTCACGTGTACATGCACATGTGCAAAGAGGCTCAAAACTGAACTTTCCTGACAGAATATTATTTTTGCAGTGTAAAATATGTCTTGTTATTTAATTTTCAGGGTTTGAAATGTTTTAAAATGTTTTAAAGTATTTGTTGTCTATTTGAAAATGTTTGGTTAAGAATTCTAGTGCACGCCGCACAGAAATTACGAACAGTAATATTCTGGCGTGAACACCATCATAGAGATACACTAAAATAATACAGAAAATTAACAAGAAAATTCTAAAATGTGAAACAATATTTAAATTATTTGTGCCACTTTTATTTTTTATATATAAAAGTTTTACTTGGTGTGCATAGCACTTTCGCTTATTTGAACCCTGTAGGTAGCCATGGTAGGTCCATGCGATGCTTGCCTCTGAGCAGTCTGTCTAGGAGAGCTGGCGAGGTAAGGCACTGCCATGCACACTACAAATTTTTAGCACTGATGTAGTTTTCAATAGCACTTTTATTATACCGGTTCATCTTTGCTTGCGTATGTTTTGCCGGACATTTCCCCAGCATTATGTTCTGCTTAACTAATTTGTTCCGCCTTGTGGCATTTTTCAACTTAATAGAGGAAAAGGAGGAGAAAGATGTCAGAGAGGTCGTGCGACCCGCGAAACTTGAACAGGCGCCATCCACTTCCTTCTACTAAAGGCGTCCCATTGTAATTTCTATATTATTGCTGCGTGCAACTGCAAGGGTTTTCTTTTCATTTATGTACTTAAGGGTATTTTTCATGTTTGAGTATTTTACGGTCATATCACAGACAACCACGTGGTTAACAGCCACCAAGTTTATATCCACACCATCCTTGCACTTTGAGAGCTTATTTGTGTGATATCATGCATGCAATAATTTATTTCAGGGTTCTACGTATTGTCATTCAGTGTTCCACGTAATTTTCACATAAATCGATGCTTTTGTGTTTGACCATGCGGTCTCTTCAATGTTTTTTTTGCCGCCATCAGGCCTGCTATAAGCCTGCTTTAATCGTAAAGAGGATAATTTTCTCAACAAGAATAACAATTTGTCAGAATTTGATTTTCCATTTCCACAAAGAAATATTGCAATTCCACCTGCACCACGTGGTCCGCTATGAACTTTATCAAACGGTATCGGCGCCATCTAAACTTGTTTTCATGCATGTGTGTGTTTATTGTGAATACTCATCTCGTGCCCCATCATCTTCTAAGGTTATATATGTGATTTAGTATTTGTGTACGGTGATATTACTTCCGCCCTAGCCGGCTGTGTGTATAGGCCGCCACCACACTACCCACATGCTGGAGGGGTAGCCCCAACGAGTTTGCGCTAATGATGCCAAGTAATCACACATGATTATGTATCATCAGTTGGTTCATTGTGCAATTCACCATGTCCTGTTTTCAGGGAAAAACCGTCAGTCCACCCTAATGGCTATCGACTGTCTTCCCTTGTGAAGATTGTGTTTTCATACACCATGGTGAGATCATTTATCTGGGTGTGCGCTAGAGTAATCACAAGCTGGGTAGCACCCAAGCGGAGTTAGCTAGACATGACCGAGTTGTATCATTATATTTCATGGCACATGATTTGTACGGACTGTATAAATAAAACAAGTCTCACAGTGACTCATTATTTTATTCTGTAGTGACAGTGTCCTTGCCACCTGTGTTTTTCAAGGGTTAAAAATGTTTAGTATTGCAAACGTGTATCGTAAGTATGCTCGGGCGAGACGGACACACAGAATCCACAGCATCCTTGAGAAACCTGAGTCTCAAAAGTGCGGTGATTGGGAAGCACAGCTGGCGCCCATATGATCAGTAAGCAATTTGTGTCATCGTTCGTCTTGTGTCTCACCCGATGGTGTCAGATGATATTGGCACACATATGTCAAAACTGAAAACCCTATGAAGCATACTCACAAAAGAACTAAGGATAAAGAATGTAGTAGTGAACTACCCAATTTGTTACTACATAATATTTACAATTTTAGGTAGACTGCCTGAAGAATATTTTTCGTTTAAGTCTAGCTGGTTGTTGATGAATAAATCTGAGGGAACAATAGAAAACTCACAAACCAGCTTTGCAGATTTGAAAAGGTCTTAAAGAGTAGGACTGCTGACTTAGGGCAGGGAGCACTAACCATAAAATCAAGAAAGGTCTCGGATAAGCCGACAGGTAAACAGACAAAAAACACATCACCGGTAAGTCAACATTTCTTTGATATTACTGCTATGAACTGCAGAAAATGGGTAAAAGATGGTAAACCACCACTTCCAAGGGGGAAGCGTGAAGGCTTGTAGTTAGAGGAGTCAGTTGGAGCTGTCGAGACTCTCATGACTGCTACTGCATCTCTGGCACCTGACGATGATGACCATGGTTGGTACTTAGACAATGGGGCTACGAACTATGTAACAAACCAGAGGGATGATTTTTTTCTCCATATTTGAAACATTAAGTGTAATTCATTCGGTAAAAACTGCAAATGGTGAAGCAATTCAAGCAGTAGGTAAGGGATCAGTTATGGTTGAAGCTTAAGTTTGTGGGCGGTGGATATGGCTATAGCTTTGCTATGGTTGGTATGTCTTACAGTTTAGCATAAATCTGTTTTCGGTCTTAGCTGCTGAAGACGAAACTCCTGGAAATGAGTTTGTTTCGACCATGAATAAATGTTATTATTAAGTGGATGGAAATGTGAAATAGGAAGGTACCAGAAGAAGACACAGGAGTCTATAAAAAATCTATTTAGAGATTCTTTGACACAAAAACTTAATTCAGTTATATCACGAGAGATTAGGACATCAAAATAAAAGGTATGTCAAAAGAAAGATACTAGAAGAATTTGGTATAAATTTGTAGTTAAATAATGATCTTTTTGAAGGATGTATCTATGGGAAAACATATAGACTAAAGTTTGGCCAAAGATAAAGAGCAACAAGCTCAGGTGAACTGATTCATTTGGATGTTTGTGGCCCGTTTCTGTACTCCCTCTCAAATTTCCGGTATTTTGTACTGTTTGACGATGATTTCAGCATGTTTCGTTCCGTCTGTTATATGAGGCAGAAGTCTGAGGTACCATAAAAGTTGAGACCATTTTTGAAAGAGACTCAAGTTATAGGACCTGTGATAAAATAATGTTAAAGTGACAATGGAGGGGAGTCTGACAACTGTGCAGTTAGAGAAATATTAAAAGAAAATGGAATAAATCAAAGAGTGACGATGCCTTACACTCCTGAAATACACTGTAGTGAAATAGAAAACAGGACCTTGGTTGAGACAAGTTGCTCGATTATGCACACCTTTGGAAATATACCTCAGATACTCTGGGCAGAAATGATGAATATGGCATCTTACATCTTGAACCGAACAGGATCCTCCAGCATAGATAGGAAATCCCCTTATGAATTATGGCTAAGTAAGAAACCAAGCATAAAAAACATAAGGATTATCAGCTTTACTTGTTATTCACACATCCTGAAGCAGCAGAGAATAAAGATGGATAAGAAAGCACAGAGAGGAGTTATAATTGGATATGAAGGAGATGATGAGTACAGAATTTGGCGTGGACAGGATAATCGGGTAATAAGGCGTAGAGATGCCACATTTAATGAGGAACCTCTATTCAATTCTCATATAGTCAAACACAATTTGAATGACAATGTTGAAGACCAATAGAGTCTAGGGAATGCAGAAGAATTAGATTGCAAAATTAACTTACAAGATAAAACCAATAAGGAAGAAGAAAATAACAATTGAGATCATGATTCTGTGAAATATGAGCTGGGAGGAGATGAAGAGGATGAGGAGGTCATTGAAGAACAAGAAGACAATAATGCACAACATGAAAGAGAATTTCGAAATCGAGCTGAGATGAGGCGCCTGCAGAGGTTTGATGACTACATAATGTCACAAATTTTGGATGTCACTCAGCTAGAAGAACCAGTAACCTATGAAGAAGCAGCGCCTCGTTTGAGAATAAAAGACTGGATAGGAGCTATGGAGAGTGAAATTATATCCGTGATGGAGAATGAGACCTGGTCCTTAGAAAAGTTGCTGCCTGGAATGAAAGCAATTCCTTGTAAGTGGGTGTATAAAATTAAAACTAAGGCTGATGAAACTGTATAAAGGTTTAAAACAAGGTTAGTGGTAAAGGGTTACTCACAGTGAAAAGGAATTGATTATTCTCAGACATTCAGCCCTGTAGCTAAAGCAGGAACGATTAGAACTCTTTTGAGTGTCACCGCTAGTGAATGTTAGACACTGCGCCAGTTTGATGTTTCTACAGCACTTTTGTACGGTGATGTAATGTAAGAGATCTACATACAGTAGCCGGAGGGATTAGATGATGGATCGAGTCTTGTTTGTAGACTCAAACGAAGCCTATATGGCTTTTAGAGTCCTATGAACTGATAAGTTTTCTGTGAAATTGTTGTTTGCGCGTAAATGGGTAGCTCTATAAATAAAAGTTCTGGAAATATTACTTTTTGTCAGAAAAGGTAAAAAAACAATTATCTATGACCCTATTATTTTACTTTTGTCATATTAAGTGTATTCTCGGAGAAAAAAATTTGTGAAAATGGTCAAATATTTTTTTTTTAAAGCTTGCCTATGTAGTTTCCTTAAGTGGCAAGAGAAAAGTACAAATATACGGACGTAGTTTAATCTGTGGGCTTTCATCGCGTGTAATAAAATCCCTATGTTACACATCTGATTTGCACAGTACAGCATTATGATGGAAACACTGCACAACTTGCATGTAGGTGAGATGAGGCACTAGAAGTGTGTTAGTGTTGCCTACATCGCTCCCTCGCTTCTTGACCTTCGACGAACAGCTACATAGTCCCCTTTAGCAGACACCTCGCTGTTGGAACCAAAAGTTTGGAAAGTTTTTCACTAATCAAGGCTTCAAAGCGAGCGATGTAGATTCTTGTTTAATCATAAGGATAAAAGGAAATATGAAAATATTTTTGACTTTGTATGTGGACGATGGGCTGGTCGCTGCCTATGACACTCAGGAAAAAACTAACTTCATGAGAGCCATGAGGACCGAATTCAAAACCAGAGAAAAATCTGCGACTTACTTCTTAGGATTGGAAATAAATAGAAAAGAGGATGGGACAATACAGGTTAGCCAAAGTGGTTAAGCAAATAAAATACTGGATATATTTGGAATGTTAGAATGCAGGGGAGTAGAAACTGTTATCATTAAAGAGAAAATTTGAACCAAGAAATCTATCGAAAAAGAAGCAAAATATGAAAGCAAGAGATGAGGTAACATTTCCATACAGGCAGGTGGTTGGGGCTTTGATGTACTTCATGGCAGGGACTAAACTGGACATCTTATGCTATGGGAGTAGCATCTAGGTCCTTGGAACACCCAAGTAGGAAAGATGTCAACTTAGTCAAAATATTCTGTAGATGTATCAAGAGAACTCTAGACTATGGACTATTTTATAAGCCAAACACTAAGAAAGGATCCCTTATGGGATTCAGTGATGCTGACTTATCAAGGGATGAGGTAACAGGAAGATCTACCACTGGAGTGATGTGTATGTACGGAGATGGAGCTGTCTCCTGGCTGAGCCACAGACAGACTTCTGTTATTTTACATGTTAATTTTACATGTGGTGGAAGAATAGACAATGTGCACACAAGTAGATCTTAAGCTGGACTTTCAAAAGTTCTCAGTTTATTGTGAACAGCTTTTAGCTGCCAGTGAGGCAGGAAGAGGGCTGGTCTGGCTGAAGCGGCTCTTCCAGGGAATGACTGACTTGACAAGTATTCCAGTCCTGAAGGTAGACAATGAAGAAGCGACCAGATTGAGCCAGAACCCAGAATACCATAGAAGAACGAAACATATAAAATTTGGCACTTTTCTGTGAGGGAACTTGTGACAGAAGGGGAGTTGGATGTTAAGAAGGTGTCAACCAAGCTCCAACTTGCAGGTATCCTTACAAAACCCATTCCAAACCCAAAATTTCAATAGCTGTGCTAATGAATGGGACTTAATACAGTGTAGGAGTGCTGTGTTCAGCAATTATTTAATGATGGTATAAGAACTTACTGTTACAGATTTTTTTATTTTTTCAAGTTTCTTTGTAAATAATATTGTTTTTTATTTTCTGTTTATTTACATTGCAGTAGTGTTATGATGTTAACAGTGATTTTGTTTAAGTCATATTTAATTTATGTTGGTGTCATACTAAAAATGAAAACAAAGCATTTGGGTAATTAGTTAAATGAATGGTAATTGCAATATTCCTGGATTGTAATGGAACTATATTGATACCTATAAAATACTTATAAAATTGTGACGTTTTAATTAAGTTCGATTAGGTAAGTTTTTCGTTGTGTTTGGAACTGAACTGAAAAGAACAATAAGTGTGAACTTTAATTGCAGTTTCATGACCTTTTTGCTGTGATATGACTTGTCTTGTGAATGGATAGGCCTAAGAGAAATGTATCTTTGTCGAGATGTATCTGACTGTAATGCCAGGGAGGAAATCACGTCATAATGATATCCGATTATTGCAGTACATGATTGGTTATACATTCCCTTGGAGAAGACTCTCCTAGTAACCATGGCGAGGATCGGACCATTGCAAATATAAGGTCTCTGGTTCAGTTTTTATTATGAAGTTCTGCCATCCTAAGATATGATTTATAGTCATGGGAGAGTTTCTGGTAGTGCAGAGCGACGTGGGGCTATTAAAGAAGAGGTCCGATGTCAATTAGGCTAGATTTGTAGTGCATCGCTGAAGCAGCTGGCTTGCCTGCAGAAAATGTTGAGACTGAAGCCATTCTGCAATTTCTACAAAGTTGAATGTAAATCGTATTGAACCATCTAGTATTGGTTTCACGTTAGATAGGCTATTAAGTCAAATGGTAGCTGAACTGTTCCATATAAATTTTATTTGCAATTAAAAATATCGAATTCATTAATGTGCTAGCTAAAGACTTTCTAGAAAATGTTCGTCAGTAAAATCCAGTGGCCATCTAAGAAGCGAGTGCTCTTACTACAAATTAGCCAGCTTGACATTAATTTGGAAGAGAAATCTCGTGTAGTTAAATATATGAACTAAGTTATTGCTAACAGTGAGTAAATCACAAATTATACATTTTAATGGTGATGTTACGAGAGCTGACTAAATTAAGAATTGTTGCCACAACTCAGTAAGAAATTTTAATAACTTCTCTAATAGTTGGGCCAGTGTCAATACACAAGTCGTTATTAAATTTTTCACAATAATAATTTTCTTTTTGAAATATCATTTCGGAAACATAGTACATGTATCTAGTTGACTGTTACTTATTAAGTATGATGTTGAATCACAATAATAATTGACATCTTGTTGTGTGTATACCGTAGTGTTCTCGTTTAATCATACTTAATTAAATGTTTTCTTGGTGGTGCAATGATATTTGTCTTTTCTTTGATGCATTTATCTGATAATTCTGAACATATGAAACTATGGTAAAGGTTTTCTCCGGTGTTGCATGTATTTGTTTCTTGTAAACTGAGAATTATTTTTCATGCTATCGGCATCATGGCACCTACACAAAGGCATAGAGTGCTTTTCGAAGATAAATCCGCACCAATTGCTCGTAGGCCTAAGACTGAGCTAGTTGTAATTTAGTTGTTTCCCAGTAAAATAAACCTTACAGATACAGAACATAATTTTGTACTTTCTCTGTCCATTCTTCCAACAGAAAAGTTCTAGCACCCTATAGCACGTTAAAACTAAGTTATACCAATATATGTTTATGCAAGGGTAGGTTGTACTACAGTTATTAGCCAGTTTCCTTCACAAGATGAAGCGTTGTAGGCCTAGACTACAATTACTGCAGCGTTCCCATAGCAAAATAACAGTGGCATTACCATGGAAGTATGAAAATGTACTGGCTACAACCACACTAAGAAAACTGTTACACTGCCAATGAGAAACGAGCACAATATCTACAAACAATAGGTTGGCTGACTTGATATTTTTATTTATCTACTTGTAATGAAAAACGTTCGCTGGAATCGTGTTTCGGGATATTTAAATTGTAGTATACATGTTAATAATTGCGTTGACTATTTAAATAAACGGAACTCGAAACTGTACCGCAAAGTTCATTTAATAACCATGTTCTTGTTATAAGCTTGCACTGCACTGACTCTCGTGGTTGGAAATGTCTCGTGATTGGCCGGCGTAGAATTCGATGTAAGAGAATTGAAAATATTCAATCCTCTTTACGTATTTACCATGTCACCTTATGCAATTATGTTGTGTTGTAGCTGGTCCCTTATACAAGTGTATGGGTTAAATTTTTGATATTTATTTCTTATGGTGATTGTAGCCAGGCCTTTTTTGCCCATATGAACAATAGTGCAGTATTTTGTCTTGAGAGTTGGTTGCAAACAGTAGAGAACTAGTGTATAGTTTTTGTTTTGTGTTCTTCTGCATCAATATAATTGTTGTTTGTGAATAATAAGTTATTAGAGTAATCAGCTCATTCAAGCTGGGCCTTGGACATTCACTATTGTGAAATGGCTAGGTACTTGTGAAATGGCTGAGTGGCCAATGTAGCAGTACGTCAGAACAGATGAGGGAACAAGTTACTGGAAATTATGATTATTTGAGTTTATGTGATCAAGTGAGTAATCTATAAATAATTGTAGAAGGTGTGGTGATTGACAATGTGGAAATGAAAAGAAAGTTAGAGCTAGTGAATCCTACAAATGTGCATAACAAGGACAAAATGGACTATCTTTCCATCTTAAAACGAAAAAAATTGATAGTGACAGTTCACAGGCTTCAATAGAAATATGGCAAAGTAAAAGTTCCCGAGATTAGACTATTATTTCTGATAAGTCTCCAAAAATACCGACGTTTTCACAATTTTTGATTGTCGGGGATAAGTTCGTGAGAAAAATGGTAGTACTTCTCGTCCTGAAGTTCGTGAAAATGAAGATGGCTAATAAATGAAAAGGGGGAAAAATAAAGGTAAGCCTTCTTTTCATAGAAATGACAAATGGAGAAATAAGTGGGACTTACTGTCCATTGTCGACGAGAAGTCGAGGCTCTGGAATGTAGGCAGGGTGGATATGCCCGATAGGCTGTAAGGTCGCCACTGCTGTCTCTAGTCCATACTACCAGTACTAAAACTATCAGTTTGCAGGGAGATTTACATTTCAATTGACACACATACAAACATACACTATAATATTATGGTATACGCCTCTGTTATTTATGTTAACAGTAACCTTAAAATTCACCATTTTAGGGCCCCGTCTGCCTGGTGTGCGAATTGTTTTGCATTGAGATAGAAGTACAAATTTGTAAAGCAAGCTATTTATTGTACTTATTCGCAATATGTTCTCTTAAGAAAATAAATCACATTTCACAATAGTTACAATTTTCAAAACATCTTATACATTACCGACACTAATTTTAGACTTTCAACATGACCAACATTTTCAAACTGTTTTAACTTAAATACTTGAATACCTGCGGAACAGCCATAGTGGCCAGCAAACAATTTTTATGCAACAAATGTAGGGCGAAAATAGTTAAGATCAGGAATGCATAACTTTATAAAATATTCGGAAAGGAGATACTTGTACCACTTACCTCAAACAGTGGATGTTGTTGATGGGTGATAATTTATTCACTTTCGGGAAGCGGCAGCGCCAACTCCAATTTGGAAGAGGAAAATTTGTCTTCAGATGAGTCAATCGCCACTTGAGTCATGGCCTAAGGATATCACAAAACTGTCTATTGCGTCTTCGACACGACAGTCCTTTTGTCAGTAGTCTGCTTCTATATTTTGGACATGCGAACAGTATCCTCGCCAGTATTCTTTAGTGACAGGAGTTATTGATTCCTTCGTGGTTTCCATTAGCTTTGTTGATGAAAGCTGACAGTAATGTTTTTTCCCCGCACTAGTCTCTATGTTTTGGAACCACGCTAGTTCAATGGGATTAAGTTCGTACATATAAGGAGAAAGTCTAAGAACATAGTGTCTGTGCAGCTTTAAAAGTTGGTCAATGCGAAATACTTTTTCAGGCTTCCTGTTCTGCGCAATTAAGTTGAAATCTATGTTTTTTTTTTTTTTTTTGCATTTTGTGAGAAAAGGTAATGTTGTTATTGGTCAACCATGACTCAATTTCCCTTTTCTCTCCATACTTCGATGGAGGTTTATTTTCTTGCACTGAGTGGTAAGGCACATTGTCCATAATAACTACATACTTTTCCGGGGGTTTGGCAATAACTGATAGTGCATTCACGTTTCGAAGTTCGCAGAATTCATCTGCCCATGGTAGTCCCCCGTAGCTCTGCCTGCTGGAAAAATTAGCAGTGCATTTTCAATTAATCCAGTTTTAGCACCTGCGTGAATAACAATTAAATGGGTTGAAGAACTGCTGTTGGTTAACACATCAGGTTCAGTATCACTTTGCGACATATGTTAAATATGATGTTGCTATCAACCCAGGTTTCATCAATGTAAATTATGGGGCGCCCTTAGATTCTGTAGTGGAGAATTGATTTTAAATATTTACAACGCCAGTGGACAACTTGCGGTCTTTCCACTAATATTTGCCGAGAACTGTTACACCATTTCCATATAAACCCCATTTCTTTCAGTATTCGTGAGAGTGCATGAACGCCCCAAAGAAAATCGATTTTTTCTTTCAAAGAAACAAGAAGCTTAGGACATGTTGGTACTTGTTTCTGTACTATGTATAAATCATGAATGACATTTCTGATTACTCTCCTATCAAATGAGTCACAGCGCACACTTCTTTCATGTGGACACTTTTGGTGTTTGCTTGGTGTTGACAGTGAACTGTTAAAATCAGTGGGACCTTCTTTGCGAATTCCAGAAACAGTTCTCATATAAATTCCAGTTTATTCTGATGCACATAGATTGAATTGAGATAACCAATGCTTTATTTGACCTTCACTAGCTTCTTCGTCACATTTATTTATCACATGTCTGATCACCTCCCCCACCCCCCACTTCGCTATGTATAGTTTTCCCTTTCTTCCAAGGTTGCACCATAATATAAGGCTCTGATACGCCCGCAACCGAAACGAAACTAGCTCGTGACTGACTGCCAGAGAGCTGTTTTTTATGGGATGGCTAGTAACGAGGATGTCCCATAATTGCGACAGCAGACGATAAGCAAAGCAATGGAAGGGGGGAGGGGGTGTTCGCGGTCTCGCCCACCAACCCGCCACGCAGCCTCGCCTTCTCCTGAGCAACATACAGTACATCATGAACATAATCAACATGAGAAAATAGTAATCCCTACGTATTCTGAAGTATTGCAATTGAATGCAAATAAGGAAATTGTAATTAATAACATATTATTTTAAAAAGTGTAAAAAGAAATCCAGTGGTTATTGGAACTGCAGATAGTTGGGATACAAGAGTCAGTGCTGCAAAAAAAGTATGGCTTGTGAAAGATACAACAGTTGAAGATGTACAAGATTTTGTAGCCTAAGTAAAGTTTTTCCTAATGTTGACTTTGATATTCAGAAACTTGACTCAAAGGGAATATGGCTTCAAACTTGGCATGGGATTCATACTCATGCTACTAGATGGCCCAAAAATATAACCATAAAGCGTTTTTTTTATTCCACAAGGAAGTTGAAAACAAGTAGGCTTGTGTCAAATAGCAAGATGTTGATTTACACTTGTGACCTGCAAAATGCTGAACTGTCTATTTTCAGTATAAATGTACAATGTCTACAAACTAAAATTGATTTATTAACTATTTACTTTGAAGAAGAAAAGTCAGATATTGTTTGACATCTAGTGAATATTGGTTATCTCAAGTTGAAAGTGAATTTTATACTCACTGTTGTATGGTAATAAGAGTCTTGTTTATACTTTACGAGACGGTCTCCTAGAGACACGTCTGCTCGGCGCCATTGTCCAGTTCTCACTAACCCGCTCTCCCCCACACATTGTGTTCAAGGACACAACATCTCCCCCTTTTTATTGAAAGGCTAATTACATGAACAGAAACAACTCCGCTTACAACCTCTTACATTTACATCAAGAGTGTCAACATAACAAGAGAACTACAACTGCGTTTAATTAATAGTATTACACAAACTGATATTTCAACAACACCTTCGAGTTCATTAAAGGTTATTTGCATAATTACATAATCTCCCATCCAAGTTGGAGGCACCATCTTCCTACTGGACATTCGTAAGCTGGTTGTTAATTTTTTTTTTCAGTAGGCCTACCCGGCCATCCCCTCCATTCGGACTCATCCACTTCACTGCCCCCACTGTCTCTGTACACTGCTGGAACATCTAGGTCTGCATCGGCGTTATCCAGGCTGTGATTTTCACCAATTCCAAGGTTGAAATTCCAATCCATGGTGGTCCTGTTATCAATGCGAGCCTGCTTCCTCCTACCAGGCCTCTTCTGATCCATCGCACCTACTTGGGTTGATACTAGGCGGTGTCTGTTACGCCTGTAAACCGCACCCTCTGCTTCGACTAAGTACGATCTGGGGTACTGAAGTTCCTCTGGTGTTCCCGTGACCTGTCCATGTTTTCCTATCCTGCATCCAAATATTTTCCCCCAGTCTCAATGGCCTTAGCTTCCATACCCTGAGCCTCCTGTCATACCAGAGTTTCTGCCCCTCTTTCGCGGTCGATCTCTGCTTGCATATTTTCTCGAATGTAGCATCAAATTCAAATCTGGATCAGTTACAGTCAATCGACCAGCAATGTCCACCACGAACGCGAAAGTGGTTACGGATATTTTTCGGCCTAATAAACTTGATATTTGAGTATATAAAGGAGTTCGCAATGATAACAGCACTGTTAACAGTACTACTGTTACTGCAGAAATAGTTTGTATGGACAAACGTAACAGAACAGGCATTTGAAGAAATAAAGGAAAAGTGGAACACATGCACAACACTAGCGCGATATGACCCTACACAGCGCTGCTTTTACAGACCGACACCAGTCAGGAGGAGCTAGGTATGGTCATGCATCAATGTAAAGAGGATGGAGAGATGCATGTAATTAATTTTGCTAGCGCGAAAGTAGGTCCCACAGAGCACAGATACAATGTCAATGTGAGAGAGTATTTGGCTGTGGTGTGGGCCATTAAGAAGTACTGTGCCTATGTAGAATATAGAAGGTTCACCTAATGTACAGATAATCGATGCTTGGCCTGGTTAAGTAGCATGAAGGAAGCACATAGCAATATGACCTGGTGATAGTTGCTTCTACAGACGAAACTTCGCTGTAGAGCACGTCCCTGGGAAATAAATCGAGCTAGCGGATGCATTGTTGCGAGCACAGAACCAGGATATTGTCATGTATGACGAAGCAGAGTGGGATGAGATCCTTCTGCCAAATTTGCAAGAACAACTACGTGAGGCGCAGCTAAACTAAATAGATGCAGGACGAGCGGAGACAGTAGTAAGTAAACTTTAGAAGGAAGCCAAAGCAGTGCAGAAAATTTGCAGGTTTACACGAGAGCAGGTAGAGAAGTGTGCAAGCAGACACATGGAGCAATGGCGAGTGATAAATTCATTTTTTTTTCATTCCCCATGTCCTGTCTCCTCTGTAGACCTCTTTCCTTGTGGAGACTGTATTCTGGCATCACGAGGAGATCATTCATCTTAGATTGCACAAGTTAAGTTATGTGCTGGGGGAATTACCAACTGGAAGTGGCTATTCACATACGAGGTTAACCATCTAACTTCATTATGGTATGTGTATGTAACTTAAGTACAATAAAAATAATCTCTCCAGTGTGAAATGTGAATGTTCTTTAGTAGCACCAGAACCCAGCTTTTACTTCATTTTATTTCAAAGTGCAATGTGTAGTATTGAAAAGTGTTTTATTGGTATGCACGGGTGAGACGGGCACACAGAAACCACATCATCCCTGAGTCTCGAAGTTCAGTGTATGGGAAGCGCTGCTGGTGTCCGTCTACAGTAAGTAAATAGTGTCTTTGTTCGTCTCGTTTCTCACCCGACTGTGTCAATTAGCATTACTAAGTGGGGCCAGTGTGTTCATCTGTGTCGCATCACCCACATCAAGCATGTTAAATTGGTGGACACCAAGCTGGAGCAACCGCGAGAAGTCATGAAGACGTCCACATTGGCATCTGCCACACCCGCGATCGCGAATGCTGCAAATTTAGACATGCTGATCGAACGATGCATGCATTGTGGTCGATTAAGTGAGATGAATCTGTTCGAAGAAAATCAGCGGGTACAACCGCTATGCCAATGCACGTCTGATACCGCATTAACACGGTCAGAACGACACCTGTGCATGCACACCTGATGTGTTGAGATAGGAATGAAATGGGCTATCTGTAAACAGTGTAAGCAGAACTTTCATATACATTGCATAGGGCCGGATGAGTATGTAACTTTCCATGATGGAGTGATAAACTCAAACAAGTACCGTAATATGAGCTGTGTAGAGAATGTGCTGTGGGCAACACCGGAGGGTAATCCCACACTGCCACCGGTTGTAGTCTTGTACATACCGCAGGGTCTGACAGGACCAAATAGGAACGTATTGTTACCTACTTTTGTGGGACTGGATGCTGAAGACCCATGTACATTCTTAACTGTATGCGAGGAAAAGTTGCACAGACACTGTGACATTGTGAGTACTGGACGGAGGTCAGCGCAAACAGATTGGGGGAACTGCAGTCACGTGGTAGAATTTGGTGTGCGACTACCGGTTCACCTGGGAGGAGTTCTGCGAGCAGTTACATGGTAGGTTTGATACTGATGGCGATGCCATACAAGCACAGGCAAGACTATAACATGAACAACAGCATGAAAGAGAAGGCATCACAACTATTTATTCGGAAAAAGTTAGGCCTATACAAACGTTTGCACCCAGGACAGCCAACTCGCAGATTATTAGAGATCATTGTAGCATTGTCAACAACAGACATATGCCGTACCTACGGAGGGCGACACATGTCAGTGTAGAACAGTTCACGAGGGAAGTGTGCCTCTACAAGCGAGCTGTACAGGCAGGACAAGTGTACCAATCACCAAGGCAGAATTTCCGAATGTCAAAATCCGTGTTATTGGTAGATGTTATGCTAACACCACCAACATTTATGCCAGTGCGGACAAATCGTGGACAGAGGCAGATCTTCCACAAAAACAGTCATGATAACTATTACCAGGGCAACAGGTCGGGAAACTGAGTAGAGTGGTTGGTGAATCAGCACCTGCAACAATCTCACCTCCAGAACATACTAATCTGCCTAATGTGGGTTCTAAAGTGTTACAAATCAGTGACAGCACATTATGCATCGACATAGAAGTTGAGGGTAAGAATGTAATTGCAATGGTAGACACTGCTGCAATTCACAATTTCGTATGTGAGGGACTGATAAATGTCATTACAACTAGAGTGCCACCGTGTGGTTTACAGTTTGCTACCACGAACCAACAGGGTGAAGCTACAAGAGTAATGCATGTAACTATGGGAATTCGCAACCTCCGTACAAAGTGGAACATATACATTCAAGCTGTCATCGAGCCACACCTCGACCGTCTTCATGGGGGGACATATGGTAGGTGGAAGCTGTATGCCATGGGAGCCGACAACAACAGCTGCAGTGCCGCTCGACCAGTTCTCGCACTAGGTGCCAGAACCCTACAAGGGGAGAGTGCAGCATCTGTTGGACCAGTACGCTGGTGTGTTTTACACCCTGGGAAAGCTGTAGCGTATCAACATCACAGAGCACGTCATCATCGCCACACACGAGGACCCGGTGTACTCCAAGCCTCGAGACTCAGGTATCGCCTTCAGAAGTGGGATAAACCAGCAGGTATGTGAGATGTTAAATGATAATATAATTGAACCTACACAAAGTATCTACAATTCTGGTATCACACAAGCTCCTAAAAAGGACTGCGAATGGAGGTTTTGTGTGGACTTTCCCCTGTTGAATAAGATTACTGTAAATATGCCACCTCCTGTCATAAACATCAAAGACACCCTGTCAACACTAGGGCCTACTGCTGTGTTCACTTCACTTGACCTTGAGTCTGGATAATGGCAAGTGCCTATCTGCCCCCAAGACAGACAAAAAATTGCCTTTACAACACCTGATGGGTTTAGATTCCAATTTGTTGCAATGCCATTCGGCTTAAAATGCACACCTTTCAAAATATTATGGCCAACATCTTAGATGGTTACATGGGAGACTTTGCGATGGCATGCCTAGATGATATACTAGTGTGGTCCAACAGCTGGGAAGATCACCTACACCATCTAAGTATTGTGTTTAAGCGACTGGAACCTAACAAACTGACGTGTAAAATTGACAAATGTAAACTGGGCATGTGTAAGATGGAATTTCTAGGTCATATGTATCAGGCGATGAATACGAACCTGAAACACCACATGTAAAACAAATTCAGGAGAAACCCGCACCCAGATCACGGAAACAAGTGAGAACATTTTTTTTGGGGTTAATAAATTGGTTGTGGGAATTTATTCCCAACTTCACAGTCATCACAGCACCATTAACCATGCTTTTATCGGAAAAATGTAAATTTGTATGGACACCACAAGCAAAAAAATCCTTTCAAGAAATTAAAAGTGCTTTTCTTAGCTGTCAGCTACTAGCTCGGTTTAAATCGGAACTTCCAGTTGTGGTACAAACAGATGCCAGCCAGGGAGGCATTGGAACAATATTATATCAAGTAGGTAAGCAGGGACAGAAACACATCATAAATACCCAAAGTGCCAAATTCGGACATGACAAAAGAAAATATCACAATAATGATCTGGAATGTTTGGCAATTGTTCACGAGCTGTGCAAGTATAGACCGTACCTACTAGAGCAAAATTCACAGACAACAGATGTTTCGTTTGGTTAGAGGGAATGTATAACAGGAAGAGCAAACTCGTCCACTGGGCTTTGTTGCTACAAGAGTTCGATTTCTAGGTAGAGCATGTGGCAGAGGAAACCAACAAACTCGCAGATGCGGTGTCTAGAAACCCGTGCCAACAAGTAATGGTACTTGACGATGCCGAGTCGTAGGAGGCACTACCACCTTGCCACACCACCCCGGTAACAACAACAACAACGCCCCCTTTTTTACAGCACGTTGTTGCCAAATCTCCATCAGAATTGGTTTTGTTACATGTCCATGATGTTTTGAAGAATGTGTGCCACACAAGAAAATTCTCGGATGTGGCACAATGCCGGCAACACTGCACCGACAGGCACACAGAACACTACAGAGTAGTAGATCGGGAGATACAAGTTTGACCACCCAGAAATGGCGGACCTATGGCCTACGGGAAACACAGGAACTGGTATTGAAATATGGACATGACAGTTTAGATCATGGTGACCCTGGTTCAGAGCAAACAGGTAGAAACATTCAGAAACACTTCCATTGGCAATTGTGTTTAACCAAAATAAAATTGATGTATTTACCATATTCATTTGTGTTATATTCAGCTTTAATTCACAATTAGTAAATTTCCTTAGAGAAACCTGGAATTGAACTCACAAACCTTTCGTCTACAGTCAAGTATGCTGTCAACTACTCTACTATGTATTCATATACGACTTTGTAAGTAAATCTGGATACTTATTTCACATACCTAATGCATTATTATCTTTTCTATATAGACAATGTTTGTATCACGAGTCAATATTGGGATTTATGTGTTTTGTTTAAATTATTAGTATTTTAGCTTCGGACTACTTTCAGGTAGATTTTAAAATGCAAAATAATGCATTTTTTTTGCGTGTATGCTTTGCTGGTTTCTGGCCTAAAAACTATTTTTTACTATTACTTGTAATGCCACATTAGAATTTCACTTCATAGATACATGAAATAAAAAATCAATTGAATATGCATATACTATTTGTTACTGCACAACATATAGTCGGTATGCTATAAATGAAACATAAGCATCTTATGATGTCTCCTCTGTAATAAGGAACAGTTGGCATACCATAAAATGTGTTAAGTATGCTGCTATTATGTCCCCAGGAGTGAACAGTTGACATGCCATACAGGGCCCATAAACATGCTGCTAATATTTTTCCAACAGTGAGTAACAGTTAGCATTTTCTTTATCATCTGCTTGTGGGGCATCTGTTGAAATCTAATAATCGTCATGAAAGCTTTGGTCCTCATTAAAAGTATTTGTAAAATAGGTACTGTCACTTTTGTTTATATGACCTGATTGTCAACCATATAATAAATGCTAATAGTCATAAATCCGAACATTGTCATCACTGGCAACAGTTGGCCAACTGTTAACTGCTTGTTGTTTGCTACTTGAGATCTTTCAGCTTATTCTTCACTTCGTCTTTCTTCCGTAGTAGATGGGTGGCCCTAAAACTAGAAAAATCATCCTTGAAGACAAGGAACTATCTGTGTCCATTGATATTGTTAACTTCCTTTGGCTCACTGACATCAGCAAAAATGAGTTCTCTGGGAGCCTTATATTATTAAACTCTTTCGCCAAAAGACATTCTAGTATGTTTCCCCAATACACAACTTTCACAAAAATCATTATTGAGTTTAACATAAATTCCCTGTTCCATTAGAAATGATTGAACATGGCTACTATCTTGATGTCTAAACCTTTGATGCCATTCTTTCAAAGAGTCAGATTGTTCAGAAATAACACAAGCCTTCTCAGAGGGGTAAATGACTTTGACGGTCATACGGTAGAGATCAGTCTCATTGTTTGACACAGCAATAGCCATAACTCTCTAATCCTTAGAAATTGTCCAGATTTTGCCATTATTGTTAATAGACCTTTCAGTCATGCTTTACGAACAGAAAATTAATTACACGTAGCATCTTGGCAGTACCATACATCTTCAAAATATTTAACAGACCAGTTGTGACCATCAGAAGTTTTATCATTTATTCGTTCGGACCCAACAGTATCAATTTGAACTCCCTGGTGGGCACAAGACATCTTCTTAGGGACATTAAAGTAAGGAAAAATAACATACCAAACTCGTCTGTTGGTGACGTGATGAGATTCCCCACTGTCTATCAGCCATTCATCACAATCAACACCACCTAACTTGATATTAGAGCAGGACAACATTGCAGAATGTGTATCGCTATTATTGTGGCACTCGTTAGACTTATGACCTTTATTTTTACACCTGAAACAAACTATACTCACTCTACAAGTTTTTGAAAGATGGCCAACCTTGCCGTGTGAATAACATTTTCTGTCCTTATCGTGCTTTTCATATTTCTTTGGGATAAAATTGGATTTCTGGGTTTTATTTCCATTCTTAATTTGCATCTCGGATAACATAGCCATATCATCCACATGCTCTTCCCTGTCTCTAATGCATATTTAATAATTCAAGAGTTGTTTCTGTAACTTGGACCAGGTTTTTCCGTCAGTAGGCATGTCATAATCTCTAGGTAGGGTCTGTAACAGCATATCACACAACTACCCTTCGTCTATTGGTTTATTTAATAAAATCATCTTAGTCTGGATATCATCAAATTTGGCTAGATGACCTTGAATACCACCAGGTGGGTCCCATCCAATGTTGTGAAATTTATGTTTTAATAAGTCAATGTTTTCCTCCAACTATACATCATATATTTTCTGGAGTTTATTCCAAATCTCCTTAGTGCCATCACACCCAGCTACTATTAATAATGGTTTGGTGTCAAGTGCCAAAATAATTATTTTCTCAGCTTTAGCATTTACCTTTTTCAATTTATCCAACTGAGCTTGATAACATTCTACTCCTTGTTAAGGTTTTACTACACTTCCATCAACAACTTCATATAAACCATCACACTCTAAATGGGTCTTCATTATTATTTTCCAAGTTGAAAAATTACCTTCTCCAGTAAGTTTTCTATCTTATTTTCTTCAGCCATTGTCAAAAATAGAAGTCCACAATAAATAAGCTACAAAACTAGCACTGCATAATTTATTTGTTCACGCACTTGAACTCGTAAAAAATATGTGTCAAATTATCTAAGTCCGCAATAAAAAACCCTAACCACAAACCTCTGCTACAATGTCGAGTAGTGTGAAAATAAAATATGGCACTTATAAAAAATGTATTAACTAAAACAAGAACATATATTTACAAACATGAGACAAGTAAATATGCTAAATAGGTATTAGAATTAACTTTAAACATTGAAAATAAACAACAATAATATATACAAACATAACAGGTTCTTGAAATTATTGCTTTTATCATAACCCCCCCCCCAAAGAATCAAATAATTGGATTGTTCAGGGTGCTCACCAATGCATTTAATAGCACAAGTCAACCTGGGCAATGCAGACAATCAAAAATATTTCGAATTTTACGAAAGTTAGGCGAGGTTGAGTTATTCGATGCTTACAAAATATGTGATAGCATTAAAAACGGTGTATATTACTGTATAAACTATGTTACATGCCTTTTAGCGTTCGGCATTTGCTTTGTTCCAATAAACACACAAAATTGTGCATTATTTGGTATTGATTAATAATGCTATTAGTAGTATATGGGCATTTTTTAGGCCCAAATTTCGTGTGTTTTTGACACCAAATTTCAAGCTTTTTACCCCAAATTTCAAGCTTTTTTTCATCAATGTCCAAATTAGTCTATTTCGGCATAATGCTCATTTTCATAGAAAATAAATACTTTCCCTGAATATGAATTAAAGCAGCATTTGTTTTAATTTAATTTATTTTTATTTATCTTAATCCAAATGAAGAAAATACCTTTGGATATCCATTAATGTGACAGTAACTTGGATAATCAACAATATAAATTTCATCATCCACAAACAGAACTAACTTGCCCCAAGGCCTTTGGTATATTAAAAAAAAATTGTTGAAATGGCCAGAAAAAACTTGAACCAATCTGCTATCAAAAATGGTTTATTGATTATTTTGTTGTGATTAAAACTTTTTTCCAAACTTTCTTATTGTAAAAATATACAATTTATCATCAATAATTAAAATTGTTTTTATATGTCCATATTAGCATAAATCAACTGGTTCATCATCATTCAAATTATTTTGTTGGGGAGGCCCATAAAAATTTAGAATACTTTGGATATGTTCTAGCTGCAAATCAAACAAATCATTGTTAAGAATCGGATACCTGATCACATTTTGATCATTTGTATGTTGAGGACCAAATGCATGACCAATTTCGTGGATGAAAACAGTCAGTAAATTAACTTTATTTTTAAGATTGTTTTTCTATCACTATACCAATATTCCTGCATGTTGATATGGATTTCAACAAGACTATTTTGTTGATTTGGAAAAACTGCATGTGCTAGTGCACTACCATGTGGAAATAATGTATAAGGACACAATCCATGTAATCTCTGATATCTATGTCGACCTTGTTTGTAAGAAATACATATATCCAGAGGATTTCTATCATAAACAAATTTCAAATTTGTATGCTTTTGCCAAATTGTTAAACCCTCTTTTGCTAACTTTGCAATTGAATTATTAGCAAGTGCAAAATACCATTTTAAATATTTTTATTCCATTTGTTGGGTGATGTATAACTAGAGAATATTTCATCTTTAACACCACATTTTGGCATATTGATTAAATTAAGCATTTCTTCATTGAGTTTACCATCAACTGAAGATATGTTGCAAAGTTCTTGGAATATTCTTAAATAACTTTCAGTATCAATTTTTGAAAGTGAATTTGTATCATCCTCTAGATATCCATATTTATTTTAATAGTTTATAATACATTCAGTCTGATTCTCTTTTCTGGGCAGCAAAAATTTAAATTTGTGATAGCGAGAATGTTTATATAAGTCTTCATTTATGAGCAAAATATTTTCTTTAAGAAATTGCAAAATGTTTACGAGCAACTTAATGCCAACGCCAGGGACCTGTTTATTTTTTGAGTTTACAGGTAAGCTAATACCTCGCCAGTGACTCAAATTTTCCGGACTTATTTAGCACCATCAAAACTTCATTAGGAGAACTTCCCCACTTCACCACCAGCCGGCCATTATTTCTTTTTGGTGATGAAGTGGGGAAGTATTTATTTATTTGCATTTCTAGTGCTTTCCCATATAATGTGGCATCTTACACCATATGGGGAATACACCATTTACATGCAGCAGTACTTATACATTGCTGTATGAGCAAGGTTATTTTGACTCAATTTTTGAATGATTTGGTAATAATCTAATAGTGAAAATGTGGGTGCCTCATATTCACATTATTAAATTATCTGCTCATACCAGGGATCGAACCCACGACCTTTGCATTTGAAATCAGATGCCTTGTCACTGAGTCACTGTGACACAATGAGTGAGGCAACAATTTGATTGCATCTTGTTGTGAGTTATTCTCACAAGTAGATAGCTTCATATCATGAGTTGCACCACAACTGTTCACTACATTGCAACTAGATAACAGCACTGTCACAGTAAAGCTCCTTCCTATTGTGGGTGAGTGCTCATCAAAGTTCTGTTGAGGAAAACTAGCGATTCATGACAGTGAGATATCTAGATGTGAGTTGAAAACTGTTGGATCTGATTTCTGTACTTACCACTGTTCATTTTTCTATTTAAATCTACTGTGATAAAACTATAGTCTTTGTCCCAGCATTTTGCACAGATCTCTTTAACTTTTTCATAAGACATATTGCCACCAACAAAATCATTATAAATATGTCTTAGGTTCGTGTCATCTTGTCTAAATATACATAGAAAGTTTGTGTTTTCTCTCACAAGTTGTTTGGGTACCCTCGAATATGTTTGTGCCAAATAAAATATATCTGGATTCTTGTATCTCCCCCTAGTAAAGTACTCACAAATTATATTTTGATTATCTAAGATAAAATTGTCAAATATGACTAAAGAATTATTTTCACATTGATATAAGGGGATCATTTCACCATTGTTACTAAAAAAAAAGGATGCCATTTTTGCATTAAACCTGTTAGATATTACATCGAAGCTATTTTGTAACTGAATATATTTTGGTTGATTAAAACTTTTTGAACAAACAAACAATTTATTATAATTTAACCATTCTGGCTTATAAATAAAAGTAATCATCAGGTTGGTTTTCTCACTTTTGCTGGGCCCAAAAATTAAGCCTCTTCTGTTACCAAGCAAAAGTTCACCATTCTTTTTATGTGTAAAATTTTCTTCTGAAATTGAAACACCAATTCCCAAATCGACTTTGCACAGCATAGGCTGCTTTATCTGTTGACTTTTCATTTATAACAATAATTTTTGTAATGAATGGAGAATAAAGCATTTAAGTTAACAAACAACAGTTCTATGCTAAAGAAGAGACTTCACTATGATATATTTCATAAAGATAAATCAATTGCATTAGTTAGTTTTCATGCGAAATGTGTAGCTACTAATATAGACAATAATACTATAGCAACAATTGAAAATTGAGTACTGTCATTGATAAGAATGAAGTTACCCTATAGGGTAATACAATGAATCTTTAAATGAAGCTATAAATGCAATGAATCCATTTTCAACAAATAACATTGAATTGACAGCAGACAATGTGAAAAACAGAATATCGGTTGAATCTAAGTTTGATATTAAATTTGACGATCGATTGTCTGATAATCTTGGCTTTGAAGAAATATGACTATTGAAAAAGACAAAGTTGTTGTAAGCATTAAATTGCCTAATTTTAATTCATTTAAAACAATTCATGTTCATTGTAATTTGGTATTTGGAATATTCATAAAGTATTATGAATCTAATTATTTATAAACTGATATAATTCCTAGTTTTCCACCAAAAACTATGCTAGGCTCTAGAAATTATTTTAATTATGAGCTCGCGTATCCAATTTTTATAGAATCATTAACGAACATATTAATCACATTGTCCTAGAAATTAGGGATAAAAAGTGTAAACTAATTGATTTTGATGGTGCTGATATTGACATTGTTTTAGAGAGTAAAGATATTTAAAATATAATATAAACTAATTTCTTTAATAACCCCATGTTAATGTATCTATAGTATAGTCTATTTCATTCAAGATCATGCATTTGTCATAGTTAAAATTAAATTATTTTGCCATAAACTTATTCACAAAATTTTTTTGTTTTTTCTTCTTTTGTAAGCATATTGTTTTTTATAATCACATTTTTCTTAGTTTTTTTTTAACCAATTCGCAGTTTGATTTCATGTTAAATTGTAAAGAATTTTCGAGATTTAGAGTGAATCCTTTGATTTTTGTAACTTGTTTTCCCAAAAAAAAGTTTCATAACCATAGCTTTTAGGCCCTGCACTTATCCAATTTATACCATAATCATTTTTTCCAAATTCGTCTGTCCATTCACCAAGTATACAGCCTGTTTTAACAGTATTTTTGTCATCATCAATGTAAACCATGCTGTCTGTTTTATAATATACTACTTTATCACCTTATTTATCTAACATTTCATATAAACTTAAACATACATTTGATGTAAAAGTTGCTATAAATATATTTGTTGCTGTGCTATCTTCTAGATAATTATTGTTGTATTTATTTGATACTTTTTATTCTTTCATCGAAATAAACAACATTTTTCTTATATTCTAACATATAATAACAATTCGTACCAACGAGCTGGATGAGTAATATATTCTGTTTTTGTCTAATGTTGTCATTGCCCTAATTTTTCCCAAAGTGATAGAAATTTTTTTTTCGGCAACACGGCACGTTTCCCAGGATTTTGATTAATTTTTTCAATGCTTAAACCGATATTTTGTTTTTTTTATAACACAAATATATTCAAAATTTTATTTGTAATCTTCTTCCCATGGACTAGTTTCTAATATTATTTTCATAAATGTTTTAATGTAGTCTCTAAACATCTTATTACTTTTTTGTTTGAAATGCCAAACTTCATGAATTTTAAATAATGTGTACCATCTATTGCTCTTTCTTCATCACTATGTTTACATTCTCCTTTTTTCTCTACAACTCATTTTGAACATAAAGTAAACAATAGTTTTTCTTGCATAATTGGTAGTACTGCATAATATAAATTTCGTGGTGGCAAAACTTTACATTTGATCAATGCAAACCAATTTTCGTCGTAATTTTTAGGATTATATATTTTAATCGGATGGCCTACTGGGTAATAATTATAAAGTATCGCTGTTAGATATAAATTAGATAGTCTATATATCTTAACTTTTTCCTTGAAATTTTTAATTTTGGAGCATTGGTTCTGCCATCAAAATGCATCTCTAGCCTGTAGTGGCGCTATTACATTTTTAGTTTTTTCTAAATTACTTTTATAGAAAATCGATTTCTTCCATTTGTAAGCCCACATTTCCCTTACTTTGTAACCATTTTGTCTTAAAATTGTCGTTCGATTGTTTGTTTTAGTAAGCAAATCATCCATATTTTCATTGTTGCATTTATTTATAGCATCAGGAGAATAACAATCAGGACAACCATGCCAAAAACAGCCATGATATTGATATATTGATTTAGTTTTTTCGTCGTAACCATCAACTTTTACTTCACAAATAGTAACTTCTCCACCATTTCATGTGTGTCGAACATTTGGAAATAACCACGAAATTGATTCTTTACTAAATATTTATTTTTTATCATATGTAACTACTGCAATAGTATTATTCATAAGAAAAGTTGATCTATAAAGAGCTATACAAACACCTGCGATTGTTATGTGTCAAAATGGTTCTATATTTGCTATTTCTAGAAATGTTTCTCTAAATTTGAGACATCCGCGTCGTAAAATATCAACATCAGAATGACAATATTAAGCAAGTTATTTTTTGAAATCGAAGATATAATTTTCTTTTGTTTTCTCAGCATGCAACTTTAAAAAGTCTTTTCGTTGTTCTTCCTTCAGTGTATTGACTCCATAATATTTTGTATCTGGCATTTTCCCAATATAACTTTGATTTTCAGGTATATTAAAAAATTGTGGAGAATATCCTTTTTAAGCTCTTTTAAACCAAATGTTTTCGGAAATCTTGAAAGATTTCCTTGAATAAAGTTTATGCTGTCAATTATTTTAATATCTAGAGTCGATATTTTTAGTTACATCATTTTTGAGCCTTGATATATTGTTTGAGGTTTTATACTATTTCTAAAACAACATTGTAAAATTGAATATGAATCGTAACTTTTTGAATTATGTGCAATAAATGCATATCCTATATTTTCTTCAGATATCACCTATTCACAAAACTCATAATTTGTACTAAAATGTATTTTGTTTCCATTAAAGTCTTGAGCAGATATAAAGTTTGGTGTATGAAAACAAGTATCTTGTGTGGCTTTATAGTCGAAAAAGCAGTATTTTTTTAAATGTAAGAACTCAAGTCTATTTTCTTGTCATTGCAATTACAAGTACAAGTACAATCTTTTATACAAATACCCCATTTTTGTTGTCTCTCTTAAATAACATTTATGTTCATCAGTTTTCACAAATTCCTTACAATTCCAACATTTGATATAACCACAGTTGTGTTTTTTTATTTCTCAAACATATTTTGTTACACGTTTTACACTTATAGACTGCCTTACACACAACATCATGATTAGTAAAACAATCCTATCCAAAACAATATATATTGCATTTTTGACAATATATTCTAATTCGATCTTCATTTTCGTGCTGTGGTTTTTTACATAAATTGCATATATTTGTATTATTTTTATTACACTCATGTTGATCTTTATTATTTTATGGTTTGTCACAGTTTTTACGATGATAAACACTACCTAGAAATGCTGTCATACTATTAATTACATCGTAATATTCATTGTGTAAATACAAATAAATAGTTGTTGATTTTCTAGTTCCAGAATGTATAATTGAATTGAAATGTGCAGCTGAAACAAATTTAATTTGAATATTCAGAAAATTTTCTGCATCCACAAAATCTTCTAAACTTAAGCCAATTTCACAACTACTTCCCATTATTTTGCAAAGTTCATGAGCCAATTCTCCTTGTAATTATCTTCCTTTTCTAATATCAATAAGCTCATTATTCATTAATTCTCTATCCAAAATTATGTTAGTTTCGTATGTTAAAGCTGTATTTATCGCTCTAGGTCCACATAAATTATCATCGTTAATTTTATTAATACATTGTTTTGTCTTTATATATTTAATTAAACTAAAATTTTTTTTGCCTCTTGCACCATTACCACTGGGTACTCTGTAAACATCAATATCGAAAGTAGTTTCATTTATATCGACATTTTCATTCGATGCAATTACTCTTTCAATTTGATGAAGTAAATTTTCGGCGTTTAAATTGTTCTTTTATTGACGCCGAAATAGTGTGGTGAAAATTCTGATTATTTGCATATATCCTCATTTGATCACGTTTATATCCAGTCAATTTTCTTACTGCTTTCATTGCTGCCTGGACAGCATTTCGAGCAGCATTCATTTTTTCTATTGGAGTTCCTTCTAAATTATTTATACTAATACCGTATTTTGTTTGCCAAATGTTGAAAGCTTCATTAAAATTTCAACGAATTTCGCGAATTTCAAATGGTTGTCTTCTTTCTGCGCATTTATTAAAACAATTTTGTTTGAAAGGAAAAATTTGACCTAAACTTTTATTTTCTTCTTTAATTGAAAAGGGCAAATTTTTATTAGTTTTATTTCTTGGTTGTACAAATATCTGATTTGAAAATGGGAATATATATATTTTTTCAATTTATTTCTATCGTTCTTATATAATTCATCGATATTGGTATATGAAAATTGCAAATTTGCAATGTTTCTTTTTCTTTGCTCATTAATAATAGCTGTAATTAAATCTGCTTTCTTTGTATTATTTATATTTGTTATGTCGAAGCTTATAGCTTTAGTTCTTAATTCCACAACTCTTAAATGATTTGGATTTTCTCCTGCTTAACGAATTTTTGTAATAATGCTTGTAATAAGATCATCTTCGCATAATTTAGATATTTTTTTTGTTAAATTCTCCAGCTATAATTATCAACTCGGTCACTCTTCTTTCGCGCAGTTCTGCAACTGAATCATTCGTAGCCGTATTTGTTATTTATATGAAATAACAATCTATAAGCGTTAAAAAAAAATAATTAAGAAATGAAGTATAAAAAATAATGATAATACTGGAATGGAGTTGGAAAAATGCTTAAATTATTTTGATAGTAATTTTTAATATATTTAACTTCTTCTGTGATAATATTTCTCATTACTACATCTGTTGCATATTGTTGAATTTTTGTCTTTAGTGTTTTTATAAAATAATTTTATAGATTTAATCTCAGTACAAACTGTGCATGTTTTTGTTGGGTAATCATTATGCTGAATTTCATTAAGAATATTAATTGATGTATTGTGTGATTTAGTTTTTTTTTTATGCTCTTTGAGATGTATAATACAAACATATTTTTCACATTCACATAACATTTTATCATTAAAACATTTTTTACACTTTGTCGTATGTTTGTCTATTGTCACTTTATGAGGATAAAATGAATAGATAGATTTATTCTCATTACAAACTACAAATGCCTTAGTTGAATAATCATGTCGAATTTCATTGGTATTGTACGATTTACTATTTTTATGCTTTTTGAGATATAGTTTAGAAACATATTTTCCACATTCGCATAGTACTTTCTCTTTATATTATTAATCATATTGATTTTTGCCATATTCAGCACAGCATTTTTACAGGTGTTAATATGTTTATCTTATGTGCGCTTATGTGATGCAAAACATTCAGTGTTTAATACTTCGACTCATTTTTTACATTGCTTGGATATGGTGTTATTTTCCATTTCGAGTATATTCGCCATTATATTTATTTAGAAAATTTATTTATTATTCGAATTTATTTATTAAGGGAATGAAAAAATATTTTTCTTTAGTAATTTGTTTCTTTATAAATAACACAAAAATGGAGGCTCTACTCAACAAGTTGAACAATTCGTTTGAATTCACCAAACTACAAGATCTAGGGGAAAAAAAACATGGTTTACTGCCACAGATTTTGAAATTTATGAATCTAAGTTTGGTAAAAAAAAATTATTGTATTTTAGATGGCAAGTTAAAAATTTTATTACCAGAGCGCTATGTGAAGATACTTGATAAAAATACTTTGAAACTAATAAATGGGAAGGAAGTTTTCATAGCATATAGAGGCTTAAAAGAACTGAAAAATGGAAAGTCTGCATGATATAGAGTTTTCTTCAAAAAATTTATACTCTTCTATTCATTTGAATATTTTCAATATTTTTACTTTAGTTTAGCTTAAGTTTACTTGATTTTAGTTTAAAATTGCTTGATTTAGATTGCTCGCTTGCAAAATTAGCGTTTTCTAGAAAACATGAAAATTTGCTTGAAAATCGAGACATTTGATTGATTTTAGCCTAAATTTGTTTGATTTTGGTTCTAAATCTTTCGAGTTTGATTCGTGCCGGATTTTTTATTTTTTTTTGGGGGGGGGGGCGAAATTAAAACGTAAAATTAGAGGTAAAAAACATTAAATTTGGAGTAAAAACATGACAATCCGGGGGGGGGGGGGGGAAGCATGAACTTTGAGCTGGGCAAAAAGTTTTAACATTGATGGAAAAAAAAATTTATTGAAATTTGGGGTAAAAAGCTTGAAATTTTGCTACTTATTTGCAAAAGTGTTACTTGTTTGCAATATTGAAATTGGATAAATATTAACCTATCATATTTTTGGGCGTTACAAGTGCTTGAAAATTTAGTTTCGAAACATCATATTTAGCAAATCATCGTAATAGAACAACGCGGGAAGTGCTAGAATGCAGCTAGAATGCATATGGTTTGGATAATTACTAATGCTGAACTTTATACTGAATACATATTTCACAGTCACTTTAATGTAAAATAATCTAAGTATCAGGAACGTCAGCATAGTAATTGAAATGCGCAACTGAAGTATTCAGAAGCAATACAAAACAAAGCATTTTGACAGGTTTCTGTAATAATTATATTTAATTTGCCAATTTTTGGCTGAATAAGTGCTCGTTAGTACACAAAAATTTCCAATCGAAAATTTATTTTCGGTTGTCATTTAGCACTACACAAAATAATATAAAAACGTTATTTGACATGTTGCCAAGCAAGGTAAAAGGAGGAGGAGGCTATATGATGGGCTCACACTCTTGTGAATGTTTTGGAGGGATAATTGCCAGCTGAAAACGTCTTGACTTGACATATGTAGTGATGTTCGGAATGTAGGCAACTTGTGGTGCGCTCACCATCATGTTCGAAACATAGGGGACTTATGTTACACTGACATTTACGCATTGCACGCAGCGAGAAGATTTCTTTGGCCTCTCTACATACCATTAAACACAAACTCTGTTCAGCGGCCTTGCAGATATCAGAACTGATATGAAAATATTAGCTACTGTTGTGGACTTAAATGTTTATTATCGCTGTAAACACACCGGATGTACTGGAGACCTAAGAAAGCGGATCTTACTCACTACAAGCCTGTCGGTGGCCAGCACTGCACAAAGGTGAGTAATGAACTCAAATATAGGCTGTTAACGGTAGAATGAGCACTTTTGAAAGCCCTGCTTCAGATCTACTTGTATGCACGTTGTGTATTATCCCGCCTTACGTAAAATTAACACTGCCATGGGACTCATTACTTTATTCGCGCGTCGGTCAAGTGAAACGTTAGAATTATTATAAAAGTAAATATTTCACAAATATGCTCTTTTTTACTCTTCGATGCATTAAAAAAATGCACTAAGAAATAAATATTTTAAGTTATTGCAAATGGTTACCTAATAATTTCAATCTGATGTTAAGATATGGAACTATTTTCCATCCATCGTTACCAATTTTACTGGGTGAATGTCACTCAGTGCGCCCGTTAAAATATATGCAGGCAGGGGCAGTTACTTTTTTCTAAGGTTGAGTTGAAAAATGCTCACTTTGTCGTGAACAGCCTTTAATGAGAACTATAGCGTGGCGATCTTGCATGAATATTGGCGGGAATAGGAGGTAACTCGTCCCAGGTAAAGAATTAAATACCGCACGTAAAATGTGCAGACTAATTAAAAAGACTATTGCAGTTATGCGACTAGTACAAAGACTTATGGACTCGGGAGGTACCATGCCGCATGTCCACCCTTATCGTGCCTGGTGATGTGGCAAGCCTGCTGACAGGAAGCTCTGGCACGCGCTAATGCCGGAGACACATTATTCTATACACTGATAATAAACATTTCCGATTACATAAAAACACTTTGAAAATAGTACAAAAATGATGAGAAATTAAGAAAAGAAAATTTTAGCCTTTTTTCGTATTTAGCTCATACATTCCTGGCGACTGTCTCAGTTCGTATTAGGTTTCCCCTTAAATACATCACGAGGCATTGTAAAACAACACTACACTGATTGAGAAATATTTTATTATACATATTATTGACTTTAGGGGTTGGTTGGCAACGGGTGACGTTCGTTAGTACTCTCTAGAGCCACATACCATTTAATTTTGTGAGATCTAAACTTAAGTGTTTTCTTTGTAGTGTTGATATTGCATCACTTCCATAAAGGGTATAAGCCTATTCGCGGTCTCTTCACACTTTTTGAATCGAACTTTTGTAAAATCACCCCCATGTGTGACGTTTTTGGTTGTTCCCAAAATATGCCATATATAACAAACGTTCTATACTCCTGTTAACATAAAAGTATCTAACATTTGTTTAAATTGAACTATTTACTTGCATTCTATTTATAAATTGTAAACTTCATTTATAATTAGTCTTATATGAATAAAACAGAGAAAATAGGCGCGTTAATTCGTATTACGAAACTAGGGGAACCAGACCGTGACCTTTTTTTTTGTATTGTCACGGGGCTAGAACAGTTACCATATTAAAAAATTTGGTTATCATACAAAGACTATAAAAATACTGCATAGATATATGTAGGTAATAATGAAATGATGTGAAATTAACTCAATATTGAAGCGACTGCTGTGCCATTTAATATTTCTCTATCCACTGAGCCACTAAGGCCCCACTTGGAATATCTCTATCCACTGAGCTGCTAAGGCCCCACTTGTAAATTAACTCAACATTGAAGCGAGACATTTAAAGTAAACAAAAATGATATTCCATTACCTTCATATCTCTATGCAATATTCCCAACGCATTAATACCAAACTTTTCATAGGAATAAAGTAATTAAAAAATAGTTTTTAGGGCAAAAGGTAACGATTGCATAATCTGATCTTGCTGAAATTCGAACTTAACCTGTATTTTACCCTGAGGATTCGCTCTGCAAAATTTGAAGAACTTCTGTTGAGTTTCAAGGGTCTTAGAAGTATTAAAGACGGAGACACACGGACAGAAATCGTCTACTAATTATTAAAGTGAGTGCTCAAGAATGTGGTAAGTTGTCCCTTTGGTGTAATTTTCTGGTCTTGGTCCACCTATAGGCGACCCGGGCTCGATTCCTGTTGCCTGGATCACTACCCGGATTTTCGCATGTGGGAATCGTGGTGGCCAATACCGCTGGTTGGCGGGTTTTCTCGGATCCCTCTCGTTTCCCCCGCCCACGCATTCCGGCGCTGCTCCACACTCACCTCATCGACTCTCAAGAACCCGATGTTAAAAGCCGCCCAAATCTCTTCACTCCACTATAGACTTGGTTAAGCTTTGTTAGTAAGAGGCGGAGGAATGTCCTTCAAAAACAGGACTTCAGAAAGATTGGAAGTTCCTGTAAATTGACTGTACTTCAATTTTACTCTTCGTTATGATGTAATTTCACACCTTTAACTCTGGTTTTGCACACAATGGCTTCGGCTCTACCCCGACACCTCGAGACCATGTGTTGCACCGTCTGAGGATGCCTTCTTGTGCCCTGCGCACTGGTGGTGTAACGTTGCCGGAAACACACGCGCCGCACTCGGGAAATCCGAACCACAGGTCTGGTGGTGGCCCACATGGTCGGATGAAATCAGAACCGTCAGTTGACTCGCGCGGTGGACATGGAAACGTGCGTGTTAATATGATGCTGCAACCGACGGCCGCTCACGAGGTTTCCTGCGGACCAAGGAACTCTGCTTGGTTCGGGGTTGCTGCTTTTCTGCAGCGCAACAAATGACCGCGAGAATGAGAGTGTCACAGTTCGTGTCAACAACTACAGAAAGAAGTAACTATAACCTTAGAATTCCCTGTCATACCACCAATCAGTATGGCCAATAATTGCTGTCACATAAGCTTCTTCGTCACAATAGCTTACACCTCACCATTTCAAGCTCTGTAATGCCAAGTGACTTGCTCGTCACAAATGAATGGTCATTACCTATTTTTAAGTCCTATCCGACTGGCCTGTGCTGTGCTTGTCAATAAACTAAGTTAATGGTTTATCTTTAGTTGTGAGGCTGTTACATTCGCTATTTCTTGCGTTGGTTATATGATATCTGTTAATTTTAATTTATTGTAGTTTGTTTGTATAAGGTTTTAATTATTTTTCTTGAAGTGAAGCAATTTGTTTCATGACTTCTTTGTCTACATAAAACCTACATGCTCGTCTTTGCCATTGCTCGGTGGTGTTGCGGTCTCGTCTGCCGCTAGGGGCGTGCGAGTTGTGACAACCTTAGACTTATCTATATACAGGTTACATGGTCCGTCGCCACTGCCCATTCCAAGGTGGCCTCTTTTCAGTTTACCAGCAAAAACTGAGAAGTCTGTGGCGTAGTGTGCTCTCTGCAGCAGCTGGTGAGGGTTGTGGAGTGGCACACCTACACTAACATTTACTAACACCTACATTCACACTCACTATCATATACTCCTCTACACTCAGCTGCAAGTGAGATCACAGACAAGATGATAGAAATATTACCTTTAGTCTTAAGTTTCCTTTTATTAGTCTGTAACACACTAACGCTTTTTCCTGTTTTACAGAGAAATGGTTCGCAACTGTTGGGTGGTGGCTCAGTTCTGTCCCCCACCACCAGGGCCGCATAGCGCTAAACTGGTTATCAATCAGCTGCAACCTCATTTAATTTCACTGCATCAAATTCACAAAGTCTATTTTCGCTAATAAAAAAAAAACCCTACTTTCTCCAGCCCTAATCCAATAAATGAATTTCATTTATCCTCCGCGACTGTCTTATAGTTTTTTCCCAGGCCCTCTCCACTTAGCCTGGTTATCTATGCCCCTTGCTAGACCCTTCTTCTTTCGGGGTGTGTCCATGGTTATAATTGCGGCCATCGCACCAGACAACACTGCTACAGCCCCGATGCATGCGCCCATTATAATAATTAAACCCAACTTAAGGCGTAAAGGGCTTGCCCTGAGACACATCCCATTCTCCAACCGTGCAGGTGCTCTTGCTGGTGTAGCGGGATGTGGGGGGGGGGGGGGGGCTCACCAGTTAATTAAAAAAAAAAAACTCAATATGATGTAATTTTTCCTCGACTGCGAGGACGGACGGACGGACAGACAGACAGACAGAGATAGACCCCCCTGATTTGCTCTGATTCTGGACGGACCTATCTGCATGCCCATTGGATTAGGGACATCGTTTGGGTCGTCTTTCTGGCTTTTTTTTAATATTTCACGTTAGCGGGTGATCCTGTATGGATACCGACGGGTAGAATACGTCGGCTGTCAAGAAGGCGATAGTCTTAGAGCCCTCGTTGGCGTGCCTGAATCAACACCCCGGGTAGCAGAAGTCTCACAGCAGTCTATCTAGCGGCTGGTGATGGCCGACCGCTTGTTGTAGTGAGCGAGACGATTGCCTCTGCCAGCGATGCGCTCGAGGATGTTGACGAAGCTGTTCATGATGCTCATGGCCTTTGACGATATGCCAATGGTGGACATGCTTCAACAGTTTGTAAATATAATTGGCATACATCTTGTTTCCTTCCTGTCGCGCTTCTTGTTTCCCTTGGAAATGTTTTCCTGCACTGAGAAACAGGTTTTGATGAACCCAACAAGATTTGTTTGGTGCAACCAAATTATTTGTTTGGTGCAACCAAATTATTTGTTTGTATAGGGGCAATTAAGTATTTTGTTGCTGAAACCAAATTATTTTGTTGTTCTCATTTGATTGCCCCAAATTGTAAGATTTGGTTGATACAACTAAATATTTGTTGACTACAAGTGCAATTAACAGTTTGGGCCGATATAAAAAAAAAAATACAAATTCGGACGAGTTTCGAACCTAGATCACCTGCGTCCGAGCACTACTAAGTCTTAGGTCCATGGACCATATTTTAGGGCCTGGCCCATTGTGCCAACTGATAACCCCAGAAATATTTTACATATATATACTGCAAATATTGGACATCGTTTACAAACAAATATTTCAAGTTTTAAAGCTTTACTTGTCAGTTTATTGTTGCATTGTTTTATTAATGTGTTTATACGATTGTGAAGCATCAATAGATGCACTAACAAACATGGTTACTATCCTAATAGTCACAAAAGAAAACTCTCAAGCTGTATTTTCTAACGAAGGCAGTCAAATGAGCGGCCAAACAAATATATACAGTTGATTATATAAAATAATTAGTAGACAATCTAATTTATTTGGCCCAACACAAAGATTTAGTTTATTAAAACATATATATTTTTTAATACAATCAAAAGTAATTTTGTTGCTTTTAAAATTTTGTTTGCACAAAAATAATATTTTGTTAGGGCAACTAAATATATATTTTACCCTACCCAAACAAATATTTTGTTCGGTTTTCTCTCAGTGTGAGCACTGCCCACTTTTAGTCTTCAGAGGCATTGTGGTGCATCGCTTGCCAATGTTGTTGATGATGTTTTAATAGGATTGTGGACACTGTGTTACAGCAGTCTGGTGTGGCCTGTTCCTGTGCATAATTAAATAAGTTAGTAATATTACTGAAAATTATTATTTTTTGACTGTTTAGCGATACAAACGTTTATATAGAAAACAAAATAAATAAAAATATAATATGAGCCTTTTATTTTAAAATTGTGTAAGATTGTGCACACATTTTTCAAGTGTTTCACATTGTGCCAAATATGAAATTTGTTCGTCTTCCACTGAAACCACGTAATAAAAATGTGTGAATGAGTATGATCTGCAAACTTTTTTTCACCTTAAAGTGTTAGCCAATTGCACTAAATACATATAATGTTGTTGTATGTTTAGTACTGTACCTGTGTGTATGTACTTGACCTAACGGTAAACAATTCTCTGGTGGTTTTTTAGTGCTCATGAAAAGCAGAAGGCTTTACTAAGGGAACATTATTTATTTAGGAAATGGGGAAGGATTCGGCTAGGGTCTGCATCGAGGAAACATCCCTTAATTCGCCTGAAACAATTTCGGAAAACCGTGAATAATCGAAATTAGGTTGTTCGGATCAGAAATCGAACCTGGGGCCAACTGAATGCCAGTCGAGTGGTTTTGCCATTGCGCCACCTCTCTTAGTATTTCAAATATGCATAAACTTGGATAGATACAAATAAATAGTTTTAACTTTACAACACATTTTTGTAATTATGTCCTGTATTTTTTGTGTTGTAATTGTGTAATGCTTATGAATCTGACATGTCATATCCCAGCAATGGGGTCAACAAGATCCAAATAAATCCAGACCAAAGATGCATTTCTACTGGTTGGACTTAAACAGCAATGTTACTGTTGTATACGATAAATTTTTGTGAGCCTACTTGTTAATTCTGCAGTCAACTGCTTGCTGTTTAAGTTCTTTAATGGTTTAAACTACCTTCGAAAAAGAGGAGCAATGTTGTTTGTGATGGATAACTTTCTGCCCACACAATAACACCACTTGTGTTCTTGGCTGTATTTTGTATTTTAACTGGACCATACTAGCCACTGACTACCAGAATGATACACATATAGCTTTGCAAATGCAATGTACTTACGTGAATTTGTCAAATAAAATAAAAGCATGAACATTGTTACAATTTAAGAGCAATATTACCAAACTTTTTTTCAGTGCTACGCTCAGAGGTAACTACTCTTATCAGCAGAAGCCGATAAATCAATCGAATTCTGGTGAGACGGATTTTGCTTATCTTCAGTCATCCGGCCTGACTAGTTGCTCACTCTTTCCCAAATACACAGCAGCAGAATCCTTCTTAGATGCTGTCTCGCTGTGTTGGACTAGTGCTGCGAGTGTTTTCAGGTCACACTGCAACTGGATAAGTTCCTCCTTGAATTGTATTCTCGAAGAGTGGCACGATTCCAAGTGTGTACCGCCGTCAGGGGTCCTCGTCTCAAAGTCACAGTCCCGACGAACGTGAGCCATTGACTCGAATCCACGTCCACTTTGACCATAGCTATGTGAAATCTCCGTCTGATACTGACTGCTATGGCCAAGATCTGTCTGTGTACAACTCTCTGTCAGACGAGGCAAGTCTTTTGATGACGTAGGGGCGTGGCCGATGGTTTTCAATCCTGCCTGGTTCAAATCGACGTTGTCAGCATCTTTGTCACAGGTCATCGTCTCTTCAACTCTCAAAAACTTGTGCATCAGTTTTGCCAACCTTCTCTTAGTTCTACAATTATCTTTTCTCAGTACTTTCACCTCGTCTTGCAAGTGGGACGCCAGTTTACTTTCTTCGTTCAATTTCTGCTTCAATATACTATTTTCTTTGAGCAAGTTACTAATTCTTCTCTCCAGAACCTTATTCATATCTTCTGTCGTCTTCATGGCCAACTTCAACTCGTTCAGCAACCTCCGACCATTCACGAGCCTCACTTGTAACGGCATTGGATCATCTCCTTCCTCATGATCGCAGTAAGGGTCCAGTGCGTCATGTAACTTCCTGAAGCACGTGCCAATTTTACTCATGGTTCACTTTTTATATATTTAATGCGGAACTACAGTTATTATGCTTTGGAAGTGTGAGATGAGTTATGTTTGAACTATTTACACACTACAAATATAATTACCCGACGAATAAAAATAGCAACATATGAAGTTAGTTTCACAACAAAAAATACATGAGAGGTGAAGTTGGTTCTACTTTTTTTCCCGAAACAGCCATAAGAAAAGAAGTCGTAATTGTTATAAAATAAAACCACAGAGCATAACAGCCTACCGTTTTATTCGAATTTTATGCGGCGTCTCTTTGTAACTAAATCTAACAAAAATTTTATTTTCTTGACAGATACTGGTAATACATTTTAGAGACGTTATAGGACTTCAAAGTATCACTCATTTGTGCTACAAAATATTCAGAATTCATTTTTTAAATGCATAATTATAATACCATGGATAAATTTAACGAACGTGCCATTTATCTCTTCAAAATTAATAAAAGCGCAGGCGATAACCATGCTGAGATTTGATACATAATAGTGTTCCCGACATAGAAACAGAGAACTTGGCTTTATAAGTCCTATGTGTTTCAGCGACACGTGACATTTTCTAAGTATTTCAAATATGGCGTAGAGTACGCATATCAGCTACATAGCTACCATCTCTGTGTCGCTACACTGAATGGCAATTCCTACCTCCACAGGTTTTCCAATATAAGTTTCGCTTCGGCGAAGGTTAGCACAATATTTACATAAATAAGTGCTTTCAGATGTTAGTGCTCTTCTTCTGACATATATTTTGTGAAACTAAGACGCACTCAAAGTTATGCACAACAATATTTTTTTTCTAAAGGACGAATTTGTTGTGAAAACAAATGTAAAAATATTACACATACCTAACTATGAACACGTGATTTTGACAGTCCTCATGCTAATTCGTTATCTAAAGACCGTATGCCACTATACAATTTTCCGTACAGGTTTGGGCAGAAGCTGCCACGAGACCTGCTAGCCGAACCCGGATGCAAGCAGGTATAGAGGGTCCTTTGGAATGACCATAGTTAAAGATGGGGTAGACCGATCTCGTTGGCTGCGCATAACCATTCTACGTGTCCCAACATTGAAATGCTTTTCTGCCTACACGTCTAGCGAAAATGGCGTGGATCGGGTTTGCGGTTAGAACACCGTTTAGTAAACAAGTACTTTTGAGATGTTTTTATACTTCCTTTAATCAATTTGTAATGATTTTTGTTTACATTCAAACTGGCAAAATTGTTTTACTAATTTGGTAGTGCTTGTCAATAAAAAATTAAGATGGAAACAAACACGTTCAATACTGTTGACCATTTAACTTTGACAGTTGTGTAGGATTGGGGTAGGTCAATGTTGGGACGTGCGCAGAAGACGAATAAGTGGTCTACCTCATCTTTAGTCTATGGTATAAGCTATCCAACGATATTTGTTGCCGTGAAAGTAAAAACGAGTGCACTTTTTATGATTTACTTCTGGAACTGTGGTTTACGAACAATTTTCAAACACGACTTCAGCAGTTCCCTATAACTGATACAAAACGATAACATTATCATTGATGTTCAACAGAATAATATCCCAACTAAGAACAAAATACCAACATACTGTCATTTAGAGCATAACAAAACAACAATATAATGTACCTACATCAGAAAAATTTACCTCTGTATTTTTATATTGGTCATTTTCTTATCTTTCTTTTAAATATTAAGCCATTTACGCATTCATTCAACTCTCCAGGTAACATGTTAAACATTTCAAACCCATTGAACACCATACACTTTTGACCTTGAACTCAAACCACTCTTGTAATAGATCAATCTTTTTTATTTCTAGTATTGTAGCTATGTACCATGCTGGTAGTAACACAGAGTTGAATCGTATATGCAGGTACTACACCATTCGTCATAGTATATACCATTATGAGCATCTTAAACCAAACCTCTTCCCCAACAGAGAGCCATTTTAATTCATTAAGCATACTTACAATACTAGCATTTTTATCAATACCGTTGTCTAAGATAATTCTCATACACTTTTTTTTTTGTTGCTTCTGTGTTCATGCACAGTGTTGTTATAACTGTTACTTTTATGTTAAATGAACACGAATGTTTACCTTAATTTCCACACAACAGAATCAGAAGACATTTTCGTAGTTTTTTATTTACTATTTATTCGTGTTTTAATAGTCTTGCTCTTTCTCGAAATACAAAAAAAAAATTATTCTACCGCCCTATCTCCGATTGGCTAAAATTTCAACCTCGTAGGAAACCGTCCATCGAATATTGCACACGCCCAATCACGAAAACTCTACTAAAACTGCCAGCCGTCGGCCAAATCTTCCATAGAACCTTCCATACAAGTTGCCATGTAGGCTTCCATGGAGTCGTCCAAGAAATCTTTCATTGTGGCATACAGGCTTAATATTGGTGGGTGGCATACACAGCAGAATATGGAAATATGTCTAGCCTTCTTCATTAGCCTATGTTCAATACATATACTAAAGATAAGGTAGAGCTACTTTCGTGTTCTGTGCATGTCGTCCAATATTGACCGCCCATCGTCACTGTCAAAGTCAGAGTCGTCATCAGTGATAGATTTGTATAGCGGATCCAAGCGCAGAGCACTAAATTGGATAAAATTCAAGCAAATGAAAGCCAAAAATCTAGTAAATCTCTTTTCCTGTAAAATATTTCAAACTGTAGCTCAAAATAGAGAAAATTTAAGGCCAAAATAAAACAAATTTCAACGTGTTTCAGGCTCCTTGAGCAGGGTATTTTTAAGCCAAATTTGCAAGATGTTTCATCCTATACTTGTTAAAACTTCGGCACCAATTTTTTTATCTTCCTGTTAAGAAATTTCTTCTTATATATTTTCTTGATCACGACATGGGAAATAAGTGGCACGCACATGCGCGCGCGCGCGCACACACACACACGCGCGCGCGCGCACACATACACGCACACACACATATATTTCTCTAAAGTTAAATAAAAAATACTTTGAAGCTATTAAACGAGAATTAAGTTTTTGTAATGTATAAAGGTTTAAAATAAATGAAAATTGGAAAATTTATACATAACCTAGAATTCTCTTAAGAATTTTCATAAAATTGTGGTTTTTTTTTTTTTGGCTGACTTATTTGGCTTGCAGATTAAGATTAAATTTATCTTATTTGACCGAAAATGGACCCTGCTCAGCGGGTTAAAAAAATTGGTTGATTTAGATTGCAGTTTTGGATTGAATTGGCTTGGTTTTGATCTAAATTTTCTTGATTCAGAGAATAAAATTGAAGAAATAATGATTTCCCCAGGAAATTTTGAAAAAGTTGCGCTTGAATCCGCTATACACATCTACCAGTGATTAACGTGTTTGTTTGAATTCTAAACAGGCCCCCCATGCATTTTGTATGAATGAAATAATTTGACTAACTTAAATAATTGCTAGTTACATTACATTTGAGTAAGAGTATGTGTACATACATCTTCATCGAAGAAGTCTTGAAAGTCTCCCGCCCGGCGTGAAACCAGACTGTGCAGCGAATCGTCAGGTAATTAACGCCTTTCTGTACACACGACTAAGGTACAGATTTCGCCTATATGGCTATACGAGGAACGAAGGCCAGAATACAAAAGTGAAGAAATGAATAAGTGAAGAACTGTAGTTTTTTTTTTTTTTATGGACTCAAAATCACAGAGTGAAAATTGGGGTGTAGAGTACTCGTTCTAATTGGGCAGATGCCACTGTCCGTGTACCAGCATTGGACCTTTTTCCTGCCAATACGAGTGTTGTAAACATCACGGACAGTTTTCGAGGTTAGCGCACTGCTTACGTAAACAAACGCTTTGAGATGTTTATATATTTACTGACAAGCCTCTGCCACACTGTCAAATTTTCACCTTCAACTAAGTTTGACAATAAAATTCGAAGACAAAATAGGGCCATCAAATTTTTTCTTCCAACAAATGTTACCGAATAGTCTTGAACGTGTTTTAAAATGTGCCACACTGTCGAATTTTTTTACTTGGATAATTTAATTTGAATTTTCATTTAAAAATTATTTCCATAGTGAGATATTGCTTTCGTTTTTCCATGCAGTCCTTTACAGGAAGAAATGAAGGGAATGTTGTAATTTATTTTCGCTTCTTTACTAAATTCAAATTTTATTTATCAGAAATTTTTCCTGCACAATGAAATATAATGCCTCAGTTCTTAATATTATGTACAATATTCACTTTTAATAGCATTCACGCTGACAGCTTCTAAATAAATTATTATCATCATTACTTTTCGTTTCCATAAATTGTTCGTTAATTTTAAGTTTCTTGATGTCCATTTTTGTCGTGCACGATTGTGATTGGCTGAGACTGTCAAACATCCAACAAATTATAGATCCGGTCCAATCTTTAAATTTTTGATGGAAACTGAAGCCATCCAACTTTTCCAGACAACTATGGCGGCGTTGATGACGTTTCGATGACGTCATAACTGTCCAACTTTATTTCACCAAACTTATTCGAAGCAGTTTGATGGAAAAATTTGGCAGTGCGACAGGGGCTTAACCAATTTTTGATGCAATTAGATGCAATTCGAATTGGTAAAGGTGAGATGGGTTTGGATTTAGAAAATTAAAATCACGTTCTTCGGTGTTGGCCATATAATTGACAGTTGTGTGGGTGTGCGTTGTAGGTCGATGTTGCGCACGCGCGCATAAAACGAAAAATCTGTCTACCTCTCAAGTCTTTGACCAAAACCATAGAATAAAGATGAGGTAGACCGATCTTGCTGGCTGCGCACAACCATTCTCCGTGTCCCAACATTGAACTGCTTTTCTGCCAACACGTCTAGAGAAAACGGCGTGGTTTGGGTTTGAGGTTAGAACACTGTTTAGTAAACAAATGCTTTTGAGATGTTATACTTCCTCTTATCAATTTGTAATTCTTTTTGATTACATTCAAACCGGTAAAAGTATTTCATTAATATAAAATTGCTTGTCATTAAAACAATTAAAATGCAAACAAACACGTTCATCAGTGCTGACCATTTAACTTTGACAATTGTTTAGGATTGGGGTAGGTCAATGTTGGGTACATGCGCAGAAGACGAATAAGCGGTCTACCTCATATTTAGTCTATGATCAGAACAGTAAAACAAAAAACTTTACTCAAGTTCGTAGAGAAAGGAGTTGAATTGATAGCCTAGAGAAAACCAATCACGAGATTCGAACATGGTCGTCATTCCTGTTAATTTGCTTGTGGACTGTACGTTTAAGAAACGAAATGGAACGTACCCTGTTTGTGCGCAACTTTAGAAACCATACGATTATCAGAAAGTGCTAAAAAATACGAATACTTGTAGAATAAGACGTTTTCCGGTTATCGTTCACTATAACCTAACAGAATCACTGAAACAAACCTCGGGAAGTAGGTGTACTTTCGAGTAGAGATACGAATTTGCTTCCTCTGGGGAAGGCAATCAAGAATGCATATTTTCGCATTCGAGTTGCCCTAATGCCATTTCTAATTCCATGTATCACACGGCCGATCTACTTATGTTGTGGCCAGTTTGTGTTCCAGTGTTCTTGCCCCGTCATCCAGCGTAAAGTAACAGCCAGTCAAACTGTCCCTACCTGCATCCATGCACACTTTCACACCTGCTGATCTGCGTATTTCCTATTCAAATGCAAACTTCCTCCACACCCTAAAGTAACTGCCATTGACGCATGAAATCTGTATATTTGTATAATTTGTGTCATTACTCGCTTCACAGCGGATTTTATAAAAAATTTTGGCCTTTCAAGACGTAAACACATAACTTTTAGCAACTTTTTGCGTTATTTGACATTAACTGCCGTCATTATTCTTGGAGCACTAATGGAAGAAAAGAAATGATTTTTGTTTTCTTTTCTTCCATTAGCGCTCCGAGAATAATGACTGCAGTGAATATCTAACATCGTAAGAAAGTGCTAGAAGTTGTTATTTACGTCTTGAAAGGCCAAAAATTTAAAAACTCCGCTGTGAAACGAGTTATGACAAATTATACAAATATATTGCTTCCACGCACCAATAGTCTTAAACAAGGAAATCACCGGAGTCTGCACCAATACAACCACTGTAACGATTTCTTAATATCAATTCATATGACCTAGCATCAGCGTAGGCTACTTGTGGGTGCTGGATCCCAAAAAAAATTGTTTTATAATTGTACCAAACATTGTTCTCCTTATACGCATTTTATGCCATATTTTCCTGCGAATATTATAATCAATTCACGGTTACTTCAGCCTTTGCTGAAGCCTTGCTAATGTTCTACTTCCAGCATATTCTTCCGCCTCGTCCAAACTAATCCTGGAGAACTGCACCAGAGGGACAACGCACCACACTCGTGCGCACTCAGTGTAACAATTTTGTATAAGAACTATTTCTCACTTGGCGTTACGAACACACGTGTTTTCTCTCTGTTTTTTATTCAAATTATTTATAAATGAAGCAGAATAATTTATAGATAAAATATGAATAACATTTCAATTTAACAGAAAAAAAAAAAAAACTTAACACAAGTATAAAACGCTTGTGATAGAATGTTGGAAATAGCTAAACACGTCAAACAGGGGGAGATTTTTCCCAAGGTTTGATTCAAAGATGCCAAAGATACCGTGAATGGACTATACACGATACCTGCTGCCGTACTTAGTTCTTGTACAAGCTTCTACAAGCCCTGGCGCACAAGCCGGTATACCAGCCACTATATGAGCCGTCATGGAAGATTCATATTACACGACGGCAGTTCGCGTACTAGCATTTGGCACCCTCGGTGGGTGCGCAGTGTGTGGTTTGTAGTAAATATGAACCCCATTCGTAGAACCGCTACCCGTTAGTAACTTGCACAGGCCTATAAAAGTACTAGCTAGCACATCTTAATATTGATATATTACTGTTCGCCTTCTACATAAATTATTTGCTTACTAGTATAGTTTTTCATTTTCTTGAAAATGACGTGCAGTCACTAGACTACGACTGTTATTTTAATTTTGACGCAAATTATTGACCGGTTGCAAAATATGGTTTTTCTATATGTACCAGGATATTATCCGCATGTAAAATGTAATGATAAAAAACTTGAACATGACAGTTTCGAACTCACGCCGTTAAGCTACATACTACACGCTAGCTCCACAACTTTACCACTGTACCACCAGTTCACACACTAAGTCTTTAATTTATATACTGAAGATAATATTAATTAAAAAATTAAGTTTTCTATGCAGTAGGTAATATTTTAAGTATTTAGAACGGTTTTAAACAGTAGTCATCGCCAATATTATTAGTCGTATTTTTAATCTGTTTGAAAGCGTTTCAACCTCACGGATGTAAATTCAAGTTCGTTTCAATTTCTTCACCAACTCGTTTCAAGTAGTAGCCACGGGGAGCGCCCTACGTTCTGGAACTGCGATGTGATTGGCCAGGTACGATAGCCGGTATGGAACCTGCCACAAATAATAGGACGTGTCCAATTACCAAACCTGGTACGTAATTGGGCAAGGCGGGAAATGCCATGACGGGTGTCACACTGACCGTATACCTTGCACCAGCTTTTACGGAATCTTGTATCGTGTAATATCGCCTTAAGAGAGAACCTGAATTAGGCGCAGGAGGTACTGTCCCGTGATGCCGGAGTCACATAGCCCCGACCAACACAGCACGACACGACCAAAAACGCAACCACGACACGTTTCAATGGGACTACTTCAATTTACAGCACGACCGACACCACGCTCTTGGCATTTAACCTAACTATTCAGAAGGCGCTGATAGGCCATGGTAGTTTCAAAGGCGGTAGACAAGAGGGAAATTTTCGTTTTCATATTGCCTATTGTTTTGAACACGATTTAAGCGCAAAAATATTAGCAGCTGTGTTCCTAATATTGTTTTAATTTATAATATAGGTGCCGATTTCGATACGTCTTCAAAAGAAAATCGTATAGTACCTTATTCTCCTGAACTTTCATAATTAGCAATTCGCTAGAAAAAAGACTCTGTCGGTAGGCTGGAACACATGATATTGGAGTTTGCAATTAATTCCTTTTATACTGAAGCACTGCACACCAAGAAGTAAATATTATTGTGTCGCTGCGTATATTTCCCATTGTAAGGAAAGATTGTCATACAATTCCATTTTGCATGGTTGTACACTGCGTGTCGCACGACACGACGAAGAATATAAATCATTTCTAATCCAAAATTGCTGGTTGGACGACAAAATCGGTTGGGCTTGCGACGATCTATCTTGTATTTCATTCGCTGTTGGCCGTCTTGTCGTGCGCGTCGGGTCTGGTGTCGTGTGGTTATGGGTAAATTGTACGAGTTTAATGTAAAAAAATTAAGAAAACTTAATACAATTTCGGCCTATACTCGTCAAAAATCCAAGTCGAAATACAGAACTCATATATGGTTGGAAAGAGCATCTCAAAAGCAATCCAGTGATACCCATAAAACCCCCTATGATCGAGTGAAGCGGTGCCGGGAACGTAAAATAAACATCAAGTCCTCCGAGTGCGTCAACGTAGACGTATTCACGCAAAACAAACTGCCGTGTCCCCAACACAGCGAATCTCCATTTTTTTATAACCTGACTTACAAACTACGACAGGACTTGGAGGTCCTAATTAGGGATGATACTTAAGTCCGTCCCAGGGCAGGGTCCTATGCACCTACGCATGCATGGAATTTTCTAACTGCAGTCCATTCATGTTTACTTGACACTTTTCTGAAGTCCCTGAGAATGTTTTAGTTCCAGGGTATTCCTCCACCTCGTGCAAGCTAAGCTCTACTAATTCTGGAAAATTACACCAGAGGACAACGCACCGCTTTCCTGTGCACTCAGTTATAATACTATTCTTTCATGAGAACTATTTAGGTGTAGAAAATCGAACAGTCTCCCAAAACAAACAAACAGTACATGTCACATCACAGTTCAAGGCAGAAAAAAAAAGCACAAATGATTCTTCGGTACTTCTCGTCACTCGAAGACCAAAGGCAGTCCTTCCCCGGGGAAGATACACAACATCCAGAGAAACTGTTCCATAAAACAATGCCGGGTTTCTTCTCGAGCTCATAGAACGGTTGCAGGGGGATGCACTCCAGCAGCAGAATCTTGAACGAAGAATCCATGAAGTTCAGCAAGCGACGTCCGGAGGGCCTCCTCAGCATGGCTCGAGAGGAATACGGGTTCAAACATGAAATAAACAGCGATAATATTAGAAAGGGGACTAAACCCAAAATAACTAACTATGAAAGGATAAGGTAAAGGGGATAACATGGCATGTACCGATACACACAAATACAAACAACAAAGTACAAGCTAAAGGTACCAGCTAAGTCCTAGGTACAAACTTTTTTCAAATGAGCGACATGTGCCTTTCTGAACAATTTGCCTGATGATGGGAACACAAGTTTAACCGGGTTGGGCCTTAAGTACTTACTGAACTTATAGGGCCTTCAAATTTAGGAAAAAGCTTACCAGAAATATCATTGGCCAAGTCTGCAGCCGAAAAGACTTCACAAGCACGAGATCACCCGGCACAAAAGAAGAAGGGGGACCAGAAACATTTAATCTATCGTTTACAGCCCTCTTAGCAGATTCTAATCGCTGGCAGACCTCGCCCAGCAACCTGTCCCGATCAGCCTCGGACAGAAGAGAGGGAAAACGTGGAATGTTCCTAAGACTGAGCAATGTATGAGTTAAGGACCGCCCAAGAAAGGGCAAAGGAGAAACACCCGTAGAGCCATGCAAGGCACTATTGAAGCCCACATTGAGGAAGTCAAGGTTTTCATCCCAACAGGTATGATCCTGGTTATAAAAATTATCAAACAGGCCTTTAGGTCCTTATTGAATCGTTCTACTTGATTCCCTTTGGGAAAATATGAACTGGAAGTGAAATGTTTGATTACCTAGCGGAAACATGTCCGTAAACAGCCTCAAAGTGAAATACCTAGTGTTGTCTGTCAAAATCTCGGCTGGGGCACTGAACACTTTCCATACCTGTCCAGAGAGTACCCGCACTATTATAGATGACTTCATGTTCCTTAGTGGAAGCAAGATAACAAATTTTTAATAGGTGTCAAACAAAATAAGGATGCATATGTTCCTTTTACGATGACGGACCAGAGGACCAAAAATGTCCAAATGGACTGTCTCCCAAGGCGATTCCGGTAGCTGACACACACTGCCCAATATTAATGTTCCTCGCCTGTCTGTACTTCTGGCAGGCTTCTCAGGACCACACGAAGGCAGACACATCGCTTCTCAAAGATGGCCATGAGAAATAATTACCGATTTTTTGGAAGGTCTTACCAATGCACTGATGCCCGTCGAAAACCGAATCATGAAAATAACTGATTACCATATTTTGCAATGACAGCGGAACCACTACTTTACAGGCCTTTCCTGTCGTCCCGGTGTAAAGAAGAACATCCTTAACAACACAGGGAACGTCTTTGCCCTCCTTAACCTCCTCTACCACACGTAAACATAAATCATAATTAACTTGAGCTTGTAACTTAACGAAAAATTCCGGGAAACCCTGTGTAAAGTTGATGGACGTAACCGGACTGTCCCTTTGTGCCACATCAAATTCATCCGTATCATACATTCTAGAAAGGGCATCGGCAACTTGGTTTTCAGTGCCATGGACATGATGGACTTTGAAGTGGAACCTCGAGAGCTGTAACACCCATTGTCCCAATTTGCCTAGCTGTTGGAGGTGGTTGAGAACCCAGCTTAAGGCATGATTATCTGTTTACAAATCGCATTCTTCATGTTCTAAATACGACGCGAATTTCTCTAAGCCAAAAATGCAGGCTAGCGTCTCCTTCTCGAAGATACAGAGATTGCGTTCACCCTCCGTCAAGGCTCAGGACGTCTCCTAAGGCCAGGGACGATGCGTCGACCTGTACCACGAAACGCTTCGAAAAATCTGGTAAATGAAGAACCGGCAGAGATGACAATGCCTGCTTCAGACTGTGAAAAGCACTTTCCTGCTCGGCACCCCAGACAAATGGAATATCCTTAAAGTAGTTCAAAGGTGCCGCCAATTCTGAATAGCGATCAATGTAACGTGATTAATATCCCATTACGCGAAGAAACTTCTGTACACCTTTGATATTTTGTAGGACGTGGGAAATTCAAAATTGGAACCATCCTGTCAGGATCGATAAGAAAACATAACTGAGAAATTTCACCCTATTGCCCCAAGAGTCACCTTGTCTGGATTAACAGTAAGACGCACTTCATGAAATTTAGCTAGAACTCTTTTCAAATTATTTAAATGAGATTCCCTATCGTCCCTGTACACAATAATGTCGTCAGTATAATTTAACACGAATTTGTATTTAAATTCGGACAAGACGTGATCAAGCACGCGAGACAAGGCCTGACTACCAAAGTTTGACCCCATGGGTATTCTCGTGAACTCATATTGATTCCACAGAGTGCTGAAGGCTGTGTATTTTCTACAAGCAGGGTACAACAGACACTGGTGGAAACTATTGTTGAGGTCTAGTACTGAAAACACTCTAGCCTTCCCAAGATGTTGTAGGGCACAGTCTGTCATGGGCAGCGGAAAAGGATATTTATTAGGGTTGCCAGATCTCCCGTATTTTCCGGGTTCTCCCGTATTTTGGCCTTGTTTTTGACAAATCTACCATCTCCCATATTTGTATGATAACCTCCCGTAATGATTTTAATTCTTTTTAATTTTAATTTCTGTTGGGAAATTTTAATCCGAGGTGTTGTAGGAATAATTACAGTTACTCTGTCATCCATGGACAATGTCCATTGGACATTAATCGCTAATGAGAAGTGTGTTTCCAATTGAAATCGAATTTCATTTTGTTGTTTGCTTCATTAACGAGCTTCCATGATTAGAAAATTTTGCTTTTAGTAGTGCATGTGAGATTGTAGGTGCACGTGACTTTATAGTTTCTGTTGATTGTTCATAATGGAAGAGAGTGAAAAGAAAAAAGGACACGATACATGTGCATGTATTTAACGAAATGGGAAGAATCGTGCATCTGGTTGCGACCAGTGAAAACAAACAAGGCGTATTGCTCTCTTTGTAAAATAAATTTTTCCATTGCACATGGAGTATGCAACGACTGCACGCAACATGCTTCAACTGCAGTTAGTAAATCATATTTATTTAATGGAAGTTCTGTTACCCTTGGCTTTATTAATCTTTTGTCAAGAAACAAGACTTCTGTTGAGCCCATGAAAGCTGAGTTGAAAGTTGTGGTTAATTTAAAGTATTCTTGCTAAGAATTTTTTAATTTCGTATAGAGCCATCCCGAGTTTGTAAATTCAAACAGATCAGGCTTAAAGTATGAATAATTAATTATATAACTACTGTCATTAAAATGCCTTATTTTCAGGCAATCTCCCTTATTTTCACAACTGAAATTTGCCAATCTCCCTTATTTGCAGTTTCAAAATCTGGCAACCCTAATCTTTATGTACTTTTTTTTATTGACTAGCGAATGATTCACTACCAAACAGTATTTGTCGCTGTCCCTTTTACGAACCAAAAATCTCGGCGAGTAGTGATCAGACGTAGATGGAACTATTACCCCGGCCTCCAAAAGTCTTAATAATGTCTCTAAAGGCGTGAAGTTTAGGAGGTGGACACTTGAAATGCCGGTCACGAACGGGAATATCATCGGTTAGGGAAAACGGATAGGGCAGTACGTCGCACTTTTCGATCCTAGACGGAATCACACCCGCAAATTCTTCCTTCAGGCTTTAAAGCCTGGAATTAAAATTCACTACCTGCTCATTCCACGACTCGATGGTGAATATATTTACAAATTCTTCCTCAGTGCGCAAACCGACATGTTCGGAGCAAAACCAAATGAGAGAAAATTTTTCATCAGAACTAACAGTAGCATGAGTTATCCCTAAAAGCTCTGAGCCATGAATGAACTAGTGCGAAAACAGTGGAAATAACTACATAGGGAAGGTCAATGCGAACCTCCCTATCTTAAATTGCAAATAGACCAAGATGTCAGAGATTTCACGACGTCCTCATTGGCAATGCAAACAATTCTTTCAGGCATTTTGCAAATTCGACAAGACCTTATATTCCAGCAATTTATTCACAAACCCTTGGCTCGTAACCGAATGTGTAGCATCGGTATCAACAAGCGCGGTAAAATTATGGCCTCCACTGGTGACGACGCTCACAGAACACTTAAGATAGACTACGTGGTATTGCACGGAGCCGCTGAGCGGAGCCACCACGTCGCGCGGCAGTCATGCCTCGTTTCCCGACCTGGGACATAGACGTCTCAAATGCCCGGTCTCGCCACAGCGGAAGCATCGCCTTTCGTTCAGACTGCGCTTTCCCGACCGACAATCGGCTGAACGGTGACCTAAGATGGTACAGTTGGCACAACGCACCGCTAATCCACGTCGCTCATTTCCCACGACATTTTGCACCTGAAATGAAGTGACTGCCTTGATACCTTGGCTGACGTATTTGCACGATCAAAAACCGGGGGGGGGGGGGGGGGGGGGTGGAAAATCCTTAACATATTTGTGCGCAGTCACAACACTGCCTTCTACTTCAATAGCTATTTGACGCAACTCATTAAAAGTCGTTGGTGGAAACATCATCATACATTGAACATTTACATGCGGAGCAAAATTTCCAACAATAGTTTTTACTAATACCGGCTCACTCACAACCAGACCTAAAGCGCCGTGAAAGGCATGGATTGATTCGATAAAATTGCAAAACCGTCTCATCAGGTTTTTGGCAACGATAGACCAAATTCGTTTCGCATTGGTGCATAACTTGCGCGGGAAATAATGCGCTCAAGACGCGCTTCTTAAACCCCGCGAATGTTCCGCTCTGCGGCAGCGCCAGCTCCTCGTACAACTGCAAAACAAAGCCTTCGACCTTGACCGTGAGTGCTTTTAACAAATGATCGTCACGACGCAAACGTAAACAAGCTAATTTAGCTATCGCAATAAGGAAGGTCAAGACTACAACGGGTTCTACTGACGTCCAAGGACTGATTTGGTCGAAGGACAGCATAAAGAGTTTGTTAATAGAAACGGGCGATCGGCTCACCAGGGGGCAGCCTGGCCAGGTGTGGCGTGCAGCAAGAAGGCCGCGTTTTCCTCCCGCACATGTTTCACAGCAAGTTGGCGTAGTTGAGCCACCGTTTACGAGTTGTCCGCGGTGATCTCGTAGTCGTGCAGCATTGACAGCAGATCGGTCTTGCTCAACGAGTAGACAAAGCCAAGTGAAAGGCTCATGTTGACGGCCGAGTACATGGAACACACCAGAAACAAAGCAGAAGTTAGCGCATTTTTGAACCACCTCAGTAGTTCGTTTACTAAGTAACCACAAATCAAGATTCCATTTCATAACAATTTTATTGCAATTGCAACTCTTTACATCACACCTGATACAGTTAAACAGATTATGATACACGAATAGCAAACATTTGCAGCTGATGCGCTTAATAATTCAATAAGCATTATATTATCCTGTGCCCGTAGCAATCGCGTACATTCCAAATGATTTACAATCATGTTAAAACTGACTACAGGCAGACTGAGCAAAACCCCATGCAACAGCACTCCCAGCCTAAATTCCATCTAAAAATCAGTAAAATACAGAATGGAATATGCTTAGTGATTTTCATGCTCGTGTGCACATCGATGTAGGTACATAGTCAGGCCGACGTGTATTTGACTAGTGTTAGACAATTTAATGTTACTGCGATTTCCAACATAAAATGTTGGATACAAATTCCTCACTACTGTAATTCCTATTTTACACTCAGCGCTATATCAATTTCAAGTAGGCATAGCAGAATCATGTACAAGCGCCTTAATCCACAAAAAAGGGAACGCTCATTATCAATTAATCTCTATAATATTCATGAGCACATTTATGAAAAACTACGTGACCCCAATGTAGATTAAAAAACACTATATCAATAAAATAGTTACTAAAAAAAATTAGGTACTATATTCCCATTTCATCGCTCACCGCAAACAGAGCGGTCCATTAAATGGCGAACGAACTAAAAGTCACGCACTAAAATTTATACATTAAAAAGGATTAACATTCGATCGGAGGCACCCCAAACAGCATTCAAAAAGGGGCTTACCACAGCACCGATCGATAAAACTGGACAATAACAAAGTAATAAAACGTTTCGACTTCCATCACCGAGTGTGGACAGGTTAATGCAAACAAGCACAAGTGGCCGGCTCAGCCAAACGGGGCAGCGGCTGAGGAATATTCAGCTTAATTAAACTTCACGAACCTGAGCAAACACTCAGAGAAATACCGCCTACTAAACGACTAGGAATTCCAGCCGACTAGCAAAATGAACTTCACTAAAACCGCGTACCCCCTAATGATTAATTGATGGAAAAATATCATTAATCACGATCAACATTTCAGCCGCTATTAAAATAATTGCTGTCCAACACTCAGCGACATGTTGCGTTCCGATGCTACTTCACGAAGCACTGTCAACTAAACATTGCGTAAAATTATCGATTATCCAAAATAGCTGCCGAAAATGTATTACAATATTTCAATTGTCCATCGTAGCAGTAGGTAGAGCAGACACCTACCACGGCAGTAGTGGTGATAAACCGTTCGCCGTCGGGGTGATCAAGATGTGAAGGTTGGAGGGAATCGTGCCCCTTATACTCGAAGACACAATAACCCCCTCCATTCAGATCATTTACGTGTGGGAGGGCTAAGAGGAGAGCGGAGGGACAAGGAGAAATTAGGGGTATTCGAGCCCGCCAAGGTGAAAGTGTCTGCGCGCTGCGACGATGGCAGCAGGGGGAACAAATGCCTAGATAGCAGCACTGCTGCTATGAGTTTTTTTTTTTTGTAAATGGAAAAATTGGGATCAGCTAGGACGTCTGAGTGAATGGAACATCCCTTGGAGAATTCTCGAAATTAAACATTAAAAGTGGCTTTTTAAGATTTTAAAAATATTTTTAGAAATAAGATATAATGTTAGCGTTAAAATATGAGCCAAATAAAAAATTTCTTACTCATGAATACTCTTTCTTTCTTTGCATATTTTATAGATGTATTGTTAGTTCACTGATGTGGACTATTAAAATCTACTGTAAACAATCGTGTGTATATATATATATATATATATATATATATATATATATATATATATATATATATATATATATATATATATCCCCCGTGTAGTTATGATGGCCCTCCTGGTCCGTGAACACATTTCGAAAGTCCAATTCTGGCTCGTTCACCCCTGGCAAACATTAATAAGAGAGTATTATATGTATATATATATATATATATATATATATATATATATACATACATAAACATATGTATATACACATAAAAACTACAGGTGTCTATATATACTGTTGTTCTTCAGCTCAAAAAAAAAATTACAGGCGCTGTTTTATCAATGAATGTTGAGTTGAGGTGAAAGATTTGGGCGGCTCTTAACAATGAGGTCTTGAGAGCTGATGAGGGTGAAATGAAGTGAAAATGGAGCAGCGCCGGAATGCAAGAGGGGACGAACGGGAGATCCTCGGGAAAACCCACCAACCAGCGGCATAGTCCGGCACGATTTCCCACTTGCGAAAATCCAGGATTGACCCGGCCGGGGGTTGAACCTGGTTCGCCTTGGTGGGAGGCGAGCGGATTAACCGCTCAGCCACCGCGACTACGTATCAGTGAAGGAACTCTCCTCCCCGCCAAAATAAGTTTCTGCTCACGCCACTGGGTACTGAGGGGCAGAATCCCCAAGCGTGTTTCCTGCGAGCAAGGGGCCTCGCTCCCTCCGCACATCCTTCAGAGGTTCGAAAGAAGGGTGAGTCACCTGCGCCCAGGTGCTGGCTCTGGGAAAAAAGGGGTGTGAGGGTAGAAGAGGGGGGTTAGGGTCTATTCAAGTGCCAAGAATCGATACTGGGTAAGGACGGCCACCAACACCTACCCTGAGCCCAGCGAACGCCGCCCGAGTTATGGCGAGATGATCCATTGAACTGATCTCTCTTCTTGTGCAGGGCAGACCGCGAGGATGAGACTTCTGTCACGGCAGCGGATGAAAGATCGCCTGCAGTGAAAGAGGCGATGTTACTTCCTATTCATTCCATTTCGCGCGCTTTTACACTTGATATGCGCTGCTTAATGACGGAAAAAAAAAAATTCGCCGTGTTCTGAGCAGATACATAGTTGCATTCTCAAACTCGGGGAATCCAGGCTGTACGGTACGTAAATGAACCTTCCTGTTGTGACTCTACAAATAAAATTGTCTTGAATGTGGGTATAACAAGTTTCGTGGTATGGTCGAATACATTTGATCTAACTATGAGTGGTATTAAATCTACACAGACGGGAAAAATGTTTGCAACGCCCTTAAAGAATGCTGTCCAATTGAACGTGTGTATAAATGTATTCTATTGTAAAGGGCTTTTTAACGTACCCCGGTTTTATGTTTGAAAGCTTAGCAGGGCACGGCTTACAGACTAACTTATAATCAAACTTATAACACCCATGCCTTCCCCGGAATTCGAACCCAGAGCCTCCCGCACCCCAAATCTGTGGCGGACCAACCGACTGCGCCACGGGAGGTCGGCAACATGTGAATAACAGTTGCTTGCTGGAGGAGTATAGTTAAGCAGATGAATGTTTCGAGGACATCGGTCTACAGATAGCGTTGTAACATGCACTCAGTTGCGCCTTGTAGAGGAACTCATTAGACAGTGTCGTTCACGTCCGGAAGACTGAATGTTGAGTACGCGTGTAGCTGTCAAGTTTGTAGCCATTCCTCGATGACGGTCACGTGCCTTTGTTGTTCACTCACAACCGTTTGAGAGGGGCCGCGTGACGGGGAACTTCGGGAGGCGGGCTCGACATATCAACGATTTATTTCGCATGGTGATGAAGATGTATCAGTAGCGTTGCGAAATTATTAACGGTGGTCAGTGGAACGGGCCCCAAACGTGTAGGCAATATTCGGTACGGTCTCATTGTGTAGATGCACGTCGAGGTGATTGTACTTATTGTTAGCGCAGCGCTGGCAGACCTTACCACATCCACATCAGAGAAACCCGGTCCGGCCATCCTGGTTTCGAGGTTTCCATGGTTACCCGACATCACTCGAGGCGAATCTTCCTACATGCCATGGCCGATCCCAGCTTCTCTGGTCTTTGTTACGTGTCTGATGTAATTGGTGGGTTCTAGGGAAAGGGCTGAGAATCTGAGGATCGTCCGCCATATTGGATTCCGTCACTCGTCCACCATCTCTTGTCCTTGACCTTTACCCACGGTCGTAAAGGTAGGTCTGGCAACTGCTGCCTTTTTGCCTCGATGTAAACCGTACGCTTAGTGAGGCTCGCGGCTGCTTGCAAACTAACAGCGCTAGTGTAAGCTGACCCGCTTGTAGCATTGCGGTATATTGGAGTTTCGGAGATTATTGAACAATATTAATTAACGTCTTTTTATTTATATATGACCGTTCGTTATGAAGAATTGTAATTTATTTAGGTGCGTTTGAGATTGGTTTTGTTTACGTCAATGTTGTGCTGGTGCAGTATACCGGGTTCGTAAAAAGCTATGCCTCGCATTTTTTTTCTCGCACCATGTTTATTTTTTATTGTAATGAAGACTATGACTCGACTAGTTCAAGTTTAGTTTGTTCACTAATATCGTAGAATGTGTCTAGCAGTACAACAATATAGGACACGTCAATAAATATTGTATACAAATATTCTTTAGTAAACAGTATCTATATACCCTAATATACATTGCACAAAAGACAATTGCGTACAGTACAAATATATACTGTTGCATTGTCATCACATCCACACATATGACAACTTAAGTGTTTTAAGTGTGGTCAACAACTGCTCATTTTCATTCATGCCATAGAGGACCTTACTCAGCAGAAAATCTTTTTCTTATAGTTATTTATGCTGTTTAAGGATGTTATGAATATGGTAGCTTACTGTATATCTATATTCCTTTGAACTCAATACTTCTCTCATACAAATTTGTTCGGTGATAATATACTCTATACTTATTTCTATTCCTTGAGGATAGTGATGGAAATCAGAATTTTTATAATATTGGTTTTTGTTTTAATGTACAAATTTAAGAAGTTCAAATATGTAGATCGACGCGAATGAAAATAATTTAAATTTTTTAAATAAAGGCTTGCAACTTGTATTATTATTTACTTTCGAGATTATTCTAATGACATTTTTTTGTACCACAAATATTTTAATAGCATAATTATCAGATTCCAAAAATTGTATACCGTATGATGATAATGAGTTGCTCAAGACTCAAGGGTTGTATAGTTTTACTTTCATTGAAAATAACGTAATTTATTTTTGTTAGGTTTAACAATAGATTATAAGTAAACCAATTGTTTACATCGGTAATGGTTTTATATATGTTCTCTTGGAGGAGTGATAGATTGGTTGCAAATACAATTATGCTAGTATCTTCAGCAAATAATGCTGCAGACGTGTTATCTTTGTTTTCGTGACTTAAGGTCATTAACGCTGGTAAATCGCGTTTATAAGTAAATAAGAAATAATATGGGTCCCAGAATAGAACCTTGCGGCACACCTACATTAATATTTTTTAAGCTTGAGTGGGTTATTGTATCATGTGTTGTATTTTTGTTGGTAATTTCTACATACTACATACTGCCTCTAATACCTATTTTCTCGAGTTTGTCGAGAAGAATAGTATGGTTATCACAATCAAAACCTTGGTTAAATAGCAAAATACACATGTCACTTTATTACCTTCTTCTACACATATTGTAATATCATAGAACAATTTATGTGTAGCGTTCGTTGTAGAATACTTTTTTTTTTTTTTTTTTTTTTTTTTTACCAAACTGCGAGCTGTTTATACAATTAAATTTATCACAAAAACTTATCAATATATTTTTCACGAATTGTTACAAGCAATTTCTAAGATGCCGGAAGGATAGATATAGGTCTGTAGTTATTAGTCAAATTCATATCACCTTTCTTGAAAATAGGGATTACTTTTGCAATTTTCAGTCTCTCTGGGAAAACACCTGTTTCTAATGACTTCACAAATATTCACAAGACATTGACAATAATTTTGTAAAATTTTTAAATCAATAATATACTTATAAATCATCATATCTACATGAATAACTACTAGTTAATGCATTGGTCACTTTATTTCCTCAGATGTGACTGGCTTAAAAAGTAAAGAATTAGTAATTGAATAACTTATTTATTTTCATGTATTATTATTTTTATTTGCCATATTTAGTGTAGTAGCAATATTTACAAAACCGTTATTAAATTCATTAGCAACATCTAGTGGTTCTGATATAGTTTTATTGCTTCGAAACAACTGTATTTTTATATTTCTGCTATACTAAACCTTCAAATTATTCGCGTTTGTGTTATTCCAAATGATCCACTTAAAGGAGTGAAGAGACAATGTGTGATACTGCGAAATAATCTAGCGTTGAAATCGGGACAAGCAGTATGTAAAAAACAGTTCCGCCGAGACAATATTACAAGTAAAATGTATTTAAAGATAGCAGCGGAGCAGTCATAGCCGAAGTAAGTTTGTAATTCATAACATTACAAATTCGTTTTAGCCTCATTCATTCCAGTAAAAAGTATTTGTAAAAATTTTAATTTATAAATGGAGATCAAGGAAATTGTGGGGTACAAATGTAAAGATTACATCACAAAGACCTGAAAACCAAAGTCAAGTTCAAGTTCCAGAAAACTGATGGCATTCAAATCTGCAGCAATTAGTTTGCCGAGTACAGCAAAGTGAGTGCAGGGTGTGTGCCCATTATATGGTTCATATGTATGTGTGCCCTCTATGCCCTCTTCACTCGAACTCGAGGAAGCAGCGTGGTGTAGATTTGTGTGTAAACAGTTTCCTGGAACTGCATACATAAATAAATGTATGCACAGCAGCTTTGCATATACATCATTTGTCACTGGCACGCAAAGAATGGGACACGCACAAAACCTACCAACATGCAATGAGAAAGCAAACCAAGCAATTCATCAGACAATTAATGAGTAACTTGTGGTTCAATAGAACAAATGTGCACATTTACACCGCACGCTATTGCAGGTCTCTAACAGACCGCTGACAAGTATATTCTGTGTCGTTGGCCCAATTCAACAGCTCTCATACGAGTTACACTTCGTCTTACATGAGAAAAGGCAGTAATATTACAAATATTCGAAAATAACTGGCCGGAAGTGCACCGCCATATAGCTGATACACAACATATGAAGCTCTTGGAATTGCAGCATCCATTCTAAGTTCACAAATATCAACAAAATCAAATTAAAAAGCCACCGTGCATGAATGCTACCAAACCCGAAGAGTGGCTGGCCTTTATACCGCAACTGTTCATTATTCCGCAGTAAAAACTGTTTCTCAGCAACGCTGCTGCCCGTTAGCCCGCGACACAGGGAAAATCACAAACATCCTCAAACACACACATATATGTGACGATATGTATGGGGATTGCAATCAATCAAAATAATTAACAACTTTCACAGCAAGGAACTGTGTAAACCTAGGATATTTGTAACAGCATACACATAATTTAAGTGTTGCTAAAGTTTATTAATCAATTTATTTATCTACTATCAAATCGCTTCGGCGATCCTACGATGAGCAGGAGCTCTTGGATATAGCATTAGTAAAAAAATGTTACAAAACAAACATATATGCAAATATTTGCACTTTATTTGAAATCATAGTTTCTATATTTTATTAAAAGGTCATAGTCATGGTGTTTTTGTGTGAGGAATTTCATTAAAAGTGTTTTACTCAAATTTAAAGAAATATTATTTGTTTTAAACCATTGATATAGTTATGAATAGTCTCATTTTATGTCACCATAAGTGCTGTCGGATTATCATCTTTTCATAAAAATTTAGTAGGTATCATCTGAAAAGAGTAGAACGTGGGAATATATTGAATTGAAATATAGTGTATTATAAATTGATAAATAAATATAATAGAGGTCCAAGGATGGGACCTTGGGAAACAATGTTTGATTAACCCTTTTTTGAGAGACTTGTATTTATACCATCTGAATTTATTGCAACCTGCTGATATCTATGGGACAAGTAAGATGTAAACCATGATAAAGTACTGGCCTCCTCGGAGGGGATTCAGTGCGCAAAAATCAATTCAGTGGAAAGTTGTTGCTTATATTTCTCTGCCGGTCTCTTCACAGCTGTATAACTGTTTTGGGTCTTCTACCCACTGAGTCACCGCAACCTCGTCTGGCATGCGAGATGGCCATTCAACAATCTCACTCAACGTTTAGCGGTGTATGAGAGGGCCAGCACTCTCGTTAGGTAGGCATGGCAGGATTATCACATCAATGTCATCTCATCGCGGGGTGAACTGAGGAGAGCCGCGTGGGCGAACAGCCCACATCCTATATGAGTCCCTCGTGCTCTGTGGTGCCCTTCGCAACTCCACAAGTACAGTAGAAAGTCGATTATCCAGACTAATATGGACCAAAGGTAATTCGGATAATCGAAAATCCGGACAACGGAAATATGTAGAAAATAAATATAAAAAAGAATTTTAAAAAGAATCATTTTCACACAACGTAAGATTTATTACACCTGCATAGAACATAGCAAGCTTATCCAAATGAGAAACTGTACATAAAATTAAAGAAATAAAATCAGTTAACAGGTAACCAACCCTCCCGGATGTGTTTCTGTGAACACCGCATGGAAGGACACATCACAAGAGCCGACACAAGTGCTTTGTCTCTCCTCCACGGAACCGACGTTCGGATAATCGACTTTCTACTGTATTCTAAAACCTGGTATCGTAAGTCAAACCTCCCTTCTCTCCGCTCCTGAGACCACGACATCCTGCCAATGTGCATAATTTCATGACCTGTGGTGGGGAACATAAATATAGTGTTATAATTGGCTTCTTGTCTGCATCTTAATTGTGATATTGCTTTAGACACTGGTTCGTTATTGTTTGAGTATAATGTGTGTGAAGTATAGTAAATAGTTGTACAGAGTCAAATACGTATACATAAAACACATGTTTTGATCTGGCTCACAAGACCTGCAAGTGGCAGTAGCCAAAATGGCCCAAACAAGATCACATTACACAAAATAAAAAATAAAAACGCATTTGAGTCAACGGAAGGTGACAAAAAACAAACTTCAGGTCACTAACGTTAAACGACTATGAAACACAAAAATTATCAAAATGAATTTGATCACCCTCTGTGACGCGATTCGTGTGCAACACATATGGCCATCTAGATCCGACAAACTGAGCCACACTCTGACTGTAACAATCCAGTTAAAACAAACGCTGAGAATAACCCCACATAATGCACTGACTTGCTATATCACTTAACACTTGTTAATTGCTATAACACATTGTAAACTATGTAGTATGATAATTAATTAAGATTATAATTAGAAATGTATATGACGACAATACAAAAGGGCTATAAATACGTGTTGCCTTAATTACGGATTCTCACATTTTAACATAGACTTTAAACTACATATTATTTAATAAAACACATTATCTGATGTAATTACTGACATTTCTCTATGTGACAAAGATACGTTTTTCTGACTAGCACTGCCTCCCCTACTGGAAAAAAAAAAAACGGCATGGAAATGGTACAAAGACAGTTTTGTGTTTTGTTTTTATATTGTTTCTTAACTATTCATACTGATAGAATATGTGTACACATGGTTGCCCATACTGTTAGATATGAGTTTGTGTCTATCTGAATAGCATCCAGAATGATTTTAGTCTGTTCTCCAAATGCAAATTCTGTTCCATACCGTTCAAGCTTTCAGAATATACTGTTCTGTCGTTATCAACTTGACCAAACAAACACTTATGTCAAAAAATTTAACAATATACTGTCCATAGTGTTTTTATACTGTCCTGAAAATATTATTACGCAGTAAAATTTCATGCTATCCTGGACAGTTCTACAAACATACGGTTACATTATACGTTCACATGTCTACAAATGTACTGTTACACATTACTTTCACATTTTCAAGTAATTTCATTATTTGGTACATACAGCATCAGTACACCTGATGCTCACTGAGGTGGCATACTTTATTGCAGTATTTAGTAATTGAAAATCAGGTTTAGCGTGTAAGAAAGACTACTTGTGGTGTACTTGTATTTAACATGGTTCAGGTACTAATGACGATGAGTTTTGGTTATCTTCACTCTACAACAGTGTTGACTACCGGAACCTTCCAAATTCTTAGTATATTTAACTTTGAAAAGTTATAACTTAGAAAATCTCCACTTTCGCATGGTGTTAATAAAGATTAGGATAAAATATTATTTTATGAAATGTATAAAATCAGCCAAGAACCTGAATTTTGTTTAAAATTGTTGATGTAGGACCAGCACTTCTCTGTATTCTCTAAATGATAGTGGCATATCAGCTCCTAATAAAACAAAATGTATGTTGATATCACAAGATCTTTCCTTTGGTTCTGTATTCTACTTTTTGAAACTACCCGGATGCTGTAGATTCAAAATTTTACAAATTGTTGGGAAATTACCTTCTTGTTCCACACATTTGCTAAAATTTGGTGATTTTTTTTCTGTGTTTGGCATATAAACGTGAATTTCCATAAAAATTGGTAGGCATAATTTGCAGTCCACAATGCCTACGGAAACAATTCTCCATTACCACTGTAGTTCTACCACTAGCTGTGCACTCCCTAAAAACTTGAACTTAAGTGATGACCCAAATTTCAGATTTACTTTTATAATAATATTGTGTTAATATATTTTAGTTATGATTATGGATATGGTTAACAAATCCTACTAGAAATTTCGAGGCATTGATGGAAAATAACAAGCAAACTATGCATCAGATAAGAAACCTGTTGGTGCAATGTTTGTACAGTATTTACTTGAATTTTTTTTTATTGTGCGCACTAAAGAAAATATTTTGGTCAAAATCCACATTTCTTAATTTTAACAATTAGATTTAAGGCTACAATATAGTCAACCATGACATTTTGGATTTTGCGAATGGCTAACTAGAAGTCCCCATCTCCTGACGTGTGTGTCACGTGACTACGATGTGTGGGGCATAAAGCATTATCACTGAACGCTGCCATACAATCAATGCATATATTTGTAACATTTTACCTGACTTGGATTAAGTAATAGTATAACTTAGAGCTTGTAAACGTAGTAATATTTCATTGTATTATAATTCATCCTCGTCTACATAATCAAATTTGTCTCTACAAAACTATTTACACTGCAAAACAAACATTTGTCTGGCCAATCACGTCATGTGAAAGTTGCATTTTGGCTTATAAGCAGGTGTGTTTATACACCTCAGGATTTTCATTATAGAACAGTGCCAAGTTGTGGGGAATTTTGCCAGAAATAAATCAATGCTGTTCCTAAGGTTTCATGTTACTTTCTCGATTAGAAATAAAAATTTTACGCAAAAATATTTTTAACTGTAAGGAAAAAAATACCTGTAAAGAAGGAATGTACCTGCACACAGCATGAGGATATTTACTTTAAATAGGTAAAAAAAAAAAAAAAACCAAACATCCTGACCAACACCGCTAGCAGGACATGAGGCCCAGGATATAAGGAGAATTCAAAATTGGAAAGTGACAGTGATGGTGGATCAGTGCATGAACTGGGGCCACGGTGGTGTAGTGGACAGACTACTCGCCTCTCCCCAAGGCGAACCGGGTTCGATTTCCGGCGGGGTCACTCCCGGATTTCCGCAGTTGGGAACTGTGCTGGCCGCTGGATTTTCTCGGGGATTTCCCGTTTCCCCTGCCCTTGCATTCCAACGCTGCTCCATTCTCGCCTAGCTTTATCCTCACTGGTTCTAAAGACCACAATATTAAGAGCTGCCCAAATCTCTCTACTCCAGTGTATGAACTCTTGTCTGAGGAAGAATAAATATATATGTTGTAAATTTTATTTTCAGTGTCTTAGGTTTTGGAATAAATAACTATTCTTTTTGTGTAACATTAGTAATTTTTTACATGGATTTCTGAAAATTTCCAAAATTTTTCTTAATATTCAAGGTTGTTAGATAAAAACATAAAAAAAAATTAGTTTCTTCTTGCCCTAAGTTTCCTGTGTTATTTAGAGTATTTTCATTTCTGAAAACAATTTAGTTATAATGAAGAACTTGCCAGTTGTGGTGTGAATCAATGTAACTCAAGGTCAGTGCTGAGAGAATGCAGTGCCTCGAGGCATTGCTGTAAACAGCAACGTGCCACATGTTGAAAAGCAGCATCAGCAACTGTGACTGGATGCGTCTCACCTTGGCAAGTGTGAGATCCTAGACTTTCATTATGCGGTTGGAAACCTACTTACCATCTGAATTGCCCCAGGTACTGTAGATACAACAGTCAATTGTGGCTGGTGAAATACTGGCTTGTAGCAGGACGTCGACTGCCGAGGGAGGGCATACAGGAGAGACATCCACATTAACAATCAATGTATTTGACTTGCGTAACAATCAGCTTGCATCCTATGGTGTATACGATTTCCTCGGAGGTGTGTGCAAGTAGGCCACCATACATCTCACACAACATGAGTAAACCTGGGATTAAATATGTACCATGTATACAACCAGCCATGTACATAAAAAACAGTTTTAGTGTAGCTGCCCTGCTATCACAAAGTAGACCAATGTAATTGTTAAAAACTGTAAACAGTTTTGTGTCATGAAACATCTTAAAAACAAAAATTATTTTTTGCGTTATACATAGCCTAACACTAATAGGTGATGCACATAGCTGTGATCAGCAATACACACCCCAAATTTTTTTTATGAATTTTGCTTTGAGTCAGCACATTGTAATTCCATCCCAATATTTGTAGTAAGAATGTTGTTATTTAAAGAGAAAGACAGGTATTTTTTTTGTCTTTTTTAAGGACTTTGTGCTATTGTTATGTGACATACTTAGCTGCTTCATATTAAAAAAAATTAAAATTGAAAACGTAAGCAAAGCTGCTTGTCAATGTAAAGTACGTTTTTCCCACAGACATAGTGCTGTTATGACACTTTGGCGTATATTGTTTCTTGCCTCTTTTAGATAATTGTATTTAAATAAAAAAACATTCATTCAGAAAAACCTGGCATTGTTTTCAAATGTTTTTTAGTGTTTCGAATTTCAGTAGCCTATGTGTTGCAGTTCCATTTTCTTGAAAATTTCATAATATTTTTTGCTGCTTAATGCTATCGTATCATCTGGTCTTTTATGTTAGACAAAGTGTTAGCATGGAATTATATTTGTATTTTAAAAGTTTAATTAAAGTTCACCAATTACGTAAATGTCATGTCGCAAAAATTTCGACTTAAGATTAATTTTTCTGGCGGATTTCCACAGTACGTAAATTGGAACGTTTGTCCCCCACCCCCACCCCCTTCTCTTAGAGCTGTGTTCTAATTACTTCTCACACACGAACACACACTGTCACTTACCCTTAATCCCTTCAGCACCCACAGTTCTACACATTCCCTTGATCCCTTTTTGAGGAAGTGGGTATAATTTCAAACACCCATTATAACTTTTGTGAACAATTAAAACTTACAGTGTAGGGCATGTGTAGAGGACATCCATCATGCCCTTAGCTGAATGGGACATTCAAGTTGCATTCATGTCCCTACCACAAATTCAGGCGCTGACGATTCAACGTCACAGCCATGATGCACTTTTCCAGGGCACACAGCCAGACAAGGGCATTTGGCTCGTAAGTTGGAACGCGTGTTCAATTAGTTTAAATGAAAATGTTAATTTGAGAAGCAACACCGAAATTAGGTGAACATTTTTCTTTTAACGGTACTCATGCTTTTGTTTGTGAGATTCAGCTTTGTAGGCAGGAGTATTTGAAAAAAAAAAAAAAAAAGTTTACTTCAGTGTAAGCAGACTTTTTCACAAAGGGTGACTGTTTAGTGTGGATGGCAATAAATTGTAATCTTGTGCACTTTTTTCTAAATAAAGTATTCCAGTGTATATTTAAAAGTTTTACTTCATAATTTCCCTGATCTTCACAACCATCCTCACTGTGCAGAATCTTAGGATATAAGCTTAATTCACAAATGAAATTTAGGAGCATGACAGAAATTTCTGTGATTTTCAAATATGCCGTTTTCAATATTTTATCTGAATTTAATTAGTTATACTAAACTAATTGAGTAGCAAATTTTTACTCGGACTCGAAGTAAAGTGTTTGGACACGCAAAGGAGATTATAATATTAATTTTGTAACTGAGTACTAATTTATATTTGACGTTTCAAGTAGAAAGGAAGATACTAGGTCATTTAATGGGTTATAGTTTATCTCTAAAAGGTATCTCTTATTTACGTTAAATTGGAATATTACAACACAGCTCTTTGTGTTATGCAAATTTATTCTTGTTCCAGTGTCATACAAAACAAACATATCACAGTTTTAAAAATTAAAAAACATGATATCCTGTTAATTATAACTCGAATAACACTTGCTAAGTCTATGCACGTATTCGTTCACGATAAAAAACGACTGTTTACGTTAAGTCGGAATACTATAACACAAAATCACTGCATTATAATAATTTAATCTTCTTTTAATTGTCACACAAAAATTATTACACTTCAAGAAATATAAAACGCGAAATTGCATTACTTTGACTTGCTGTGTATGTATTCTTATGGGAGAAACCGGACTGTTTTGGGTCCAATTACTATTAGCTCCGTTAGTTCGCATGCCGCGGCGAGCTTCACTAAGCGTACGCGAAACGACAGCAAGTTCCAAGACCTTCCATTATGACCGTGCCTTTACCTCTCTGTCCGCCATATTGTTTCCGCTCGCCATATTGTTTCGGCCCGCCATCTTGTTTTCGTCTGCTACAGTGCGCCACGGTTGTCTTCCATGTTCTTTCTCTTCGCCAGAGTGCATCACTGTTGTCCGCCATCTTTGGTTCCTGCGCTCGCTCTCAGTGTGCCGCCATCTTTGGCTCTCGCATTGGCCACCAGGCAGCACCATTATGTTTAGTTCTTGCGCTCGTGACCAGAGTGCTGCTGTCGCTGTGTAAGGGCGGTGTTGAATGCAATCTATACGGGGATCTCGTCTTTATAGACATATTTACGGTAAGACGACTCTGCCACAACACCATCGTGCGTGTCTCCTGTGGTGTCGTGAAAAGGATCGTCCGAAGAGTGGAATGGCGTTCCGTTGTGTTTAGCTGCGAGAGCAGGTACTGTCTTCATGTAAGTGATGGCAGTTTACGAGTGCGAAATCGACCTGATGAGCGTCATCTTCCAGAGTGTATTCGACCCTGACATACGGGCCCAACTCTTGGCATCGTGGTGTGGGGCACAATATGTTACAATTCCTGTTCATCAATGATGTTTGTGAAGGACCCGTTAAACAGAGGCCACTACATCCACGACTGCTGTTATGATGCTGCCATTCCTTCAACAGAAAAGTGACGACGTACTGTTTCAGGAGGCTAATGCTCGTCCCTATAGTTACTGATCCTACGAATCGACGTGCTCTTCTGGCCAGCGCGATCCCCAGACCTCTCTCCCCCATTGGACATGTCCGGGACATGATGGAACTATGTTCGGCCATTCTGTACAGTCAACTACCAACCTTGCACAATTGCGATAGCAGGTGCACGAGGCTTGGAACACTGTATCTCAGGATGATATTCGTCACATTTACAATCGTCCTCTTGCGAGAATACACGCCTGCGTTGATTCCCGAGGGAGGTAGGCTGAATGTAGTCTATGGTGATGTGGCGTTAAGCACATTCTGTACTTGGCTTCTATTGCGTGGTTTGGTCTGTATTGCTGGTCATGTTTGCCATAGCGCCCAATAAAGAAACCAAATAAGTTTCGAAATAAAAATGAAACATTATTTGTTTGATAAAGGTTGTTCACGAAAAAGTGAGCACTTTAGAAATGAACCTTAGAGAAAAGTCACTGCCCCTGCATGCATATATTTTCATTGGTGCACTGAGTGACATTCGCCCAGTAAATTTGGCAACGATGGATGGAAAGTAGTCAAATATAAAGTGTTAGTTAACCATTTGTGATAACTTAAAATTATTTCTTCCGTTTTCTGTTCTTTTTTTTTTTTAAATCCATCGAAGTGTGAAAATGAGCAGATTTGTAAAGTATTTACTTTCTTTATAATTTCAGTTTCATTTTGCTGCCACGCGAATAAAGTGATGAGGCCCAAGGTAATGTTAAGTTTACACAAGGCGGAAGAACACATAATATGTATACAAGTAGATGCTAAGCAGGGCTTTCGAATGTGCTCATTTGACCGCGAACAGCCTATGCTAAACATTTAACAGGCTTGTTCTCGATCATTATATCGACACATTCTCCCCGCCTCTACATTATCTCACCAGCTGGCTCACATTATCACCTCCGCACGGCGGCCAATACCGCAATTCACTGTTTGATGCTATCTGTGCAGGGACAGACAACGTGCCATGTAGCCGACTGTAGCGGGACCAGAAGTTGAACTAAGTATTGAGAGATTTTTAAACCGTTTGTTATTATTTGTCTTATTTTTTCACTTAAGAGGTAATCATTATTCGTATTCCATTAAAGTTTGTTTCGCATAGAATATTGGATTCTACGTACTTTTCTACGTTGGTCTGCTGAACGGATTACTACAGTAACGGGGTGGATACTTGTGTAGACGAGCTGTCAATGGCTGAACGCACGTACCCGCAATGCCATACATTGTGAGGTATTGCCCCTCATTGTGTTCTATAACGTAATGTCAAGTGGTGGCGTTTTTTTTTTTTTTAATGTTATTGCGTGCATTATGTCGCTCTGAAAATGAACTTAGCACACATGCATCAACTCAGATTTATAAAAAAAAATCACTTATTTTTAATAAAAATAAATATTTTAATTCTTATACTTTTAGAAGCACATCTATTGTAGATCACTCTGGAAATGAATTAAACATACACGTATCCATCGAGATGTATGTAAAGTGCACATTTTCAACAGTACTGATGATAAATACTGCTTTCTTTGTCTCCTGCCCAGCTTCTGGCAAACTTGGCGTGTTCTGCAGCTGCTAAAGGCAAAACTCTGCTTGCATACGTAAGCACACAGAGAGTGATGGCCCGGCGCTTTCTTCCATGTCGGCGTAAATATTTGCTAATCAGCTGCGCAAGTTGCTGCGAACGGGTATTGTCAGATTGGTTACTGCAAGCTGAGAATAAGTAAGTTTTGATTTTAAAAACAATTGTATTTATTCCCTTTATTACTTAGCCTACTGAAAAAAGAATATTAGAGAGAGAGAGAGAGAGAGGAGAGAGAGAGAGAGAGAGAGAGAGAGAGAGAGAGAGGAGAGAGTGAGAGAGCGAGAAGGGGGGGGGGGGGGATTAAATACGTGGCGCTTTGAATAACGTCTAAAACCGGACTGCCCCATTCAAAACGGAACGATTAGAGAGCCTATCAATAAACCGCGGGTTACTGATATGTATAGACTGTTCACGGTAAAATGAGCACTCTTGAAAGCCCTGCTTAAGATCTGCTTGTATGCACGTTGAGTGCTCTTCCACCTTATGTAAAATGAACATTGTGATGGGATTCATCACTTTATTCATACGTCGGTAAAGTGAAACTGAGAAATTATTAGAAAATAAATATTTCACAAATCTACTCTTTTCTACGCTTCGATAGATTAAAAAAAAAAAAAAAAAAAAAAAAAAACATACCCAAACCGAAGGAAAGAATTTAATTAATCGCAAATGGTTACCTAACACTTTTAATTCGACGTCAAGGTGTAGAACTATTTTCAATCCACATCGTTACCAACTTTACTGGAAGTATGTCACTCAGTGCGCCCATTATAACACTAGAGGCCCAGTCCGTGACCTTTTTTGTTAGTATTGCGACGTGCCTAGAACAGTTAAGATGTTACAAATTTTAGTTATCATTACAAAGACTGAGAAAAAAATCATGCGAAATTAACTCAACATTGGATATAGTTCTATCCACTAAGCCACTGTGGCCCCACTTGGAATCGCTCTATCCACTTAGCCACTAAGGCCTCACTTGGAATCGCTCTATCCACTGAGCCACTGCGACCCCACTTGGATTCTATCTATCCACTGAGTCATTAAGGCCACATTTAGTATATATCTATCCACTGGGCCACTGCGGCCCCATTTTATATTTTTCTATCCACTTGGCCACTGTGGCCCCACTTGGAACCGCTCTAGCCCCTTGGCCACTGCGGCCCCATTATATATTTCTCTATCCACTTGGCCACTGTGGCCCCACTTGGAATTACTCTAGCCCCTTGGCCACTGCGGCCCCATTATATATATATCTATCCGCTGGGCCACTGCGGCCCCACTTGGATTCTATCTATCCACTGAGTCATTAAGGCCCCATTCTGTATATATATATCCACTGGGTCACTGCGGCCCCATTTTATATTTCTCTATCCACTTGGCCACTGTGGCCCCACTTGGAATCGCTCTAGCCCCTTGGCCACTGCGGCCCCATTATATATATATATATATATATATATATATATATATATATATATATATATATATATATATATATATCGACTGGGCCATTGCTGCCCCACTTGGATTCTATCTATCCACTGAGTCATTAAGGCTCCATTTTGTATATATATCCACTGGGCCACTGCGGCCCCATTTTATATATCTATCCACTTGGCCACTGCGGCCCCACTTGATATAGTTATATCCACTGAGCCACTAAGGCCCCACTTGGAATCGCTCTATCCACTGAGACACTGGGGCCCCACCAAATTAACTCAACATTGAAGCGAGACATTTAAAGTAAACAAAAATGATAACCATTACCTTCATATCTCTATGCAATAATCAGTATGCATTAATACAAAACTTTCAGAGGAAAAAGTAATTAAAAAATGAGTTTTTAGGGTCAAAAGTCATTATTGCGTAATCTGATCTTGCTGAAATTCGAACTTGGCCTGTATTTGACCTTGGGGACTCGCCCTACGAAATTTGAAGAACTTCTGTTGAGTTTCAAGGGACTTAGAAGTATTAAAGACGGACAGACAGAAATAGTACTATTATATAATAGGATATTATATATTAGGATATTATATAATAGGATATGGAAGCAAGGACAGTGACTTTTTTCTCAGGTTAATTTTAAAAGTGCTCATTTAACCGTGGATAGTCTTTAATGAAGGAGGGGAAAGTAGTTCCACGTCTTAAAGCCGGATTAAAAGTGTTAGGTTAAACATCTGTGAATACTGAAACGTATTATTTTGCTTTCAGGTTTTTTAAATGCATAAATGTAAAAATTAACAATAAACTTGAAAATATTTAATATCTTAATAGATTTAAAGTTTCACTTGGCCGATGACTGAATAAAGTGATCAGGCTCTTGAAAATGTTAATTTTACATGTGGCGGAAGAATACACAACGTGGACACAATTAGATCTGAAGCAGGGCTTTCAAAAATGCTCAGTTCATCGTGAACAGCCTTTAGTTCTACAGACTGAATGTGTGCGTGTGTGTTCTGTGGTTACCTAGTCAGTATGGCCTGTTCACGATTAAATGAGCACTTTCGAAATCCCCGCTAAAGATCTACTTGTGTAGTCACGTTGTGAATTCTTCTACCTTATGTAAATTTAAAATTGCCATGGGCCTCATCACTTTATTCATGCGTCGGTCAAGTGAAACTGTGAAATTATTAAGAAAGTAAAAACTTTACTTATCTGTTTATTTTATCACTTTGATGCATTAAAAAAAAAACAGAAAGCGAAAGAAATTATTTCGAGTTATTACAGATGGTTAACTAACACTTTTCATTCGACGTTAATATAATGGGACTACCTTCCATCCTTCATTACCAACTTTCCTGTGCGAATGTCACTAAGTGCGACCGTTAATATATATGCAGGCAGGGACAGTGACTTTTTTCTAAGGCTCATTTATAAAGTGCTCTCTTTACCGCGAACAGCCTTTAAAGGTCAGGTTGCCCGTGCGTCAAGTATGAAGTCCCTTAGCGAATGTGCAGGGACGCATGCGCAGAACGACTCGCGGGGTCACGGGCGATTCGTAGTTATTGCCCGCCGTCTGTCAACATTGTCGACTCTGGGAATTGGACACTCTTGGGGATCAAAGACTGGGCATGGGGAAGGGGGTAAGGTCAGGCGGGGCATGAAAGCCAGCCGACCGCCAGGAGACCCTCAAGTGCTCGCATTTCTCACGCGCCGGCTCCAGCTAGAGTCAACATTTATTTTCCGAGAACCTGGGTTTATTCGCACACAGAGACTGTGTCGTTTGACCAGAGTGTCTCTTAAGGGTCACGAGTACGACCAGCGGAGGTAAATTTATGAAAAATGTATCCACTGCTAATAAAAAAAAATCACTCATATCAGTCACCAGAAGCGTAGCAAGGACGGATGATTGGGATGGGGAGGGGGGAGGATGGTTTAAGGGCTGTAACACTCTCCTCTTTCTTGCATCTAAGTTTGTTAACAACTAGTATTAGATTAAATTATTAATAATCCTTTAATTGTGATGAAAGTATGTGATTGCTGAAAATTATGTGTTGCATTTCTTGCAATGTGAAGTAACATTATCCTATACTATTCGTCCTTATTACATGTATGTCAGTACCATTAATGGCCGTATAACATCCCTCCCACCATTTTTTAGCTTGAGTCAATGTAATCCCCCTCTTTATTTCAGCTAAGTCACTGGATGTTAGATACTAGTGTAAACATTGATCAGCGGAATTCATTATGAGTTTTATTCCACACTGAGAAAAAGGTTTTGTTGAAGGAAACGAAGAGTTGGTTTGACGCAAACCAATTAATTGTTTGTATGGGGGCAGTCAAATATTTTGTTGTTGAAAAAAAATTGTTTTGTGGTTCTCATTTGGTTGGCCCAAACTATTCTTTTGTTGGATCTACATACATTAAACATTTACGGTTAGTATAAAAAAAATTGAAAACCCGAAAAATATTCTAACTTACATCGAGCTCTACGCTCTAAGAAAGCTTAGCTAAATTGACTTCTGTTTAAAATAGAATGTTTTGGGATATATAAGTTAAGTTTCAAATACTTGGACAACGTGCTTATTGAAGTAATTCAAGTTTTGCAGATTTACTTTTTGACTTTTCTAATGAACTTGTTTTATTAGGATGTTCATGACTTCATCAAGAATTAGGTAATAAATGCGCTAACAAACACTGTCACTGCCCTAATTGTCCTAAAAATAATACAAACAAACTCCTGAGTTGTATTTTCGAACGAAGACAAACAAATGGGCGCCAAACGAATACATACTGTTGATTCAACTAAATATTTTCTTGACAGTCTAATTTTAATTGGCCCAGTACAGAGGTTTCGTTAATCCAGGCATATATTTTGTTAGATGAACAAAATTATTATTATTTTTTTGCTTATCAAGTTTTGTTTACTCAACAAAATAGTTTGTTGGAGCAACTACATATATATTTTTTTGGCCTTATATAAACAAATACTTTGTTGGCTAGAACCTAAGATTCTCTTAGTGCAGTTGCCGGGGAAATTACCTAAAGGTATGTACCCTGTGAAGCGGTAGATGCATGCAGCTGATACACACAGAGAGAGAGAGAGAGAGAGAGAGAGAGAGAGAGAGAGAGAGAGAGTGTGTGTGTGTGTATGTGTGAATTATAGTAAAAATTGATATTTTCTTTTTACGCTAGAAATGTTGGTTCGCATGAGTCGTTGAGAAAATTGTCAGTGACAGTCATTCGTCTGCTGACACGTTTGCGTAGGGTTGCGTGTGATGGTCGAGAACTATGTAACTTATGTTTTATGTAATGTGATAGCTTAGCAGATATTATCTGTAGTGAACGGTAATGTTGCTATTCGGACGGGTTGTATGGATACCCTCGCAGGATGTCATATTAGGTGAATGCGATCTGGCCGGGTGGTGGCGAACAGATGTCTTGTGGACACGCACCACCTCCCCCCACCTCTCCTAGCGGTAATGTTGGAACTAGTCTCGCCCTCCCCTACCCTTCGCCATCATCTCCTTTGCAAGTTGGTCAGCCGTACTCGCGTCTACCGTTCGAGATGTCTGACCTCTCGAGAGATTCGCTAGAGATGTGAGTGTGGTCTCTCTTGTTTTTTAAACTATTCTATATGATGACCTGGGTATATTCTATATGACGACCTGGGTATATTCATTGGTTGACTGGTTTTGCGATGTGTCTTGCTTGTATGGCCTATCAGTATGGTAGTGGCGATGTCTGAATTTGTGATCGGGAAATTGTAGTAGTTTGGGTTGACGCTAAGAGGGAGTTAATTTTGATGAAATAGCTTTGTCTCTGAGTATGACGTGCCTGTATAGCTGCTAAACAGGAGGGCAGGAGGTATGATGACAGGTGTGATAGTATAGAAGGTCGAAATGTATGACTTGAATATTTTGTTGGTTAGTTTGATGATATGAATTGTACGTAGGCTCATCATTGGTAGAGGTGTTTTAGAATGTTTGTTCTGTATGACATCTCTGCATGGTTGTTAAAGGTAGTTTGTTTTTGGTAATATGTTTTGTTAGTATGCCTGAATAGTACGTTTATGGTTGTATGGTCTCTTGGAATGGATGAAATGGATGGAGTAACATGATGGTATTGTTTGCTGGTTTGGTCTTCTTGTATGGTTTGGTTTTTTTATAGCTGGTATAGACCGTTCACGGTAAAGTGAGCGCTTTTGAGGCCCTAGTTACTTTTTCCATTCAGCCGTTTTTAATCCTTTAACCACACTTTTAAAAAAATATATTGCTATGTAAGTAATAAACATAGCGTGTATATTCCATTGCATTCGGAAGTTAACGGCTAAGGCTAAAATAAAATAAATCTATTTACAATTGTTCCAAATGAGAGGACTTTCAAAAGTGCTCACTTTACCGTGAATAGCCTATACATCTTGGTGGTATAACCTATCGGTATGACTTGGTTGTACAGTTAGTTTCTTGTATGATTGGTATAGCCACTATGTTGTTTGGTATGACCTGATCGGGTACTGGTATGGCTTGTTTATAAATTAGGTTAGACGAAGTTAGATGAGGCGAAATGATAGTAAAAAATATAGTTGACTGTTATGATTGATCAGTACACCTGAGATATGGTGGGTTGTAAGGCTTTGGAAATTGTATATCTGAGGCAAGTTAATGTCATGGTGAAAGTTATTATTTATCTGTTTTAGTGCTCAGTACAATTAGGTTATCAATATGGTTGTTAAGTATGCTGGAGGTATGTTACCTGGCAGGTTTCGAAAGAGCAGCTATAGTACAGATGGCTGGGATAATTAACTGGTCTGTTGGTTGATAGAGTGATTTATATCAATCTTCGGTATGATTCTTGGCTGGTGTGGTGGTATGACAAACATGTTGGGCGTGCGATTGTTTTGGTAATGTCAGTGTGAGCTGAGGTTTGCTTGAGTTATAGTAAGCGGTATGAGTATATGAGTATATTTAGTCTGATGACGGTTGGTAGAGCAGATATTCTGTAAAAATGTGGGGATCTACCTATCGAATAGAATATGTATGTATGATAATAAAAAAAAATTATATATTCATAGTAATATGTATATCTGCTTCTCGGAAAGACTTATTAGTTCAGTGGTATTTTAAATCAAATTTATGCAAGTGCATGTCGTAGGAGGGCTATAGTACTCGTAACATTGATTGAGTTCTACATGGCCAACGAATGAAATGAGGTGAATATTTTTTTTAATGCAAGTGTTTAGGTCTGTTATTCATGCAGGAATGAAGACATACAGGTTATCTGTGTTTTGTATCGATCGATGTGACAAGTGTCGTAATGACTTTTGTAATCATCAGTCTCTACAAATTTAATGCAAGTATAAAAAACTTTCACTATTGCTGGTTAGTTAAACTTTTAACACTTTTGAATATACTTATGGGTTATTAGAAAGATGATTTATTTACAAAAAAATTACTTAATACATCAGTTAAAATTCATTTTTGATATTTTTTCGTATACCTTAAGTTGACATATCTAAGTCTATTAAGGTGCTAAGCATGGTGCCTTGGATATGTTAGGTTAGGTTAACATGACTTTCAAAGTCTTGACATGGGGTAGAATGGGCGTGACTAAGTTCATTCCACCTGCTCTACTGCTCCACCTGCTCCACTTGTTCCATCTGCTACACCTGCTACACCTGCTTCACCTGCTCCACCTCACGTGATTGGTTGGTCGGTAATTTTGTTTTTTTCTTCTTTTTTCGTATACCTGAAGTTGGCATATCTGTGTCTATTAAGGTGCTAAGTGCTGTGCCTTGGATAGGTTAGGATATGTTATGTTAGATTAACATGTCTTTCAAAGTCCTGACATGTGGTAGAATGGGTGTGACTTAGTAAGATATTTTATGTCCTACACAATATGAAAATACTTTCTAAGTCCTATGTCCTACACAATATGAAAATACTTTCTAAGTCCTACAGGAGGTCGATAGTGAAGGTGACTAAATTGAATTTTTACTTGGAGTGATGGTTAGGTTAAGTGGAAAGCGAGAGAAATAAAATAAAATAAATGTATTCAGAGTCTTATACAAGGTGGAATGCATACAAGCATGACTTGGTTGTACAGTTATTTTCTTGTATGGTTGGTATACCTGTAATGTTGGCTGGTATGAGCTGATAACATGTTCGGTTATTTTGGCAGTATAGCAAAAGTGTAGTTTCGATGGTGTGGGGAGAATGTTTCATTGTGTGATTAATTCGTAAGAACGGAATGGTTTGATGGAATGTTTAGTTAGTATGAGAGGGGCAGAATGCTTAGCTGGTATGGTTGGTTAGTATGACTGGATGGTATGTAGGAATTAGGACTGTATTGTTAATAGCATGAATGAGGCAAGCTAATGTCGTGGTGAAAGATATTATATATGTTTTGGCACACAGTGCCATTCGATTATCGATATGCTTGTTAAGTATGACTGGAAAGAGGGTAGGTGAAGAGGGGCCAGGCGATGACTCGAGTGTGGTGGTTTGTTTAAGGGGATGTCGAAAGAAATAAAATATGTTCAAAGTTCTTACAAGATGATTAGGTTAGGTTAAGTGGATACTGAAATGTTACGTACGATTATGGGATTGTGTGTTGGAAAAAATGCACAAGTCCTAGCATAGGGGTAGGAAATATTCCACGTTCAACATAGGGTACAAAGTCCCTACATTTAAATACTTAAGTCCGGGATAGCAAAAATATATTATTTGTAAGTTAAAAATATACATACTTAAAACGTTAAACTTGAAAAGAAAAACTTATTGTTGGCCTCCGTAAGTCTGGTGTTGGTCAATAGAGTAGATGGTATGCATGACTTACAGTGGGTGGAACATTGAATGCTACGGTGCCTGCTTGCAAATAGGTATGTAAGCCTTCGGGTTTATTTTATGGAGCTATTTGACAATGGCAATTGTGAAACTTTGTCGAGAAGGAAAAGGGTTCTGGTTTGCTTGCTATAAAATGGACTGCCTTGAACTGTGTACAAGCAGATTATGTTCACTATGTGCTGCTGTAAAGATACTATGTGAATGGTGTGGAACATTTAAGATTTATATTTTTATGTTCGTAGTCTTAAGTATGTAAATATATAAATACAAAGTTTTTAATTTCTCACTTTAATTTCTACCTTCTTGATATATATATATATATATATATATATATATATATATAATGGTGCTTGGTTTATTCACATATACATACATTTAATAAAATCCGAGCAGGAATGTTATGCCTACGAAAACAGTCGAGGCAGGGAGTAATTAACATTGTATAATATTTAGTCTTGAAGAGAGAAGTCCTGAAATGAAACTGAGATTTTTTTTTTTTTTGCTGTACTCTACATAAAATTAAAGTATAACTTTAAAAAATTTAATAATTTTTAAAATCAGAAAATAAATATAGTTTTTTTATTCTCTTATTTTAATCCTGTATCGTAACCAGCCTGTTAGATCTCGTTAAGAACAACAACATATTATTTTAAGTTAACCACTATGGGCATAAAGGGCTTAAGCATACATTCCCGGAGCTATAAATGTTACTTGAAAACCGAATTTCGCGAGACAGCCTGCCTCCTAAGAGTTTGCAAATTATATTCACCTGTGCATGTAAATATTCGCTTGCTTACGAACCCGACTTGATACATAATTATTTTAAAAATAACATATAAAAATAATTAGATGTGAGCTTAAACTTTCAGACTCCAAATGAAAATAACGAAATTATTTTAATACAGTACATCGCTTACCTTTAAATAAATTAAACAAAAAAAAAACTTCGAAATATAGTATTATTAAGCCATCTATGCACTAATTGAAAAAATATTTAACAATAAGTTTAATACGTTAACGAAATTTTACCTAGGAATGTAGGTTCTATGTTTGCACCTTATATACAAGTTTTAAGCACATTCTTCAGAATGTGATCGGTGATCAAGTGGTTAGCATGCATGACTTAAAACTAAAGGTCTCGAGTTCAAGTCCTGTCCAAGAATGAGAATTGTTTTTTTTTTTTAATGTTACCAGCTGTCATGGGAAAGTGTGGAATTTTCCAAATTTAAGTTCATAAATGGAATTTGCATTACAAATGCATTTATAATACATTTTGCTGTATTTTTCAAAGGTTTTTTTTTCTGACATTTTTCAAATGACAAATAAAATAAATTAAAATAATTCTACTTGTTTATAAATGCATCGCTTCATAGATAGATGTCTGATTGGCGAGACTGGCCAGCAGAGTGCCTCGTGGTCAATGGCCTCTCTTTCCCTCGCACGGTGCCTGCTGATGATTTCACTGCACTCTTGGCCTGTCACAGCAGGCTCGCGGACCTGTCGGAGCATGCGTGCATGCATGCGTACGTTGTTACAAGGCTAGGCGACTTAATTTTCGTACAATAGTAAAAACAAATAGATTAAAGTAAAATACTTTTAAAAATCGATTTTTTCACAAAAATATTTATTGGATTGATTTTTAAATATTAGATTTGTTATATATATATGTTATCTATTATATATATGTTAAATATAAAATTTGTTAATTATAAAAATGTATTTAAATTTAAAAAGTAATTTATTAAAATAATTTTATTATATCACGATTATACGCACCTTGAAAAGATGAACCTGGTGATATATAACACTTAATACTTATGTCTCAAATATTTTAAATTATAAATATATTTAAATTTGAAAAATAATTAATTAAAATTATTTTATTTTATCGATTTCTCATTATGTAGGCTAGAAGCATTAAGGAGCATCCCAGCATCTTTAAATCGCCTTGTTTTTGGCTTTCTGGGGTTTGGTGAGGCTTCTACCTTTTTGAGGGAAAATCGAGACATTTATAAGGGAAAACGGGAAATTTTTAGGGTAAAAAGGGAAATGTTAAGGCATTTTGGGGCTAAAACGTACGATTTTGTGTGAAAATGGGCGATTTTGGGGGAAAAACCGGAAATTTTCAACATGGTAGCCAGTGACCTTGGCGCCTCAGCACCTCTCCCCCCACCCCCCTGTGCTCGAATCCCCATATCCCTACTACTCATTTTATCGCAACGGATCTGCCTATTCCTTTCAAGCGGTTGCAGTTTCCTGTGAAGGTATTATTTGCTCTCAAAATAAACAACTCCCGGTGACAAACTTTCAAATTTGTGGGAATAGATTTGAGCAAGGGGTGTTTTTTCTCATGGCCATGTCGGGTTATTTAGGGTCGGAACTCCAGAAAACCAATATGTGTTGATGCCATAAAATAATAAAACAATAAACATAGTATACAGAGATGCTCTTACAAGTTAATGTAAATGTAATAAAACCTACGAGAAAAACTTTGGAATAAGAGGTTCATATTTCCTATTTACGAAAAAATTAAGTTTGAGGAGTATACTCCCCTGTACTGTTAATGTAAATTTAACAAAGCCTATGAAGAAAATAATCAACTAAGTCGCAGACGGTTGCTATTTAAAATAATACGGTAAAATTCATTTTCTTTCTTTAAGTTGTAATTATGGAGAACATTTTTAAATTACTTTTAAAATGTAAATTTGAAACTTTGTAATAAAATTATATTTAAATAAAACACATATTAATGATATTATTAATTACGTACATATAATATTAAATAGAAGCCCAGTGAAGCGCGCGAGGGTACTGCTAGTATATATATATATATATATATATATATATATATATATATATATATATATATATATATATATATATATATACACACACACACCTTATTGTAGCCTTAGATGATACTTTTCGAGTCCAGTGCTATATATATATATATATATATATATATATATATATATATATATATATATATATATATATATATATATATATATATAGACACACACACTGTGTTTATTTAAAAACAAAAGTGGCATAAGGATAAGAAATGGCTGATAAGAAAAAATTAAATAGAGCCTCAAAAGTGCTCACTTTACCATGAACACCCTATAGCAACTTGTAGTACTAGCACATAAGCATATAACCACTACTATGGTGTACAAAGAGGTTCTTCGGTAAATTTAATCTAGTAGCTGCTTGGGGCAGTTCACGCGGATGAAGCCATATACAGAATGCTAGTAGTTGTATGACTATGCAGCAAGAGCGAATCATTCATATTTGAATCACTGATATGCAAACAAAACATACTATGCCGGCTAAAAGTTGTGATGTCAAAACATGGGTAAAACAGATCTGAAATGCTTCGCTGAATTCAGTGTTTTTTTAATAGAAAACATTATGCTTTTCTTTTTTCCTTTTTTGACGTTTCATTATGATCTCCAAACGTTTGAATTGCGGTCTCAAAAGGTTAAAAATACTGATCACGCAGTTACACTGATAAAATATTGAAGTACACTACAGTAATAGTAATTATTCATAATGGTATCTCATAAGCTCACAATATTGGTTCAGATTTTTGTATAATTTCTTTTACACAGGATGTTCTGCCTAACGTGAACACCCCCAAAATTTCCGTAATTGTTGCAGATAACGAAATGCGGTTTTCGCTAAATGAAATTACGTACGGGGACAAGTGATTTGCCAAAAAGTGACTATTAGTAATACGTGTATATAATTAAAGCAGATGTTATTTTTTCCCTGAAAACATACATTTATTTGAACTGCATCTGAAAGTACGTACAAACAGGAATTTGGAAATATATAGCTTATCGAATTGAAAGTAACACAGAAACGCTAAGATATAATGTGCAGATATGATTAAGTTAAGTGGTCCGGTAGAACGGGGCAGTGCACATGTACTCACAGCTGTAAGCACGTAAAATGCGCCGTGGCTCATCCTGGTGGGACAGCTTCCTTATTGCAGTGTAGCGTTTACTTTAATGGGGCAAGGGGGGTCGGAGTGAAATATTAGACAAAGGAGATCACCGCAGCGGAGGGAAGACGGGCGATGTAAGTGCAATCTGATATCAATACATTACATTTAATTCTCATATAGGCTGTTCACGGTAAAGTGAGCACTTTCGAACGGCCTCTCATTTGGAATAATAGTCAATAAATATATTTTATTGTAGCCTTAGGCGTTGAATTCCGAGTGTGGTGGAACATACACACTGTGTTTATTACTTGCATGGCTATATTTATAATAAAAGGTGGTTATAGGATTAACAATGGCTGAAAGGAAAAAAGTAACTGGGGCCTCAAAAGTGCTCACTTTATCGTGAACAGCCTATACCAAAGTAACTCAGGAGATTTGATTCCTAGACACTATCTGTACTAAGTAACTAGTGCGTACAAGATGCACAGCAGAAATAGAACAAACCGACCTAAGGATAAATGCAATCGCATCCGTTTACATAGTACAAAAGAGAACAGCTATGGTTGAAACGCTTCACATTGAGTCTTTTCACAGCACATGGTTGATGTGTTTATCATCGGCAGCAATACATATATGTGAATTCACATGTAGCGAGCGACGAGCGGGCTGAAGTTTTTCTGGCATACTACCTCTGCAAGCTGCCACGATGCGTCCCTGCATGTCTTCTGGCGTCGCAGGAGCCGTGTAGTACACCCTATCTTTCAGTGTTCCCTACAGGAAAAAGTCGAGAGATATGAGGTCGGGGGAGCGAGCTGGCCAACTTACAACACCACCATGTGCTAACCACCGGTTTGTAAATGTTTCCTTTAACACTTCCCTCGCCACCAAAGCAAAGTGCGCAGGACAGCCATTGCGCTGAAACCACATATCACGACGTACGTCGAGCGGTATGTCTCCCAGAAGTGCCGGTGGGGTATTTCTGAGGAAACAGGCACACCTGCAGTCCGTCAGTGTCCCTTGAATGAAGTATGGCCCTGTGGCGTAGTGTTTAACGACTCCACACCACACGTTCACTTTCCACTGTCGCTGGTGCTCCACATGCCGGACCCAACGCGGATTCTCTGTCGCCCAGTCGTGCATATTTAGATTAGTGAAGGTCGCTTCATCTGTAAATAGTACGTTCTTCAGACAATTGCTGTCATCCCTTACATACATCGGAACGAACCTACAAAACTGAACACGCTGCTGGAAATCATCTTCATGTAATGCCTGGTGAAGAGCCATGTAATTGGATGGTATTTCCATTGACGCAGTATCTGTAGACACACTTGTTTCACTTATTCCTACTAACCTGGAAAGTTATCGCGTACCCATGTGGGGGTGTGCATCGACATGTACCAACATATCGTGTTGATGTGTCTCGCCTGTAGCAGTCTTTCGTCGCACTCGTGTCTTGGAATTACAATCACCTCGTGACAAGAGACGTGTGGAAATTCTTCGTATCGTTGGCCGTGAGATGGGGGTCCGATTAGGATACCTTTCACTATACATTTGAACGGCATGCTTGGCATTTCTGCTACTCTCGCCATAAATAAGTAGAGCATCCAGTTTTTCCTCATTCGAGAACATCATTGCGTACGTACAGCTACACGCTGCAATACCACTTACCATAACAGATTACGGGGACTAGTGCTGCGCTGCTATTAGGAAGCGGTCCCGCCAGAATGAGTCACGGCGCGTGTTTGCTTGCTTACAGCAGTGAGTACAGGTCCCCTGTCCCATGCTACCGGCCCTCCTAACTTAATCATGTTTGCACATTTATTGCTTGGCATTTCCGTGTTACTTTCCATTGCATATGCTATATCACTGAATTCCCGCTTTGCACGTACTTCAAGATGTCATTGAAATAAATGTACGTTTCCAGGAAACACCATACTGTGGTTTGATTATTTCTGTCCATACACGTGTTGCGAATAGTCAATTTGCGGAAAATTAAGGCTTCCAAACGTAATTTCGTATAGATAAACCGCATTTCGTTATCTGCAACCGTTCCGGAAATTTTTTGGATGTCCACGATAAAATTGTATTTTTGCGCACTAAAATGTTAGCTATTGTAAACATCATTTCTTAGTGAATATCATTTAATTTCTTAAACTGTGAAAAGCATAACGCAACCACAACTAAAAAAATGTAAGAAAAGTGATGAATACTAGTTAGTCATTCTGAAAAAATTAGTTCTCTCGTACTTTGTCAAAGATTAAGTACTAGTAGTAAACTTGCCACAGTGAAGAGCTAGATGAAAATATGGTTATGTGCTATGAAGAAAATAACACCTTACGGAGATGCTATTTTGTTTATTTCAGGACTGTCATTTGCACAGAATTATTACGAATAAAAAAACTGTTTTATGCAAATAACGTTTTTCAAGAGTTCAAACAACACAGCCGCTAAAATGTTCCTGTCCAATCTACACGAACCGCCTCTGGAATGGGGAGGGTAAAAAGCGAGCGAAAAGAAGTTAATTAATGCTGTAAACTATTAGCAGACGACGGAAGCCGGTCACAGTCACTTCGTTGCCTACAACGACCTGGAGAAGGGGGCGGCCATTTATGATAAAAGCTTTTATCGAAACAGTATTTAAACCGTGTTTGCAGTGTGCATTGGTGGTGGAGAGCGAGGGAAAGGGAACTCTAATTTAGTGGCAGACACTTTTTATCTTGCGTGTTTAGCTCCCTCGTTGCCACAGCTCGCCTATTATAAACAAAGGATTCCACACTGATATTAAAAACGGAACCATATGTAGTTTAATTTATCGCGAATATGAATAGTACATATACGCCAGTTCAGGACCCTGAAATGTGCCCGACAGCTCATTTCATCCGCTGCTTATTAAGGCTATTGCTTTATTCGTAATGGCTATTTGGGAATGGGGGGTGTCTTACACACTAAAGTATCTAAACTTTCGCTGGCACGGTTAAGTGAGCACTTTTAAGGCCCTGCTTACTGTTTCTTTTCAGCAATATGTTGTCCTTTAACCTACTTTTAACAAAATATAATGCCATATAAGTAATAAACACAATGTGTATATTCCACCACACTCTGAAGTTAGCGTCTAGGGCTATAATAAAATATAGTAATTGACTATTATCCCAAATTAGAGGGATTTCAAAAGTGCTCATTTTACTGTGAGTAGCGTAAAGCTAATTATAACGCTACAAACGTCTACGGCTTACCTCACACTCCCATTGCAAGCCAGACAGTAAGGCGACAAATGAAAGCATTAGCACATATAATAGAAAAAATGTTAAAAGAAAAAGTATAGCTGATATAAAACATTATTTTTTTTGTGAGAATACGTCATTAGATTTAGTCCTATTGTGGGGTAGCCAGTACGGAAACAACGATGTAATGTTAGCAGGGTGATCCATTCCGACTCTATAAATTCGTGAATAAAAAAAATCCACGGTTTCTTAATACTTTTTAAATCAAACCTTTGAAAAATCACCCCATGTATGACGCGTTTAGTTATTTCCTAAATACGCTATGTAACACAACCGTTTTATAAATCTATCAACATTAAAGTTCCATATCTTATTTTTCGTTAAATTTAAGTTTAAATTATATTTTATAGTTTAACTATACTATTTAATTTATAATAAATATGAACAAAACAGTGAGAAAACACGTGTGTTGGTATTGCCTAGTAAGAAATAGTTCTCATGCAAAAAATTATTACAACTGAGTGCGCACGGATCCATTGCGTTGTCCTTTGGTGTAATTTTCAAGAGACAGTGAAGTTTAAGGCAGGCCTGCAATTTATGTAGAACACACACAGCACGTGCGATAGCACAGAACACACGCACAGCTTGAATCTGAAAGCCTACAATCAAAATAGCACACGCACAGAACTGACCGATGTTTAAACAAAACAGGCGTGAAAATGAAAGAAACGATGCTAGGTAAGTTTCGCGTGCGTGTGTTGGTCACACTGGAATGAAAAAAAAAATATTGTTGACAGCTGTTTACTTTGATGCTCGTGTCTTAATTTGTGAAAAATATATACGTTATACCGTTCATCTTAACATACATCGCACGTACAATAACAATTTCAACCAAAACAAACCAGTGTTTATGTGGCGCCAAACTCTCCAAGTACTAATCAAATTCATCACTTTTGCAGCCATTTTGATCGTCACATGAACTTGGTGGTGTCGACGTTCTGATTGGTTACGCACGACGCACGCGCACATGAATTATAGGATATCGGCCAACTTTCTGGGCGTGGGTTCTTTGCTAAATTTCTGTGCGTGTGCTATGCGTGATTGTAGGCATCGCCATTCCAAAACTTGCATTTTGCTTTCTGGGCTTGTGCTATAATCTGTGCTAAATCAGTTGTAGGCTGGCCCTTAGTTTGCACGAGGCGGAGGAATATCCTGGAAGTAGAACTTTAGCAGAGCTTCAGGAAAATTTGAAATAACCGTGAATGGACTATAACAATACGATTGGAATGAATGCCGTACCGTTATATCGGGTCGACTACAATGCAAGCACGATCTTGAATCGGCGTTGCGCATGCGCGAAGCTCGAGTGGGGGCCCACGGCGACTGGGGGAAATTTTGGGCATGGTCAGTATACCGCACGACTCCGATGTGATAGAGCTCTGGTTTTGGTGACAAACGAAATATATAGCCAAGATCTGTAGATTTAAGCCCCAAAAGTCAAATATTACGTGCACCGCAAATCACACATTCATTGTGTCAGAGTGATAGCACGAATAATTAAAAATTTTAATAAGATTAAAATGTTGAAAATGTATAATGATTCAGTGTCAATGAGTAGATTAAATAACAATAAGAAGGCGTAAATTTTGCTCCTACACAAATTCAAAAGGCTCTCTCGTCAATACAGTGGCGTGTAATTCCATAGACGCAAGGTAAGCGATGCCTACCCTATACATATTGGAAATGTTTGACCCTTTATAGTTTTCGCCTGAACTTTAAACACATTAATTTCTTAGTTTTCAGTTTCCTATTCTAGAAACAGAGTTTTTGCAACTCCCGTACTGTACACGCATAGTGCTGCTATCTAGTATTTTTTCCAGAAACGGTAGCTACTGGCGATGAATCGAACTCGCAAGCAACAACACGCCACATGCTCGGCCGCGTTCCTTCGGCGGAGTAAGCAGTCGTTTTGTTTGCGTCCTCCAGTCCTACATTTTCCCTTGGAAAGTGGATGAAATTGTTCGGGAAAACGGGAGTTTGCCTATAATTTGTAATCTCTCTCAAAATAATGTTCAGTTTAATCATTATTACATTCATTTCATTTCTGTTTTTTATAACTAATGTTAGGTATTATAAAATGGTAAATACATGTGGAGGGTAAGCAAAGTTGGAAGTTGCGTTTGTTAGTAGAAATTACTTACCCTGTCAAAAAAAATCACTACATACCACTGCGTAAATACTTACAACATGTTTCCAGACAATACCTACAAACTCCGGCAGGTTAAAGCTAATTATAAAGAGCTCTGCCTACCGGCTAGCAGCTGCCAAATTTACATAAGAAAATCCATGTTAAGAAAAGTCCCTGAGTGCGTTAATTTTTAAGATAGGCGCTTCAAACAAAATGCATTCTTCACGAATTTATCACGATAAGTACCCTAAAGCAGATATGTTTCCATAACATTTATAGGCTGTTTTCGATGAGTTTTTAAAATTTATGTTTTACGAAAAAGTACATGCTACACATCTAAATTGAAAGTATACGCTCGTAGACATCTTCTCCTAAAAATTCGAAAAGAATACATTTTGTTTGAAACGCCTATCTTTTAAATTTATGCACTAAGGCGAAATTTCCTCAACATGGGACTTCGTATTAAGATCTCACAGCTGCCAGCCTGTAGGCAGTGCCCTTAAGGGAGCTATGCGTTCCCAAAAATCGAGTTTTGAAATGAGTTTCGTTCCAATATCAGGAACTCCTTACAATTAAGCAAAGAATCAGTGAATAGTGATTGCATAATTGAGATCTTACACCTATGAAAATGTGGTTGGTAATACCATACCCCTTCATCAGGAAAATAGGGGTGCTGATTCGTAACAAAACATAGGGTGGCAACCTTGTGTTTTGTATTATATGCGTGATAGGCCCTGTATCGCTGCCGTCACGTTGTGTGAGTTTTACACGAAAACGGTAGTAGGGAGAAATAGAGAGCACTGGGACAGCAATTGATAGTGAGGAAGCCGGATACTGGATGACGTCACCCTTATGACGTAATCACCCACATGACATCACCTCCCCTATGACATCACTACATCACCACCCCTATGACATTACCACACCTATGACATCACCACCCCTATGATGTCACTGACCCTATGACATCACCAGTCCTGTCACGACCCCTATGTCGTCATAACCCCGATGACGTCACTGCCTCTATGTCATCACCTCCATTGGACTCCATCTTGTTTCGTCTGCTGCTCACCTTCACGCCTGATACAGTGCACATCTGTCGCAGGTGCATCTCTTAATTCCATTCGATCGCCATTTTATTTACCATAGTTCCCTCACCGCCTGCTAGATTGGGCACGGTTATTCACCTTTGATACCCATCTTTGATTCTGGAGTGTAAGTCGTCGGGTGACATCCAGGATGCTGTTATATTGTGAGCATTTCAGCTTCTTCGTCCGGTAGGAGTCACTGCATCTCGCCATCACATTCTTTGCTGAAGCGAAGCACTGTTTCCCGACCCCTTCGTCGTATCTCGTAGTCCCTATGCTGGCAGCCTTATTTAATGACAATGGTTTCACCCAACTCCACAGTGCGTCGGTGCTGCCTGGTAGAGTTATGTCCAGCCTCATGTTGGACACTGCACAGGTTTGACCATCGCACCGGATTCTGTCCAAAAAATAAACTTTTGACTTGCCTTCGGCGTTTATGATGCTCAAGTTGATCGCAGGTGCCAAAGTGTAGCAGAGACGCTCATGATTCACACCATCACACCTGTACTGGTCTACATTTACTGACTGCTAAGTGTTGTATGGCGACATTGCATCGGAGATATACTGGGATGGTAACTGGCGCTACACACACTGGGGAATCATCGAAGCAAAAAACTTCAGCTGTGAATGCTGTGAGCAGTACGTTGATTCCTTCCACTCAGCGACTACAATGTATCTTTCACAAATGCTAATTAAGCACGAAGGAATGAAAATAACGCATGTGTAAGGAGTTACATCTGCCTGCCATATCTATGTGAGAAATGCTCTAAACAGTTTACTCGCACAGACTGTTTAAAAAGTTATCTGAAACAGTGTGAATGGGCTTCACAGTCCTATGATGCAGGCCTAGCGGTTCATCTATCCTATTTGTAGTTCACAGCAAAGACTTGTCCCAATGCAACTTCGACCCACGAATCAGAAGGTACACCTAGCAATTCCCCCGACCATGCAACACAACATAAGAAAGAAAGCTTAATATTAATGGATTTTCCCAGTAAGAATCAGCATTCAAGGGTCTCTGAAAACATATGTTGCTTCGACGAAAGATGTTTGTTCATTTCTGATTTGTTTGAAACAAAATTTAGTGAACCTACCTCAGAGGAGGTGGGAAATAAGAAGCCATGAAATGTAATATATGGTTGGAATGAAGCTATAGTAAACTATGTATACAAAATAAAGCAATCAAGACCTCAAATTTACTTGAGTGAAATTCGGATGACATCGAAGCAGGTGTTGAAAAATGTGTAAAGAAGGTATGCCGCGAGGAGAGAGAAATTATATTGAAGGACTCTGGCTTGACACTCGATATGGGGGATCTGCAGCTGAGAACAAATGGGACCGAGCTACACAAAACTTAGAAAAAATATTGGAATCTCCATCATCGATGTCGATTTCGTGCATTAAAAATTACCCACGATTCGCGGCCCTAGGCATGTGAAAATCCTATGGGTCGGCGATAGTTATGCCTTTAAGGCTCCCGCAGTGTTGGGAAGAAGTTTATATTTGGGTTTTGCTGCAATCTCCATCGTCGGTGCGATTGGCAACAGTAACATCCTTTCGTACCTATACCTCCCCACATTGCCAATGCCTACGACGAGAACGAATGCCGCACTCGTCAACTCATCGCCAGGTGCAACAAAAAATGTGCCTTCGCCTCCCACACGGCACCATAATATTTCCATGATGTCATGGACAGACATGTAGGTAGCTAAGTTCATTTTATGAAGCTTAGTTTGATAGAGGTCTTGGCGAGTGGCAGATCGTGGAAGCAGGTGACCGTACCTGGCATAAGTAATATGGATATCTCAGTCGTGGGTCCAGCAGAAGCACCATCGAGTTCTTCAGATGGGACATGTGCATCAACAGCACCACCATTGGCATATTCAGGCATGGGTCGACAGCAACATCGACTTCTTTGGCTGCGATATCTTCAATGGGGATGACTGCAACTTCGGACGAACGAACAGCACCATTTATTATTGCACCAGAGAAAATATATCCCTGCAGCTACCGTGAAAAGCTATTTTCGCATCAATACGCCGCACGGCACCATGAATTTCGTGACTGTATGAACAATACCAACCACATTAAATATCTGTGCTTACGGTGTGAGTCGCTTTTCTGCCGCAACGATACTTACTGCAAATATGTAAGTTAATGCAAAGTTAAACTGCAGGCCTCATCGGTGCCTCGGTGCCGGATCTGCAACAGAGAGTTCTTGCGGCCTCCGTCGGTTGAGTGAAGGATGGTAATTTAGATCATACGACTGCTTTACCAAAATCGGCTGCGACCAGTATGAATGACGAACCTGATACCTCATCACCAGGAGCAACATATCTTTCCACGAAGACATTCATCCCTGGTTCCTGCTGCTTCCGATGTGACGACAGCCGAACCATGTGGGTCCACTACTGTATCATCTACACACCTTTCAGTGGCATATCGGTGTCTCTTCTACTGCAAGGACGTTGCCTTCAAGCTTACTGCACGACGGCATGAAGTTCACGAGTGCCCGGATAGTTGGCTTAATATTTAACAAATTACAACTGGAGGTGATGTGTGTAAGGATGCAGACGATCATGAATAATTTTGTAGTAATACGTTTTAATTATTTTGGAAAAAAATCAATATTTTAATTATAAATCATTTCTTCCCTGTTATAAAGTGATTTTGAAAAAAAAAAGTACTACGATGATCAATACTATTTTAACTTTAGCTAATCATTATGACTATAAATGTTTTTGGGGGTTATACATGCATACTTTCCTGGAGCTAGAAATGATGCTTGCAAACTGAATTTAACGAACCTAACCATAATAAATCGCAAATTATAATCACATATGGCTATAAATATTCGCCCGCTTACAACCTGATTGGTGAAAATGTGGGTATACTATGATTTAAGATACAGAGCAAACTGAAATCTAAAATACGAGCTCTATTATACATCGTTCACCTTTAAATGTATTTAAAATGCAAAAACAACCATAAATTTTGTATGAATTTTCATAAACAAAATGTTCTTTTCGGAAGAGTCCTTGAAGTTATCGCAATTGAGGGTATTTACTAAACCACTATTACAATGGTTATAAGATAATGAAAATATATATGTAATGCATAATACACAAAAACAAAATTAATCTTTGGTATAAGAAAATGCACTAGTATCGATTTGGATGATTCGCGTACGAAACTGGGCATTGGGCGAGAGATTTTTCTCGATTTTTGTGACTTTGTGGCAGGGTGAGTGGGGTTATGATTTTATATGATCCTAGATTTTTAGAATTTTGGAGAACAGGGAGGAGGGGAGGGTAATTTTGGGGAGGGGAGTTTGGGGGAGGGGAGGGTGGTAATTGGGTGAAGGAGAGGCGGTTTAAGTGGGTTGCTGAGGTGTGGAGGGTGGAAAGAGGAGTGGTGAGGAGTGGTTGGCAGGTGTGAAGGATGAGGGGGTGTTGGGTGCAGAGAGAGAGAGAGAGAGGGTGGGGAAGGGCTGGATTGGGAAATGGGGAGTGGGGTGGGGAAGGATCATGATGGTGGTGAGGGAGTGGGGAAAGTTGGTGGTTTGTGGTTAGGGGATGGGTGTGTGTTGTGAGGGGATGGGTGTTAGTGTGTGGTGAGGAGATGGGTGATGGCGTGTGTTGGGGGAGCAATGGTGGTGTGTGGTAAATTTTACAATTTATTTTGAATTATTTTTTTGGGTTACAGGTATTTGTGAGGGAGGGAGGGCATCAATACATACCCCGATGCACTGGGTACTGAAGTGGCAGGCCGATATACTGTATTTAAGAAATGTTTATAAAATAATTTCTAGGATTATGGGAAGCGGAAATATTACTTGATTGCATTTTTTTAATTAATGAAAGAAGTAGAAAATGCAAATTACGATCTGCAGTAACATTCTATGTGATACAAAGTGGTGGGCTGATAATTGATGATTTTTATAACTTTTATTGAGTTATGGCATCGAGCCCTGGTTGTGACGCCTACCAATATGGCGGCCGATTTCTGGCTCCTATCTCTAAACCCTGTGCCAAAGTCATCTATATTATACTACTGGCATCGCTTGGACGCCGCCGTCTCCAGCATCTGTCGCTGCCTTCTTTACTACGCCATCGACTACGGGAAACGAATATGTACTCACTCCGGCGCCTTGGAGTGAGTACACTCCACTGTCATTGTCCAGCGATCGTCTCGCTGACCTGGACGAAGAGGATGTGGAGGTGACTTCTGGGGGACGTGTACGTCGAGGTACGCCTCTCCAGGGAGGAGGCTGCAGCAGTCACGCACACAAGTCACCAGCTGTGCCACAAGAACTGCATCATCCTGCCGGAGCAGGTACGGAGTCTGCGTGCCTTGGTGCGGTGTCTGTGCGATATTAATCAATCACCAGTGGAGTGATTTTGTGTATTTTATTAATTGTATATATGTTAATAAATTAGTTTTTTTAAAAATTAAAACTCGTATATTTGAGAAACATATTTTCACCATAGACGCCACTTCATTTAAAAGTGAAATAGATATTTGAACCATCTTATGTTGTTTAGAATTTCTTGGTTTATATTAGTTATAACTGTTTTGCGATCGTGTTTGATTTGCATTTGCTCAATTTGTAGTAAGTAGGCACAGGCAAATAAATGTAATATTAATTTACATGTACTAAATGGTTAGTATTACCTTGTAATGAAATAATCATATGCTTTGAACTAGCAATAAAAATGATTTGATGCTCAAAACCTATACGGACACTACACGTAAAATTTTCTGTATATTACAAAATACATATGAAAATATTAAAAATATAATGGAAACAATGATTCAGGTTTTCTGGTTCATGTTCATAAATACTGTTCCAAAATCCGTGTATTTTCGCTTAGAATTTTTATAACTTTGGTGGCCTACATGGAGATACGCACATAAATATTTATTTACATGCAGTAAATGATTGAATCGCAAGTTATTTGATGCTAATAAACTTAAACAGACCTAACCACATTTCCTCCTCTCCCTCCTCCTCAGATAAATCTTTAAAATATTTTTTTATATAGTAAATATTAATTAATATTAATCAATCCGCCTAGCATGTAGTTCATCGACTTAAGCCAAGATGACGGTCAAACGGATGCGAGAGATGTGAATGCGACAGATGTCCCATCTAGTGGGCTAATACTTGTAATGAATTGGATACTAAATAAATCACAATCAGTCCGCCTAGCATGTACTTCATCGACTTAGGCCAAAATGGTGGACTAATAGAGGTGAGAGATGCACATGCGACAGATGTCCACTAGAGTGGACTAATACTTGTAATAAAACCTTAATGAAAGAATAAAAGTTTTTTTACCGAATGATGATGAAAGTGTTGCAATGTGTGTATGACATTTAAAACCCTACTCTCCAGACTGCTCCGATAGCCGAGATGACATTATACCCAAGATCCGGCAAGAAGATCCCATCCTCCTTCAGAGAATTTTTTAGCTCATAAAATAACAGCACTTCTGGGTGTCGCTCGACAACTTAAACTCCAGAATAAAATATGGATGCCAAAGGTAAGTAAACGTACACAATATAGGAGGCGGGTAGGGAACTATGGTAAACAAGATGGCGGTCGAATGTGAGAGATGCGCATTCGATAGATGCACACTCTATCAGGTGGGAATGTGAGCAGCAGACAAAACAAGATTGATTCGAATGGAGGTGATGATATAGGGGCAGTGACATCATCGAGGTGATTACGACATAGGGGTGGTGATATAATAGGGCTGGTGACGTCAAGGGCAGTGTCATCATAGGGTGGTGACATCATAGAGATAGTGAAGTCATAGATGTTGTTACGTCATAGGGGTGGTGATGTCATAGGGGTGGTGATGTCATAGGGGTGGTGATATCATAGGTGGAGATGATGTCATAGGGAGTGATGACATCATAGTGGTGACATAATCCAAGATGGCGGTCACGGCTCCCCAGCTCCGCCACCATCCACCACTTGTACCAGAACTCTCTATTTCTCCCTACTAAGGATGGGTCCTGGACAGTTGTAACAAGATGGCCGATTTGGTTAATTATGTTAGACGACTCAAGGTACCGTCACCACCATAAAACCTGACGGAAAAGATCTGTACGGAATTAGAGAGGAGCCACCCCTTCTTGTTTTTACTACGATAAGGGGTATAAACAAGAGTTAGTTCTTAAGTTGAATATTTCGATAGCGTATAACAATTTTCGGAGAATAGTAGGCCTAATTTACTGTCACGTTGATGAAAAAAAATTTAACAAAAATACGATCTTCCAGCTGTTTTAAAAGGTTGATATTCTCCCCTAATATTCAGTTTAGATAGAAGACGTACTTTCCATTTTCTACTTTATTTCACATAAGGAATCACCTAACGAAGTTTGTTCATAGAATTTAGCCCCACGTTGTATACATTCACATAAATACAGTCATTGCCACAAAAATGTCTGCACCCAAAAATAAGAGACTTGGCACAGGCAATGAGAACACTCATAAAAATCAGTGATCACAGCATCAAGACAACTGGTTTATATATTTTGGCAAAATATATTGTTTAAATATTTGCCCACATTTACAATAAAGCAGCACCAACTCTAGTGTGGATACAAAACGCGGTACACAGCGCCGCCAATTTTTGGGCGAAAATATTTCCGCACAGGATAGACTTTAATATGCTACATGCACACCTGCAGTTTACTTCGGTTATTGGCGGGGTGCCTTTCTGAGAGATTTTATTCCATGGCAGTGACAATCAGAATTAAGTTACTCCAGTACTGACCGACCATGCTTCGCGGGTAGACAGCTAAGCTACGTAAAAAGTTAAAAGTCATGCAATCACGAAAGCTGATTTCAGCTAAAGTGTTCTGGGGTACAGTTGGTCCTAAAAACTTCTCACAATAAACAGTGCATCTGGCGATAAGGACTGGTGTGGACTCACGGAGACGTGCAATGCTTTGCTAGGGACGATAATTCCGATAGTTGTTGCTACTGTCTGTTATTGTTGTATGAAGAGGGCCTTAATTAGACACCCTCGTCTGGACACGGCCTCACACATTCAATAAACCAGGACGCCAAAAGAGCGTCAACTATTGCGAAAAGGGCCGACAGCAAGAATTCCCTCCACCAACCAGCGATCGGGGACATGGACGCCTAAACATATGCGTCGATATAGGCCGACACGAGGCGCGGCGCGTGATATTGCCACCTCCGGGAGGATCACAGCATGGGTATGTCCGACCGCCGTCAACCGATCAACTAGATACAGCCTCCGGCGTCAAGTTTAAGGTGGGGACTGTCCATTTTAGAGTAGCCTTATAATGACGTTAGTTAACATAATAATGCAATAATAATTTAATGTTAGTTATAGTAGCCCCCCCCCGGACATTTAATATTGCAGTGTCATGTATTGTCTGCGCCTATAGTAAAGAGTGTTTTTAAGAGGACTATGTAGCTGCGCGTCCGAGGTCAAGAAGCGAGGGAGCGATACGGGCGACACTAACACGCACTCCTAGCGCCTCATCGCTCCTCCGCGCAAGGCGTGCAGTGTTTCCGTCGCAACGCTGTACTGTACAAATTAGATCTGTAACTGTGGAACTTTATTGCACGCGATGAAAGTCCACAGAACAAACTACGCGCGTTCGTATTTTTCTCTCGCCGCTTAAAGAAACTGCATACGCAAGCTTTAAAAATACGATATTTGACCACTTCAACGAAATTTTTCTCCATTAATACACTTAATATGATAAAAGTAAAAAGATAGGGATGTAGACAATAGTTTTTTTTTGTCCTTTCTGGCAAAAAGTCGTATTTACAGGACTTTTATTTGCCGACATACGCGTTTACGCGTAAACGAAGATTTCACAGAAAACGTTTCAGTTCATAGGACCCTTGACAGTTATGCTCTACCGTCTGATCGTCTCATTCTGCTACGTCCCTAACCTCTATCTTGTGTGAATATGACCATAAGTCGTACTCATGACATGTCACTGAGCAATGAGAGCTGAAGCTGCCGACTCTATAGACATTCTATAAGCAGGGACGCGCCCAGGATTTAGTTTGGAGGGAGCACAAGACACGAAAAAAATTTAACTTAAAAAATGTTCACTACATAAACAGTCGAATACTCACTAAAAAATACTAATTATTCACAAAATATGACATACACAAAATGTTAATTTATGTTTGCCGTCTATAAATACTACATGAAAACTTATCTTTTTTAAAAATTGTGTTGCTGTTCTCTTTCAGGTTATACTGCCTTAACATCATAAGCTTTCATCAATGTGGCGCGTACACGTGTGATTTTCCGCCACGGTTACAAGCGAGTGGTCAGGACTCAGGCGGCTCTTATCTCGCTGTAATTACATTCCTTTCATTTTTCTTTCATTCTGAAGAAATAAACACCATGAATTAAGTAAACAACTTACATATTATTCATACTGTTAATTTTACTAAATGTTTAAAGGACTTTTTCTTAGGAGGTGGTACTGAAGAACGCCAGCATGTGAACAAAAAATGGGGTTTGGCTTTGTTGGGGACACGGCCGTTTGTCTTGCGTGAATTCGTCTACGTTGACGCGCTCGGAAGCTTTGATGTTTATTTTACGTCCCTGGCACCGCTTCACTCGATCATAAGGGGTTTTATGGGTATCACTGGATTGCTTTTGAGATACTCTTTCCAACCGTATACGATTTCTGTATCGATATGACTTTTTGAAGAGTATAGGCCGACATTGTGTTAAGTTTTCTTAATTTTTTACATTAAACGCATACAATCTCACCATATCCACGCTACAAAAATGTTTTTGTACAAGCAATCGGTTAATCTTGACGAGAGCTGTCGATTGAAACCTAAACGAGCGGCGAAACTTTTCCTAGTAAAAAATTATACTACGCGGAAGTTATGAGACGCAGCGAAACGAACTCAAAATTGCGGCGTCAAACCCCCCTACCCACCAAACGTCACGTCGCGATGTTTCGCAGTCCTCACTCAACGTAACATATTCTTTGATCCTTTGGCAATCGATTGGTGTCATTGAATTTCGAAAGTAGACTATAGATTCGGAGCTGCAATGCCAAACTCTTAATCTCCCGATTTTGTTACCATTGGATTTTCTGGTTTGCCTCCCACTATGGTTGCAAACTTAAATACGTATTCACCTCAAAAAGCTTAATGTTGCAGTGGTAGACATGAGTAATAGAGTATTGTATGTTCACAGACAGGAGCCGGGAGCGAGAGCCGGGATCCAAGGCCGCCATCTTGGATCTCGGACTTCCTGCTTTGTCATTCCGGTCATACAACCGCCACCATGGATACCACCATGTTACTAGCCAGTACTCCACCATATTGGTAACCAGTATGTCATTTTAGTACTCTTGTATTCCAAGGGATTTCTCCGAGTGCTCCCACTTTTTTCTCTTTTGCAATCTTTCTTTCCTTTTCTTTCTTCTCATTATATCATTATCTCTAATGATCTCTTTCTCTCTTCTTTCCTTTCTCGCATTCTCGCTTTCTTCTTTCCTTCCTCTCCCATTCGTTACATCAGCTGTTACTTGGAGGCCGCCATCTTGGTTTTATAGTTTGTCATTTGTTTCCCGGTTAGTTCTTACATTGGCCACTAGGAGCGCCGCCATATTGATTCTGGCTTTAGCTACTAGGAGCTCTGGTGTCGCTCTCGTTCGATTAGTCTAATGGCCGCCATATTGGTTCCAGAATTGGCAGCTAGGGGCACTGTTTTTTAGAACTCAAAATACCATCTGGAATAGTGCAGGGGCGAACTGTGGGACCTTGGGTAGCCAGATTTACACCTTGAACCACTCGGCTATTGCAACATACATTGGAACAAGAGTTTATAAGTAGTATATAGCTTGGAGACGAAGAAATAATATCTTGCCTCTCATTAAAGATCTTACATTTTTTATTTCTTATGTAATTTTGAATTTTTTTATTTACCTATCAATAATTTTTAAGTTTTTATTTTTATTATATAAATTTTATTTCTTATATATTTTTAGTATTTATTTTGTACTATATTATTTTTATTGTATTTATTCATTAAAATTTTAAGTATTATTTTTAAATTTTAAATTTTTATTTACATATGATATTTTTTGACTATTCCAGACCTAAGTATTTTATATACATGTAGGGGCTAATTTCTCATCTTTACTTGGTATCCACTTAACATAACCATCACACGCTAGTCAACATCATGAAAGGTGTGCCTAAGAAATAAAACACAGCAAAATTTTTTACACAACATTTATTGTACACATGATAAAATATACATAATCAGCAAAACACAATTATTTTTATTAATCTGCTTCGACTTAGTCGAAGACAGCAGATTTACGGTCCAAGGACGAGGCACACCATTTGTGCAGCAGTTGTGCAGTCCTACACGCACGTGTCCAGGCAGGTTCTGACCTGTCGCAGACATGTCAGTGCTGGTTGTCATAGCGTTTCGTCAGCTTGTACAGTGAAGGACAGCCATACTCGCAACCCATATCTTAATATAGTCGTCATAGTATACTGCGAACTGCTTGAGCACATAGCCGCTCTGGCTCTGGAAGCTTTGCAGATTACAGTACATCCTGCTGATGTCTACGCTCGAAGTCGACTTAAAAGCTCTAGTGTGTGAGCGATTATATCTTTTAATTCTCAGCTGTGCTCATGACAGTATTTGAACGGTCTTGTCTCGGTAATAATACGATACAAGCCGGTCGTAAAGTATCAGGCAGAATGCGTACGTGTTGGCAGGAATATTTCAATGTGTAGTGAATTCGATCCTGCAGTCGATTATATTGGAGGTAATACGCTCATCCTGTTTACTCACATCGAAGACCATGAGCGGGACCAATCTCTTGAAAGTATCAGGGCTCAATATCGTAGATTGGGTGCGTCTGTAATACGATGGTTGGAATTGAGCGTACATCTGATATGCCAGTAGGTACTGTCCATTTTCAGAGTCTATGTTTAAATCCACATATGGGTAGCTTCGCTATTCAAATATATTATTACATTTTCTATTTGACATGTGCCGAACTTCGAACGGCTCACTCTTACATTGTGCTGTCTTCCGGTCTGTCGCCCAACAATGATGTACCTCGGTTTTTCAGAAGCAGTTCATGCGCTGGCTTGCCGGCAATCCGGGGTATGTTTCGAGACTCCACGACCTGAAAGCCACACCGATGTTATTACCATCATCCACATTCTTCAACGTCTTTATGCATTCTGCAGTGCTCAACTGCACATGAGGTAGCATCCAGTCGATAGACTGTAGTTTCAGTTCCACCACCTCTCTCGGTTTTCTCCCATACCCATGATGGTGTCCACATATGTATGGGCTAGGAGCAGTAACAGTGCCTGCTTCGAATTAAAGATAATTCGTTTGTAGTCTTCGGAAAATCCCAATAGCATGGAGAGTGGAACGCACACTTTGAAATTGCCTCCAGGGTATATGAACACTGTAGTCATGTTCGATTCCCCAGCCTGCCAATGTGGCTGCAGGCAGCTCATTCGGCGTGAGCGAAAGGAAATTTTTGATAATTGAGGTTACATCCACATCTCACAACTGGTTCACGTCAACGCCGTTGAGCAAATACGTGATGCAATCAATCAGGTCAAGAATTACATTGCTCGTTATTTTTGTCGATGCCGGGTTGGACCCATGTTCTTTTGTAAGAGTCCCCATGATTCGCAGGAAAGACTGGCAAGGAAGAGTGCAGATATCCTGGTGTTGGACCGCTATCGGAACTTCTGATGATAGTATGTATGGCCCGGTCAGGAAAGGCTAATATGCATGAAATTACACCTTCGTTATGATGTCTTCAAAAACGGCTGGCTCTTCGATGTTTAGGAAATCTTCTATGATGCTCGACCTCGCAACCGAGAATGCGAAGGAAAATCTTTTTAACCCACGTAAACTGATTGGAGACCTGTGACGTACTGATTGCTGGCTTGATGTGCTGCTTTGTTTTATAGTTTCTGGTCGTGTAAATCATATTCCCATCTTCTCAAATGCAGGCGTAGGGTGATTTCTTCGTTTCGAAAGTTCACCAACTCTCCGCGCTGGTCGACAACTGCCACTACCACCTCGTGTGCTCTATTCACGACGACTGGAACATAAATCATGCTTTGCGGTGCCACTACCAGTTTATAATCTGGAGGAACTATTGGCGAAAACTCATGCAGTGTATTGCTCGGCATGCCATTGAGGTATGTACCATTCGCCAAGTTGCAGCTTATTTGTTTCACATTGACCGGTAAGATGTTTATAGGCTGCGACAACATGTGTGTTTTTTCCAGCTTCGTAAATGTGTGGCTCGAACCCCAGCATCGGTCCGATGGAATCCAGTTTCGTAAAGTCGATATCTTTGCTTCATCTGATGATGCACTTCAGAGTATTGGAATTTCGACGTAGTTAGAATTCTGTGTCGGGAGACAGCGAATCTTCGATGTACCTTGCAATGTCGTCTAATTAATAAGATCCTATGGGTAGCGATATACATCTTGCAGTTTTTTTTCATCACTGTTTGGCATCACATTGTAGGTTTTAAAATCGACCAAAGCTATGCACCATTCCCCCTCCAAGTCGAGTGGAGGAAAATGTACAGCACGCAGCTCAGAGCTACTCCCCATCAAGGTAAGCGTTATCGACTTGACTGATGGTTTCCTCACTGTGTATAGCCATTTTATACAATTACTTGTGTGTGTGAACCAGGAAACGAAGACATAAGTGCCCGCAGTTCTATGTGTTTGGTATCTGCTCTATCTGGTAGTTGTAAGTCATTTTTTTTGCAATTTTTTCAGGTACAGTCGCAGTTCGGTTGGGGGACACAAGTTCCTAAAACAGTCATAATAGTTCACATGATTACCCTTATTTACATACACTACCTAGTGCTTACCAAGGATGGCTGTTGTGTCCAGATTAATTATGGCACATGCAAAACACTTTGGTTTAGGGGGTAAAGCATCTCGCACTAACACTCCTCTAAAATTAGGTAACTTCAATTTGTGTGGAAACAGTTCCAAATCCATGTTTGTGAGCTGCCGTTTCAGTAGAGATTTAATTATTGCTTCCTCCTGATGCATCACTTTTGTACACTTCCACCTCCTACTGGGTATGGCCTTAGGTATAGGCCTTGGCCGTTTTTTTTTTACCCATAGCAATAGCTTCCATGTTTGCATTATGTCTTTGGACCTCGGACAACTGCTTCCATTCATTCGATGCTGTGTTCACAGCTCGGACGATACCACTCGTGGCTCCTATTAGACTCCTAGGGCTCCGAGTGAGGCAAAAGCAATGGAAAAAATCAGCCGGTAAATGTTTTCTTGGACTTGCGTGCTTTTCATCCCTTAAACACAATTTTTCATTTCACTTGCACCTTCTGCTTGCTCTTCGCTCCCATACCCATCGTCACTTTAGCCTTCATCACATTGGAAATGCCCCACGCTGCTATTTTTTCTTCGAATCCAGTGTCTGATGATTTTCATATTTTGTCCACCTTCTGTGGAAATATATTGTCTGCCTGATGTCTGGCTTGCAGATCCTTGTGCTGGGAATGGGCGATGCAGTGTTGCTTACAAGCCTCGTCCAGTACATTGATGCCAGTATCGCTTCGCGACAGCCTTTTGGTTACCTTAGTCCACGGCGCACAGAACTTGTATCCAGGAATGAGCAGCTGGAACAGTAGACTGTTGATCATCGTATCAACGACTCCACTTCCAGCCATGGTCTTACCTTGTTGAGAGATCATGGTGAACTGAGCGATAAAAGTATAAATACCCTGCTTTTATACCTTTCTCTATCAGTATCATTCTAGACTTGGAACAGTATGGCCATATGTTCAAATATGTTATTTCAGTGCGATTTCTGTCATAAGAAGTTTACTCAGAATGATAATTTGAAGAGACATTCTAAAATGTGCTTGACGTCACCAAGAAGCTTGTTTGTACTACCTCCTCCTCCTCTTCCAATGTGTGATATAAGCTTAGTGGATGAAAACAGTTTACAGATCGTCAAGCAAGATGTTACTCTACCCATACACATTCATGTTGAAGATGAAGCTATCTCACACGAATTGTGGAATGTAAGCCTATTTCTGAATACAATGAGGTGCATCATCACGGGACTATCGGTTGTGGCAAGACATGCGCCCTACTGAGCCTGCTGGAAGAAGAGAACAGTCTCTGGTTCGAGAATGTGTACCTGTACTCGTAATACAGGCGATTGGAACGAGTACTGCAGGCCATGGAAGGCATGAGTTATTTCCTGTGCAGTGATAATGAAGTCATCGTACCTCCAAACGAAGCACTGCGAAACTCGATATTTGTCTGTAATGACATCGCCTGCGAGAAACAGACTTGTATGCAGTAGTACTTTAGCATGGGATGACATGCATGCGTGGACAGTGTGTACCTTGGATAGACTTATCCATGCATACCCAAACAGATGCTTCACAACGATGCTTATGTGTTGGAGCTGTTTGGCATGGACTATATGAAGTTGCAGCATGCATATGACGACCACATCAATACAGACATGACGTTTGCAGGATTCAACAATATGTGTTCCCTGTGCTGGAAGACAAGTATGGATTTTTGGTGATTGTAAAAGACTGGAATCTATATAATGGCAGGTACCGATGCTGATTCGATCAGTTCGTCGTCGACTGTCGAGAATGAGTTACAGCATATCGAGATTCGGGCAGAGTAGCCTCAAGCTGCGGCTTGACAAAGACGAAGATGGAGGTTGTCTCGTACCAAGAAACGATGGAACTTGTGATGCTGGTAGAAAAATAATTAGAAATGTTGGCGAACCCGAACGCCCTGAAGACGCTGCTACTAAATATTTCGTCCTCGAAACTGGTAATGGCCTCATCTAGGAACTGCATAGTATGTTGGCCGAACAAAGCACATTCTTTCTCACTTACTTGTCTGAGCTTGGTGCGAAGATGGATTATGCGAAGACCGATATCGTCCGCGATATGGTAGTTATGGACGAGCATATAACGAGTTTTCAAAGGCAATTTACCAACAGATTGAATGTGGCATCTGTACAAAATGAAGACACACTAAAAGTGCTTAAAGATTCCATAGAGCATACATTCGCTATCTCGATTTCCTACCTCGCCAAGAAAATGGATATTCAAAATTACAGCAGGAACATATTGGATATCTGCAGCAAACACCTGGGCAAGATCGAAAGTATTTTGGCAGAAACTCATGACTAATCCTATACAAGAGAGCAAAAGTGAGAATCTTTATTCTGTACGATGTCGGACATTGCCAGCGAACTTCATCGGGTGATTCAGTCTGTTCGCTCCAAGTATTTGCTTGCCAAGAGAGCCAGTATTTCACGCGGCGTTATAAATGAAGAAATTCTTAATCCCATTACTCATCTCGATGTACTCAGGGAGAGCTATGGAGCACCCGTAACTGTGAAGACTAAACTCAATGATACTGCTGAGACTATGAAGAAGCGAAAACATGATGAAGTACAGTCAGATCAGGACGATAAATCGGATGCGGATTTGCCACACAAGAAGAAAGTACAGAAGAAAGCCTTACAATCGAATGCTCTGGCTCGACGGTATCTATGATCGTACACATCTCATAATAATGATACAGTGTACAGTGTATACAGGCACAATGACAAATGGTTCCTTGGTGCTGATGAAATATAATTTCTACCAGATGGGATCATCCAAGTTGGCAATTACACAACATGCAGAACACCGGGTTATATAAACTTCTATTTTGCAAGGAGCCGCGAGTTTTACAGAATCTGACCTGCTGGAATACAAGACTTTGCTCAAACTCACGCATGCATTTTACCAAGATAACGATCCCGAAACTGGTGCTTATAAGGACGAAGATCATGAAGACATCGACATTCTGGCAGACCTCTTCAGCAGCCTAGCACTGAAAAATGGTGAAGGTCTGAAGAAGATAGACGACAGCAAGAACATTGACTACGTGTATTGGTACACTCCAAATGAACTGGTCGATGGGCTGCAACTACTGCTTGCTTAGCAAAGTGTTGGAAATTACTCTCAGATGAACAATATAGAAGAACTTAAGAAGGTGGGCTATATACGACGACTCGATTGGGTATAGTCAATGAACTGTATGTGGCTGCCAGGCACAACTACTGCTGCCGCAAGGTCATGATTTGTGGGATGAACAATCTGTTTCAAGCTGATCTTGTCGAGATTACACCATATGCTCAAGTCAACAAAGGCTACAAATACATGTTGACAGTCATCGATGCCTTTAGCAAATTTTCCTGGGCCAGGCTGGTCAAGTCGAAGAATGCACATGATGTCACTGAGGCCATCACAGATGTGTTGAGCGAACGACACATCATGACAAATTTGTAAACCAACCAGGGCAAGGAATTCTACAATGCAAAGTTCAAGTCCCTGATGAAGAAACATAACATAAATCATTATCCCACATTCAGTAATCTGAAAACTTCAATTGTTTAGAGATATAACAGGACTCTGAAGGGCAAGATATGGAAGCATTTCGTAGCATATGTTAGCTGCTAGTGGCTTGAGCTACTGTCGAAACTCGTTCGCGAATATAATTCTACAGTGCATTCGACCACTAGCATGAAGCCCGAAAATGCCAAGGACGACTACATGGTTCGTACTGTGTATGCTATTTCGAAGAGGAAGGACGCACACAAGCCTAAAGCCAAGATCGGTGACATGGTATGCATCTCCAAACAGAAAGGTGTCTTCGAGAAAGGATTCACAGCGAATTGGAGCCCCGAACTGTTTTGTATGCGATGTATACATAACTATGCTCCAAGGACCTACTATCTCTATGATATTAACAATGTACCAATCCATGGCTGTTTTTACACAGAGAATATCCAGCCTCCAAACTTTCCAGGTGTGTATTTGGCAGAAAAGGTGCGGAAACGTCATAATGGAAGGGCCTACATCAAGTGTGGGGGTTTCCATGCACACTACAATTCCTGGGTCGCTGAGGCAGACATCGAGTGGTGAACACCAAAGGTTAATAATTTTTTTTCTGATTATGTATAGTTTATTACGTGTACATTAAATTTTGTGTAAAAAAGTTTGCTGTGTTTTATTTCTTAGGTACATATTACATGATGTTGACTAGTGTGTGGTGGTTAGGTTAAGTGGATGCCAAGTAAAGATGAGAAATTAGCCCCTAGATGTAAATAAAATACTTAAGTCTGTGATAGTCGGAAAATATTATATGTAAATAAAAATGTAAAATTTAAAATAAATACTTAAAATGTAAATGAAAAATACAATAAAAATAATGCATAAAAATTAATTCTTAAAAAATTTATAAGAAATTAAAATTACATAACAAAAATAAAAATTATAGAATGAAATTAAAAACTCAAAATTTATTGATATGTAAAAAACATTCAAAATTACATAAGAAATAAATAATTTAATGTCTTTAATGAGAGGTAAGATGATATTATTCGTCTCCAAGCTATATACGACTTATAAATTCTTGTCCCAGTGTATGGTCTGGCAGTTCGATTCTGTACTATTCCAGATGGTATTTTGAGTTCTAAAAAAACAGTGCCCCTAGCTGCCAATTCCAGAACCAATATGGCGGCCGAACGACTACTCGAACGAGATCGACACCAGCGCTCATAGTGGCTAAAGCCAGAACCAATATGGCGGTGCTCCTAGTGGCTAATGTCAGAACTAATGGCAGTCTCCAAGTAATAGCTGATGTAAACAAATGATGAACGATTGGGAGAGAAATAAAAGGAGAGAATGAGAGAAAGGAAAGAAGTGAGAAAGAGATAATGAGAGAGAAAGAGAAATGAAGATAAGTAAAAAAAGGAAGGAACTAATGCAAAAGAGAAAAAAGAGGGAGCACTCTCAGAAAATCCCAGAATGCAAGAGCATGAAAAATGACATACTGGTTACCAAGATGGTGGTCCAATGTGGTGATGTACTGGCTACAAAGATGGCGGTCCAAGATGATGTATTACTGGCTTAAAATATGACGGTATACTGGTTAGCAACATGGCGGAATCAAAGATAGTGATCGTGACTAGGTCAGAGCAGGAAGTCTGGTATCCAAGATGGCGGCCTTGGCTCCAGGCTACCACTCCCAGCTCCAGCTCCTGGCTCCTGTCCGTGAACATACTATACCCTACTACTGACATGTAATTCTATTTAAAGTGCAAATAACACCATAAACTTACTCAGAATCGGTTAAACACGCGCAGTTTGAACTGTGCAAAGTGCACTCGCATGGTATAGCAAAGATTCTCAGCTGCAACCAAGATCTGTAATTCTTAACCTTTGCTTCGCAACCTGACTGTGGGTCGTTATTGTTCTCTGAATGGGTGCTCGTAGCTACAGGCTATTCACGGTAAAGTGAGCACTTTTGAGGCCCTAGTTATTTTTCTTTTCAGTCATTTTTTTTTATCCATTAACAACCTTTTTAAATAAATATTGCCATGTAACTACAGTACTGTTATCCCACAACACTCAGAAGTTAAGGTCTAGGGATAAAATAAAATGTATTTATTGACTAATATTCCAAATGAGATGACTTCAAAAGTGCTCACTTTACCGTGGATAGCCTATACCCGAAAAAAAATTCGAAACAATGTTAAATAATGAAAGTAGTTAGTTGAAAATTATATATCCCACAATTAAGATCTACCAGATATTGTATTTACATTTCTATAATTGCTTATTGAAAATGTTCAACTACATAAAGTTAATAATTAGTACAAATTATTTTACAAGATTGTGTTGGTAGTTTCAAAATTGTCCCATGAGTCGCACGTTTTATGTACTCCAAAATTTGGCATTTTTGTGGGTTTTTTTTTCAGTGCTCACTTACCTCATCTTAAAACGCAGTTAATATATTCCTAAGTCATATCCAATACATGATGCAATTTCGTGCGCTCACTCACGTGACAGGAGAGGAAGAAAAAATAAATAAAAGAGAAAAATTACGGATTGTGTTCTAATTCCAAGCGGGTCGAGTTCGCGTTCCAATCCAATACTGATCCCGCTCATTAGCACTTCTCTGGTTGGCCCTTTTTCGGGCTCCGGGCGGCTTTCATTATCTCGGTGCGATCGTGCGGAAAACGCATCTGTCGCCACTAACCAACGGTTTCTCTGTCCAGCGGCAGGCGCTGCTAACATAGCCTACAATATAAGGCTGGGAATTTAAAGCAGTATACTTCTCATGTTTTGCTGTTTACTGACGAGTCCCTAATTTAAAAAAAAATATCTACCGAGTATTTGTAGGTATTAGAAAACCTCTTTATGCGACGCTCATTTTTAAACATACGTATAATATAACTATGTTACAAGACAGAATAATATTAAACGTATAAAAAATAAACAAAATGTTTACGCTGTATGACATTAGTTATCAAATTTTCTTTTACTGTGTGCCACTAGGTAGGTATATAATGCCATCCTAACACGGGCCTTTAGGTGTAGAATTTCAACCGAACACGATCCATTTCGTCAAAACTTCTACCATTCTAGTAGCAAAATGCAATAATATTGATTCTTATTATTCGTTAATATAATTCCACCATAAAATTTGGTATAAATATATCAATAAAATGAATGATTGTTTAATTCGAGGAAAACCATTGGTCTGCGGGTAACAGTTTGATAAACATTGATTTAGAGCCTGCCTAGTATGTTTCACGTCAATGTTAAGTTCGAATTAAACACTAAGTTCAAATTAAATATTTAATTGCACTACTCCTGATAGTAACCAAAAAAATTATCAAATTTTACATTCATCTCAAAGGTTTAAACGTACAATTTATTTGGCTACTAACTAAATTATATTAAACACACACAAAAACCACCAATTTTTGTTGATTGTTTTTTTTTTTTTTTTTTTAATAAATGGTTTTCTAAGGAACTAATGATTGTTTCTTGTGCCATAAACAGTAGGCCTAATATGTCAAGGATTACGCAAAGGACATAAATTGACTTAATAGATATGTAATGCGGCTCCAAGCACAGCTCAATAATTAGACTAAAAATCGAGGAAATGTCTCATTTTCAAGCAACTTTTTCAAAATATTCTGGAGACATAATTTATCTCTTCAATGTTATTCTCAAAATCAAGCAAATTAAAGTCAACATCAATCTAATTTAGACCAAATCTGCAATCTAAATCAAAAAAATAAAATAAACCGCTGAGTAGGGTCCTTTTCCAGTCAAATAAGCTAAATTTAATATAAATTTGCAAGTCAAATAAATCAGCCAAAAAAAAATACAAAATTAGATGGAAATTCTTAAGAGAATTCTAGATCATGCATAGATTTTCCATTTTTCATATCTTTTAAACCTTTATACTTTACAAAAACTTGTTTCTCATTTCATGGTTTCAGAGTATTTTTGTCTATTATTTTCACACAGCGCTCTGCTCTGGTAATGAAATTTTATGCTTACCATCTAGAATACATTAATCTTTTTACCAAAATTAGATTCATAAAATTCTAAATCTGTAGCAGTAAACCATTTATTCTTATCCAGATCATGTAGTTTAGTTAATTCAAACGAATTGTGTAACTTTTTGAGCAGAAATTCCATTTTAATTTATAAAGAGAAAATGTATTAAGAACAAGAAGAAAAATCGGGGCTGAAGTTTCATCAATATGAGATTATTTAGCTTGCAAATTTGGATTAAAAATACCCTGCTCAAGGAGCCTGAAACGTGTTGAAATTGGTTTGAAATTGGCCTTAAATTTTCTCTATTTTGAGCTACAATTTGAAATATTTTACAGGAAATTAGAGATTTACTAGGTTTTGACTATAATTTGCTTTAATTTTATCTAATTTAGTACACTGCGATAATATCCGGTATACACGCTTACTGTACTTTTCTTTCTTTTAAACGCGCAGTCCAGCAAAAAAAAAAAAAAAAATCTTATTTCTTATTTTTGATCCGAGCATTACATCAAGCGAATCTGCCAGTTCACTATGACAGGATGTTGGGGATAGTGAGAATTCCTCGTGCACCAGTTCTCCGAATTTATTTGCAAATTGTAGTTTTTCAACATTGGTCAGTTACACCAAATGTCTACATATCTTTAGAGTATGATGAATATTAAGTTTGGCAGTTGACTGGAAGTCAGCGATTGCCAACAAATGAATTCTCCATCCATGACTCGGAGCATTTTTTGAGCTAAAGGCACGCGTTCTAAGTAAGAAATTATAAATACCGTCGAAACTCAGTTGTACCGCATTCATATGGCGAATTGCTAAATATGATACGCATGCTTCGCTGAACAAACTCGCATATGTAACTAGCAATACAAACTACACTGTCAGCTTTGGTTGTTAAAAAAACGTTAAAATTTTTCATCACAACAGTTAGTGTTGGATAGCTGTCAAGTGGTTTTAAGATCCTGGAAAGCATTTCACCGAGATAAAGGTTTTGTTAAATGAAACGAGATTAGTTTGGCGCACCCAAATTATTTGTTTGTATAGTGGCAATGAAATATTTTGTTGCTGAAACCAAATTATTTTGTTGTTCTCGTTCGGTTGCCCCAAATGATAAGCTTTGGTTGGTGCAACTAAATATTTGTTTGGCTACACGTATATTAAACAGATTGGGCCGATATAAAAAGAATTTAAATTTAAATCTTCGATCGAGCTCGGAACCTTGACCACCTGCCCCCGAGCGCTACGCCTTAGTAATCTCAGCTAATGTGACAACTTATGACACCGGGAAACTTTTAAATAGACACACTGCAAATATTGGGCAACATGTGCGAACAAATATTTCAAGTTTTAAAGCTTCACTTAACAGTTTCTTGTTGCATTGTTTTATTAACGTGTTTATACGATTGTTAAGCATCAATAGATGCACTAACAAACACGGTTACTATCCTAATTGTCACGAAAAATACAAACTACCGAGCTGTATTTTCGAACGGAGGCAGTCAAATGAGTGGCCAAACAAGTATATACAGTTGATTCAACAAGATATTTAGTTGACAGTCTAATTTTTTGTTGGCCCAACACAGAAATTTTGTTTATTCAAACGTATATATTATTAGACGAAAAAAAGTAATTTTGTTGCTTTTGTTTGCTCAACAATATATTTTGTTAGGGCAACTAAATATATATTTTACCCTATACAAACAAATATTTTGTTTGATTTGCTCTCAAACAAAGCTAATAAAATACACCCCCGCGAACGTTATTTTTAGTGCAGAGAAATGTTTAACTCTAGTGTAGCCCGAGTCACGATCGGGCATAGTATTCATAGTTTTAGAAGCTGTGCATACGTATTTTGTTACCACGCAGTTCATTAGAAGAATGAACGTTAAGAATGTTATTGATTTTACTCATTAGAGAGTTTTCCTGCGTTAAAATATTTCTCTGCAAAGTGCGATTCCAACAGCATTCAGGTCCATGCAGTTTTTTCAATGAATTAATTGTCCCTTTGACTTTTTTGGTTTAGAATTACTGTTCTCTATAAATTTTAAAGTTTCGTTTAGTCAAAATTTACGGTTTTATTAGTGCACGATTATTATTGGCAAAATCCTTCCTTCAAATATAAAATAAATTTTCGAACTGGTCCTATATACAAAATGTTTTAAGCCCTTGCCACACTGTTAAAGTTTTCCGTCAAATCGCTTCGAATAAGTTTGGCCAAATAAAATTGGACAGTTATGACGTCATCGAAACGTCATAAACGCAGCCATATTTATCTAAAAAAAAGTTCGGTGGCTTCAGTTGCTACCAGACATTTGAAGATTGGACCGGTTCTAAAATTTATTTGATGTTTGACGGTCTCAGCCAATCAAAATCGTGCACGACAAAAATGGACGTCGAGAAACTTTAAAATAACGAACAATTGCTGAAAACGAAGTAGGTTATGATGGTTATTAATTGATGTAGAATCTGTCTGGGCATGAATAATAATTTAAGCGAATATTGAAAGTAAGGTAACGAACACACAGCCATCAAATTTAATTGTGCAGGAAACATCTCCAATTAATAAAATTTGAATTTAGTAAAGAAGCAAAAATAAATTACAACATTCATTACATTTATTCCTGCAATGGACTCTGTGGATAAACGATAGCAATATCTCATTATGAAAACAGTTTTTAAGTAATAATTCAAATTAGATTATCCCAAAAAAAAATGTTGACAGTGTGGCACATTTTCAAACACGTTCAAAATTATTTGATAAAATTTGTTTGAAGTAAAAATTTGATGGCCGTATTTCGTCTTCAAATTTTATTGTCAAATATAGTTGAAGGCGAAAATTCGACAGTGCGACAGGGGCTTTATGGAAAGTGAAAGCATACTAAATTTACAGTTTTTTTTAATGACGCCACGCACGTGCCACCAAGATGGCGCCACTGGCCGGCAACATTGCGAGACGACGTTCGACAAATCAGCGCCTGGTAACCTACTCTCCAGCCGATGTAGCAGGCGAATTTTACCCAGACGATTATTACCCCCAGAATGCCTGAGTGATGGCACGTGTCCAAACAGCTTGGTGGTCCACTGACAACCGCGACAACAGTATAACACTAACCTTCGGCTGACCACAATACATTTGGTTGGCATTTATCCCCGAGAGCATTGACCTCGTCACTTTCTCGCCAAACAGTGTCCCTTGGTAGAAGAATAACAAGTTAAGGAATAAACGTAGCCCCCTCGCAAATAAAATTACTGTTCAAGCGTAGCTGATTTTTACACGCCGAGCCAGAGTCCTCAGCGCCAGCAAGGGAGTTAATACCAAAACAGTGATACAAGGTACGCCGACTGTTTCTTGTAGGTAGTGATGGCGAAACGGTCACTCATCAGCGAAGCTTGGAGTTTCCCCAGAAATGATTTCCAAGCGTAGTAATTTCGTGTTCTGTGTAATTAGTAGAGTGGAATTCTACCACTTTCCGTGAAACAATTGTATTTTTCCGAAAAGCCTCTATTCTAAACACCTCTTTTCTTTCCGTACGGTACCCCACTGTGCTGACATCTCACCAATGGTATAATGATGTATTTAGTACGTTCTTTTCCTATCTCGATCGCGAGGGTGTCCGTCCTTTTCCTACCCGGGAATAAAATCCACCTGGGGGGTAAAATTCGCCGGTTACACCGGCAGCCAATAGGAAACTCTACGTAGCACGCAGGAGCCATCAGGCGGAAGTACAGTTCCCAGACACTTGCGTGGCCAATCAGAGAATGGGCACCGACATGGACATAACTGTAACGGCCACGCCATTTTTTTCTCCGTGTACTTTCTCTTCGCCTCTGTATCACTACCTTCCAACTTTAGTTGATCAACTTTGTTCCAGGGCGGCCGGGGGGGGGGGGGACATTGACAGTGTGAAAGGGGCTTTTTAGCAGTTTCGAGCAAGGGGAGTTAGGCAAAGTAAAGTGGAGAATTTAGGATTAGCGACTAGCGTGGGATGGAGATTCAGTTAAGACCCCACTCTCTTACGTCCAGTTGCACCAATATCTTCCCCGATCCGAGATCTAATGATCCCAGTTCCGAACCAGGATCCAGTATAATTTTTATTCCAATGTAAAAGTGTTGAATCAACGAAATTTCATGATTTTGGATCTCCTATTCGTCGATCTTGGTTCCAAAGTGAGAAATCGAGATTAAGTATGAGACAGATTTTGCTATTCGTTCGTGACGTCATGGAAGTAGGCATATTTTTCACTATAGGTGTAACTAGATATGCGATGTTTTATCTGTTTTAAGTGAATTATTGTTGTACGAATTTTACTGAATGATATTCAAGTGTGTATAATGTTGTTTTAATTTCCCAAGAAAACAATCGAACCTAGTTCCATCTGTTGGCGTATTTTCATACTACATTTGACGACGATTGCTGCGGATCTCGGATCGAGATTTCGAAATGAACATCTCGATCTCCAGTCCAGCTTTGAACTCGAATGGTGTAACAGTTTTCTGTATCGATCTTAGATCCGATCTCCAATCGAGTTTCGAACCACGATGGTGCAACCGGGCATAAGAAATATTGGCACCCCTTCCTAGCGCTGGCCTGGCCGTTCGAAGCTATTCTTGTGACTGTAGCCCTGCGTGACTGACCTCGTTGCTTTAGAGCGAGGGCTGTGATTGAAATTCCCCTTTGCCCTTTATTTCTCTTTCTCTTTCCGCTCGGGGGGAAAAGCTTGGCTTTGTCCTGCTCTTAAACCCTCCCCCAATTTTTCTTTTTCGGAAGAGAGAGAGAGATAGAGAGAGAGATTAACAAGCGGTCAACCTCGTAAACTGCGTTTGTTTTTTCAGTTATGCCCTCTGTTCCCGCAGAAAGGACAAAGGTCGCTGGAATTTACACCATGCTGGTTTTCCCACCAAGTAATGCCGCATTGTCACCGAGGGGAAAGTTGACTTCATAATCCCGGTTCCTCTCCCGCGCTTGTCGGGCTGCGTTAATTCCTCTCACCCCGCATGGCGCCAGCACATATATAGACTGTTCACGATAAGATAAGCCCTTCTGAAATCAACCTTTGAAAAAAAAAACCAGAGCCGGTTATAGGCTGTTCGCGGTAAAATAAGCAGTTTTGAAAGCTCTGCTTAAGATCTACTTGTGTATAAGTTGTGTATTCTTCCGCCTCATGTAAAATTAACATTGCCATGGGCCCCATCATTTTTTTCATGTGTCGGTCAAGAGAAACTGTGAAATTATTATGAAAGCAAATATTTAACAAATATTTTCATTTTCATACTTCGATGCATTAAAAAAACAACAGAAAACGAAAGAAATAATTTACATTATCACAGATGGTGACCTAACACTTTTTAGTCGACGTTAAGATATGGAACTATTTTCCACTCATCGTCACCAACTTTACTGTGCGTATGTCACTCAACGTGTCCGTTTAAATATATGCAGGCACGGGGCAGTGACTTTTCTAAGGTTGATTTCAAAACTGCTCACTTTATCATGAATAGCATTTAACTATGAAAGAACTACCTTACACGCTGGTATGAAGACTTATAGTTAAGTTGGCAGCGAATTAAGTTAAATAGTTTTAAGTCTTGACGCTTTATTGTGGACGAAATGTTTAAATTTATGTCAAATAATAATAATAATTTGCAATGAAGACATAACAGTACGAATTGACATATCAGTGACGCATTTAGGTTCCCAAAAATTTCATGTTTTCACTCCACTGACGTATGAATAAATCGATTAGGCCAATGGCAATTTAAATCTCACATATGTCGAAATGAGGGAGGAGGAAAGTAGTCTTCGAGCAAGACTAACGAAAGTGCTCATTTCACCCTGAACATCCTACACCACGCCACGTTGGTGTTCAAATGTTGGCAGCCCTCTCCCCGCGAGCGGTGAACAGGGTGGCGAACCGCGTAGTAATGGACGGGACGTACATACCGTAATCGCGCCGTGAGGGGGGGAGGGGGAGGGGGGATACTCATCCTGTTCACGACCGCCACTCTTTTCATGCGAGCGGTGATTGTGTGATGTTATAAATAATAGTGCTTGTGGTGACTAGTGACCTAGGGCGGGGTAAGATGAGCGTCTGTGAACTGTCATGTCAGTTAGCTAACGTTCATGTGCGCGTGGAAACGCCCCGCTTATTTACCAACTATCCCAGATCAGTTCAAGGCAGATTCCCAACCGCCATATTGGATTTATGGAATTGTTGCCATACTCGGGAAATACAGTTTTGTATCACGTTTTTTTTTTTTTTGGAAACACAGAGCACAGAGCATTGCCTATAGTCTATTCACGGTTTCTTCGGCATTTTTGAATCAAACCTTTGAAAAATCTCCCCATGTATGACGTGTTTAGTTATTTCCAACATATGCCATATATCACAAACGTTTTGTGCTTGTGTTCATAAAAAGTTCTTTGTTTCTGTTAAATTGGTATGTTATTCATATTTTATCTATAAATTGTAATGCTTCATTTATAAATAATTTTAATAAAAAACAGGGATAAAATAGGTATGTTGGTAGCGCCTAGTGAGAAATAGTTCTTATACAAACTACTGTTACAATTGAGAGTGCACGAGTGTGGCGCGTCGTCCTCTGGTGTAATTTTACAGGCTTAGTGAAGCTTAGTTTGTTGCGAGGCGGAGAAATATCCTGGAAGTAGAATTTTAGCAGCGCTTCAGAAAAGGCTGAAGTAACCGTGAATGGATTATAGTGCATTGTCTGAGGTCACTATTTCCTTATTACTGTTAGTATCGTCACCTTTGTAATCGTTAGCAAGAAGTAATCTCGCCTTTCGTATCGACAGTTACCAGCTAAAAATTAAAAAAAAAAATATATCGAAGCTGTGGCATTTCGATCAAGTTTAGGAAGCTGTTATTTAAGATATGTCGTGCGGGAAATTTCAATACACCTTCTGAGATTGAAACTTTGGCGAAAAATTGATAAATCCAAGATGGCGGGTAGAAAACCGTCTTAAACTCCAAAAAAGACACATTCGATTAGTTTGGTAGAAACACACATATTCTCCTAGTTCATGGTAAAGTGAGCACATTTGAAAGCCCTCTCATTTGGAATAATAATCAGTTAATATATTTTATTTCAGCCTTAGACGTAAACTTCCAAGTGCGGAAGACATAAATGCTGTCTTTATTACTTAAATGGCGATATTTATTTAAAAAAATGGTTAAAGGGTTAAAAAATTGCTGCAGGGAAAAAGTAACTAGGATCTCAAAAGTGCTCATTTTACCGCGAACAGTCTAACATAGGTTTCTTTATGCTGTGTTCGGAATGGGTACTAGATGCCAAAGTGAAATGGGCACTAAATTACTTGTTGTGTGTATGCTCACTTGCTTTAAGTTGCAGTGGCCCTTACTTTTGAAGTGTAGAAATATAGTCGTCAAACGACCATCTAGTGGAGATTTTCTGCAAAATGGCACGAATAAGATCATTATTTGACTAAAATGTAAAGTTTTTAATGTGTACGGGGCTGTATATTCACACATTCTTGTTAAGAGACTGTATTTATAGAATTGTGACACTATATATACGTTTATATTGTAATTTTTTTATCCATATTTGTTTCGCAAAAATAACGCGTTAATTCGTACGCAACAGTGATAAACACATTACCGCCGATAGATAGCGATAAAGTTAATAAATTTTATTTATTACTACAGGTTTTTACTACCCATTCCGGAAAATTACTTTTATCACGAAAAAGAAAATTTAAATTAGAACATAAAATGTTAACCCCACAATAGCATAAAAAATAAACAATCAGCACACCACAATAACATGAAAAACGAAATTCAACCTAGTTTTATCATATAAACTCATATTTTGCCACTGTGTTAAAAAAGCTAACAAAATACTGTAGGCGCTATGGCGTAATATCATAAAACCACGGGAGGCCCGGCGTTGTCTAGCATAAGAAGTACTGAAATGTTTTATAAATCTAAATTTTTGATGTACACGTCTAGTGTTAAGTATTGCCACACAGTATATATAACGTTCTGGTACTCAGTGCCCAAACGTCAGACATAGTTTCTTTGGACCAACAGTAAGGCAAATGCCCTATGCACTTATATCTTGAAACGTATTTTATATAATTTAATTGTGTTCGAAGTTGCAGCGTACAATATCTGGGGGCAGTGCGATCATGCACGTAGAACAAGTTGCATGGGTCGTAGGCGCACGACACTGCATTATTACATACGCAGCGTCGCTCGCCTACGGCCTATGCAACTTGTCCTACACGCATGATCGAACATCCTTGTTCTCCAGGCCATGTAAGGCCACATAATTGAACACAATCATTGATTCAAAATACTTTTCCGCATATAGGTGTATAGGGCTTTTGACTTACTGTTGCGCCAAAGAAACAATGTCTTGTTTTGGGCACTAAGTTTCTTAACATTCTGTATATACGGAGTAGAACACTAACAGATGGCCTCTCCTGTATTTTGTCTCGTGCCTTTCTCGATCACAATAGAGACACCAGCACAGGCGAGCATCTTTCCGTAATGTATATAAACGGGGACCGGAGTATTAGACGAACTGCGTAGAACAGTCTTTCTTCGCGCCTTTCAGACGCCAGCGTGCGGGAAGACAACGATTACGGAATCGCCTTTCCTTGCGTTTCAGTGGAATAAAGGCGTGTAGAGGCACCTTTTGTGGCTGTGTGTTTCCTGTGATGTGTATACTGTTGTCCTGACATCATAATGTTGGGAAAAGTCTCCGCTGTAGTAACATGCGATGAAGTTCTCTCTGGTGTCCGACCATAGGGTTGGACTCGTGCTGGCAGTGGTTGACTCCGCGTGCTGGAGAAGGTCTGCAGAGATTCCCACTCTCGCTGACATACTGGACGCTGAGCGGCAAACCTTCTCCGGCTGTACCCTGGAGAGGCACTAGGGGTATGGATAGAACCCCGGCCAGACCACGCGCTTGGTTTCTGAGTGCGAGGGTCTCAGACAGAACCTCTTTGGTAGATGGGGGCGAGGATGTGAGGACGTGCCAGGCTCGGGCTTTTGGTCTGGCCACCGGTCGCATTAATCCTGGTCTCCTTGCAGTGAGAGAACATGATTCTCTCCCCTGGCTATTGGGATGCCGAAGCGCGGTAAGGTCGCAAGGCTAAGAACACTGCGATAAAATGCAAAGTACAAGTCCGAGAGGTCCACTGCAACTGCAGTAACATGCGAAGAACCCTATAAAGCAGCAGTAGTGGATGGCACCTGTTACGTTTTTAACATATTATATCAGGTACTAGGGAGTATTTATGATATTATGAGGGAAGAACTGAAGTTAATTATGAAAGTAGAACAGATATTTAATGCAATTTCTAGGAATTACAGTAAATATAAGTTATTGGTAAGGGATGTCCTAATCAATTACAGTATATGACTAAACTGAATGATAAGTCGCTGGAGGCTGAGTGTTGAGTCGGAAGGCAACGAGCGGCATGCCAAGCTCCATATTGATGGCTTCATCTTGGCGTATGTCCACAGACAGACTAACCCCGTACAAAGTGTTGCCAAGTATTATATAGTTTCTGGTGACGTAATTGTCCCAAATACCATGTCGCCGGAAGGGAAGCTCCACTGGCGCTTCGCTGATATATGTTTAGTAAAATATTATTGCTGTAATGTATTTTGGATTCTTCGACTGGCCTGGATACCGACGCGTTGCTGTTGTTCGCTAGGCTTGTTCGCCTTTACTGAATCATAACATCCCATGATGTATGCGTGATTCACGGTAAAGTGAGCACTCTTGAAATCAAACTATGAAAGAAAATAAATGTACGTAACTGTATATATTTTAATGTAAGCAATTACCGCAATACTCACAGTTAATTTGGCAGCGAACTACCAGATGTAGTTCTTTATTTCAACGTCTCTCTAGTCGTAAAGTTAAAAATTGTTGTCACCGACAATTCAGTTTCTTTTTGTTGTACGGCAATATAAATAAAATTTTTGCCATGATGGTAACATAATTGTATTTATATCTCTTTCACACCATATTCTGGCTTACGCGCAACGTTCAAGTTAGCTGGTTGGGTGTTTTTTTTTTCAAGTCCGCGCTTGTATGTCAACAAAACAATGGTTCACGACCGATATGATTCTAAATGTTAGTTTATAATTTCTGAAATAAAGTATTCGTTAACGTAATAAATAAAATATTTTTTAACATGTTCTGAATGAAGCGACATTGTTTTTTTAATTGTTTTTTTGCTGTATTTAAATGTAGTTTATCGCCCCAGAAATTCTTGAAATTTCACATGATACGCTGACCTGGAAATTGTGCTGCTTCGTGCAATTTAAGTCGATATAAAATTTAAACCTCGAATAAACTTGAAGCAACTTCGGGTGAGCGTGTTTTGTCGCATATGCTGTATGTTTTGCGATTCTGAAAGTTTAATAGATGCGTGTGTATGTTATTTAGTATTTAGGTGATTCCCGACTTACGATCATGGAGTTAATACCTCGGTAAGTATATCACTCGTTTTGAACCAATAATGGGATGAAAATATTTTATACTGCACGTTAAACATTTCTTTTTTGTTAAGGAATACGTCTTAACAGTATTATAACGTATGTCCGAACGGTTTAATTTGTATGACTAATTATCAAGGTTATGTAATTTGCAGTAAATTTGTATTCTGAATTAAATGTGTGGCTGCAGTTACATGAAATACACTGTCATCAGCTAGTTATCGTGTTTTTATAATCGTGGCAATGTTACGTTCATATCAGTGTGCGTATATACATTTTACACGCGAAAAGTTAATTTTTTTTTCGTGTACAAAGCAGTGGGCCTTAGCAAACGTTTGTGTTATTTGCTTAAAAAAAACTACATAATTGTAGGGATTTTTACGAAACTTACACAAACTGACACATATCACCGTGGAAGTATGCTGTAAAAAATTTGGATTCATTATACTCAGCCATTGAGTTTCATGACAATTGTTTTCGTTACTCGTGATGTAATAGCAATTACTGCCATTAACTTGTGCGTAGTCTTGTATTGAAATTCATTTGTGTGGTATTATTACAATACAGTTCTACTTTTGTCATTAAAAATAATTCTTGGGTTATTCAACGGTTGATTGAGGCACGTTGTCTTGTGTACGAAGGAGTAAATACACATTATTGTCTAAAAACATGCCGGTCTTTTACGCGCGGTCGTTTCAGCTAATGCAGTTTAATTAAATTCAAATTGGCAAAAGCATTTTATTCATATAATAATACTTGTCATTGAAAAATTGAGATATAAACAAACACTTTCATCACTGTTAACCATGTGACTTTGACAATTGTGTATGATTGGGGTAGCTAGATCAATGTTGGGTACATGCACAGAAGACGAATAAAGCGGTATACCTCATCTTTAGTACCTATATGGTTGAACCAAGTATCATAAACCAAGCATAAAGGATAAACAGTGACGTTACAATGTAACATACGCGTGGAGAAAGTGGGAATAGTAAAAAAAAAAAAATGCCTCTCCAGGTTTTTTCCAGTTAGAATTAATTAATCTGAGCTGCCGGCGCACCTTTTTTTTCTATACTATCTTATTATAAGTGTTATGTGATGTTACGGCCCGAAGGTAGCGCGGGATTTTATTGTGTCCTAGGGCTAACCCCTTACGCCTACTAGGAAGGAAAATCATGCAAGGAGACATGCATCGCGGCAAAGAGGGATTGGGCAGCCGTGGCCTGCACTTTGGGGCCATGACTACCTCGCTAAGTGTACTTAGAGCTAGTCTTAACTATGACGTGCAAGGGAAAAACCATCAAGAGAGACGTAAAAACCCTTGTGACAGAGAAGTAAAAAATTTCAAAAAATATTCATGCATTAAATTTAATTAAATTAATAGAATGCTACGGGAGACAGAGTGTTTGGAAAACATGCTGTTAGTTAATAGGGTTGGGGAGACTAGTAGAGAGGGGGTGGCCGGCGCACATGTCGCTCGTTAAGAATTTTGCCGGCGCTCCAACATGTTGAGAGTGCTCGGTGTCTGTTCGGTTCCCCTCCCTTCTCCTGTCCCTGCCTTCTCCACCATACCCCTCCCCTACTACGTCATTAGATTATGCGAACATATATAAGCCAGAGCACAGTGATTTCTCCTTCTTGTGTTGTCAGATTAGGAATAACGAGTTATGTGCGTTTACCGCCTGACCACGCCCTATCTAACCTGTCACACCGTCAAATTCTTCCGCCAAACTGCTTCCAATAAGTTTGGACAAATAAAGTTGGACAGTTATGACGTCATCGAAACGTCATAAACGCCGCCATATTTGTCTGAAAAAGTTGGATGGCTTCAGTTTCCATCAAACATTTGAAAATTGGACCGGTTATAAAATTTATTTGATGTTTGAAGGTCTCAGCCAATCACAACCGTGCACGACAAAAATTGACGCCAAGAAACTTTAAAATAACGAACAATTTCTGGAAACAAAACAGGCGATGAAGATAATTTATGTAGAAGCTGTCTGAGCGTGAATGCTATTACAAGTGGATATTGCAAATGATATTACGAACTCTGAGGCATTAAATTTAATCTTGAAGGAAACATTTCTGATAAATAAAATTTTAATTTTTTAACGAAGCGAAAATAAAGAACAACATTTCTTAAATTTCTTCCTGTAATGGACAACATTGGAAAACAAAAGCAATATCTCAATGTGGAAATAATTTTTAATGATTCTAATTGTAAAAGGCCTTTTTAACGTCCCCCGGTTTTATGCTTGAAAGCATGGCAAGGGGCGGCTTATAGACTAACTTGTTCCTAACTGCAATTAGCGCCCGTGGCTTACCCGGGATTCGAACCCTGACCCTCTCGTACCCAAGATCGGTGACGCACCAACCGACTGCGCCACGGGAGGTCGGCTTTTAAATGATAATTCTAATTAGATTCTCCCTGTAAAAAATTCGACAGAGTGGCACATTTTCAAACACTTTCAAGATTATTTGATAACATTTGTTTGGAGGGAAAAATTAGATGGCCCTATTTTGTCTTCAAATTTTACTATCAAATTTCGTCAAAGGCGAAAATTTGACAGTGTGACAGGGGTTTAGAGACCTCCTGCCACCACGTGCTGCACGACGCACGTCCGATTTAGGAACATCGATCGCCATAAGCAAACTAGCAACATCTGGATCGCAGCCACACGCGCAGTGGTGTGTGGCTGCGATCCAGATGTTCGGGCAATTTGGGCAGCGTCCAACTTCGTCACAACACTAATGCCCGGTTGCACCGTCGTGGTTCGAAACTCGATCCGAGTTCGCATCTAAGATCGGCACAGAAAACTGTTGCACCATTAGAGTTCAAAGCTGGACTGGAGATCGAGACGAAGTTCATTTCGAACCGCCGAAATTGGCGTTTCGAAATCTCAATTCGAGATCAGCAGCCATCGTCGACTAATGTAGTTTGAAAATACTTCAACAGATAGAACCACTTTCGATTGTTTTCTTGGGAAATTAAAACAATATTATACCCACTTGAGTATTAGTCAGTAAAATTCGTGCAACAATAATTTACTTAAAACAGATAGAACATCGCACATCTAGTTCTATCTATAGTGAAATATACGCCTACTTCCATGACGTCATATATTACGAACCAGTAGCAAAATTTGTATCATACTTAATCTCGATCTCTCACTTTGAAACCAAGATCGACGAATAGCAGATCCAGAACCATGAATTTTCGTTAGTGCAACATTTTTGCATTGGTACCAAGATCAAACTAGATCCTGATTCAGAACTAGGCTCATTTGATCTCCGATCGGGGAAGATGTTGGTGCAACCGGGCATAAGTCGTGGTGTATGCTTAATTGTGGATATGTTGCAGGATTTTCAGGTAAGCGGCCTCGTTTCGGTCCATCGACATTTGTTTTTTTCAAAATTGTGTGCTTCATGCCGTAGTCTAAATTAAGTTCCTGGTGTAAATGAATATTTGGTCATTGCCCCGTTTTGATAGTGTCTCGCTTGCCATTGTGAGATTTTGGTCACCACGACTTGCTTGATGTATTTTTCATTCTCTTTAAATACTGGCCGGAAACTTCATTGATAGGGTTTAATGGTTTTCAAGGGATTTTCCAGTGTCAGAATATTTCTTGCAGTGAAAGTTTTAATAAGCCCACCCAGCTGCCTCTCACTGTTTGTGCTGGGGCATAGCATGTCCTTTTTTTACGCGTATTGTAATTTTGGAAGCATTTTATTAAGAGCCAGCGATGCGGTATGTTGAGTCTCACGTCCTTTTTCGTGCAGCTTTGGCAATTGTGAAAAGACTCTTTATTTAAAATAGATATGTCAATACGTTCAGGGTTAGGGCCTTACTCTGAACTATATGTAAAATAATCGTGAGTTTGTGTGTAAAATAAAATGATAGGCTTGCTTTCGTATCATACGCGTAAGAACTAAAGGTGTTCAATATTAGTAGATGTCAGTGCTTTTCGATTGGTATTTGACGAGGTAATTTAATGGTGCGCAGTGTTTGCACTTCTATGACTGATAAAGACCTAGAAATTCACTGTGTAGCAAATGGTAATGACTGCACACATCCTTATAGAGAGCGACGTAAAATGTTTTGGTAAATTTAAAAAAATTTGAAACCAGGCATATATTTGAGTACAGGGGGGTTTGTCGAATGTGGCATGAATTGTTTGCAGAAATTCTTCTTGATTTTCCAGTTAAGAGATTTGGAAACCGTTGTTCATCAGAATTCTTCTGGTTATTTGGTGCTTGAATATTTTAGTAAATATTTAAAGCACATGTTATAGAATATATTTATATATCTATATATGTGTGTTTTAATATCTTCGTATTCAACAGAAAGAGGTTCAGGATATTCATATACTGGGAAATCATTTTCTCGCCTAGTGTTGACGGGTGAGTTGTTTATAACTGCCTCGAGTTACCAATTGTGGTCAATACCATGTGTTTGGTATTTTATGATCTAGTTAAATTGTGTTTCAATTCAGTATCTTGCAACACCGAAAGGTTGCAAAATATACTAATAATTTGTAAGCCGTGTATTTGCCATTTCAGTCTAATTGTGCCCTTTGCAAATGATTCCCGTGAGTAAGCCTTAGTATCTTATCTCATGCTCTAAATAAATTTTTTATGAGGCGTGTATGTATTATATATACATATATCATATATACACGCCTTATATATATATATACACACACACACACACACACACACACGTAGCAAAATCTTAAACTACAGTAGTTTTTTTTTTAAATGCGCCTACCTAGAATTTTATTTCGTGTTTTGAAAAGGCGTTGTGGAAGAAGAATTTGAAATACGGCAGAGGAAGGAAGGGCACTGTAGGAAGACGTGTAGTGGAAAAGCATCTGCAGTCGGGAGAGAGAAGGTCACAGCTACGTAGGAGGGGAAAAGTTAACAAAAAAAAAATAGAATCGCGGGCCTGAGAGTTTCGCCCATCTGTTCTAGGTAGGTAGGTTGAGCTTAACTTGTAGGCAACAGCGAGTTCATTAGAGACAGGGGAGTGTACTCAGAGACGCAGGAACGGGGGAAGTCTCGGCAATGACCTGTATGAAGGCGCCCGTCTACCTGGCGCTTGAAGTGTGTTACAGAGTGTTCGAAATACACGTTTTTATACTAAACTATTAAACGTGAATCCAGTTTACTGACCTACGAAAAAATCACACATTTCAGACGAGGGCTGTTGAGTGATTTCTTAGACCTCACCTTAATCATAAACACCATTTCAGAGAACGCCAAAGTGGCTAAAAACGTTTTTTTTTTTTTCTCAAAACGCTGTATCTCAAAATGTACGTGCCAGATCAATACAAAACTAGTCTTGGTCCGTGCATTGAACCTACCTACGTACTTTCCACCAAAAAAATAATAGGGTCACCACTGAAAGTCCCATAGGTACACGCAGCACACGACGAGAATACTGCACGCCAGTTCAGAGCCTTGCGCTTAGTGGCGATGGGGGACTTGATGTGCGTGGCAGTGTCGCCTTTAACGCTCCCTCGCCTCTCGGCTTCAAACGCGGAATAAAGCTCCAGGTAGAGGGCCGTCTTAACCCTTTAAGGATTGCGCAAATTTACTGGTACTGAGGACAAGATTGAAGTGGCCTGCCTATATTTACCACTTCAGCAATATCAATTGTGTTGGTCAGTGTGTTTTCACACAACATCGTCCAATCGTCCTGGCTACACAGGGTATGCTTACTGTGCCTTGCAACGTTTATTATTGGCTAGTCGTCAGCCAATGAATTCGCGCATTGACTGTGTGCCAATTAATATGTCACAACGGAGTTAACATGGTTTATAATCCATCGCGTTCATTTGGGAAATTAATAGAAGTAAAAGTTTTATTCTTACGAAATGAAATGTTTACTAACTGTAATTTTTTAAAATTTGATTCCGATATAGTCCAGTGAATTAGTAAAACAATAAAAGTGCGAGTTTTGTTTCCGAAGGCAAAGCATTTTCCACATAAACATAGCTCCGTATATATCCGCGCATACTCCCCAGAGAGTTAATAACGGAAACACACGACACAAGTTTTCTACAGACCATTCACGATTACTTCCAACATTTCTGAAGCCATGCTGAAGTTCTGCTATTCAATCTGTTCCACTGCCTCATGCTGATAGAGCTGAACTAAGTCTTGAAAATTACAACAAAAGGACAACGCACCGCACTCGGTGTAATAATATTTTGCATAAGAACTATTTCTTACCAGGTATTACTTATTTTCTCCGTGTTTTATTCACATCAATCAAAAACGAGATTCTATGATTTATAAACAAAATAAAAATTAAAAGTTTATTTTAACGAAAAATAAGATACTTGCATGTTAATAGAAGTATAAAACGCTTTTGACACACAATTGTAGGAAACAACCAAACATGTCATACATGGGATGATTTTTCAAATGTTCGATTCGAAAAAATTGAAAATACCGCACGTGCATTAGTGCAGGTAATGGAACGCGGTCTAAAATACAAGGCCGGAAACCAAATTGTAATTGCAGGTGTGTATTTAGGCTAATGTAACCTAGCCCGCGTGGAACCTTTTTCCAGCAGATCTAGTATTGTGCTCATATATATATCTGCTGCCTATTACATTGAGCACAAACACATCTTTATTAGTCCATATAAATGACAGAAGGTTGTACTAATAACTAAGATTTGAAACAAAAAATTTATTTGTCGCAACACTTAAATTGTGACGGTCACTAATATTTGAGAGTAAATTCCTTGTTAATAATTGGTGTTTTTTTTCAGCTTTCCGCGCCTTGTAACGTCTGAACCGTTGATTCGCGTCTACCTGCCGTGCGGAAGTGTACTGCGGGTAGTAGCGAGGATGGTATTGGGGGCTCCGAACTTCGCCTCTTTTGCTATTGGCCGACTGTTTTGTGAATTTAATATATCTGCTGGTATAGAGAGCGGCGGCGTCGAAAAGTGTGCTCAGCCTCCTGGTCCGGCGACCTTCCTTGCTCTTCTTCCCAACCCGCCGACTAAACCTAACACACTGAGGAACATGAAGGAAGGAAGTTGTGTTCGGTGTTAAGACACCGGCCACAATGTTTATATATTTAAAGACTGTTCACAATAAAGTGAGCACTTTTGAAATCAACCTTAGAAAAACGCCACTGCTCCTGCCTGCATATATTATAACTGGCGCAATTGGTGACATAGGCCCAGTAAAGTTGGTAACGATGGATGGAAAATAGTTCTATACCATAACATCAAATTTAAAGTGTTAGATACCCATTTCTAACAACTAACATCATTTCTTCCACTTTATACTTTTTTTTAATGTATCGAAGTGTAAAAAATAACATGTGTGAAATATGACTTTTATAATAAAATCAAAGTTTCATCTGATCGACGCAGGAATAAAGTGATGAGACCCATGGCAGTGGTACTTTTACATAAGGCTGAAGAATACACAACGTTCATACAAGTAGATCTTAAGCAGGGCTTTGAAAAGTGCTCTTTGTACCGTGAACAGGTTTTATCAGTGAATGAGAAATGTAAAGATTCAGTTCGCGATGGAGAAGTGCGCGTAGTTAACTTGAACGTATCGAAATGAAAACAAGCGGTTCTTTACGACATAAGTCATCGTCAGCGTGTGCGCGTCGTGTTTAAAGCATCCGCGATGTGAAGCGTGTTAAAATGGCGACATCTGATTTCGTTTCGTGTGCGTAAGGCCTTCGCAGATAAATTAATTTTCATTTTCTCCGCACTCCCCCAACACTGGCTTAAGAACTGCCTAAAAAAAAACTACCAAGTTCACGCGTTAGCATGATGTGACCCTTTGTCAACAATTGGTTTTAATCTGAAACCTGTTCCATTACTAGGGGCCTGCAAAATTTGCGTTGTTCTTTAAGGACACGTTAAATTTTAAACACTTTTACCTTTGCGATACTTTTGTCACTGGGCCATGCTTTATTTGACACGCCCTGTGTAACTTTGTGCCAATAAATAAACATTTCATAATTATGTGCCCCAACCACGCACTATTCAATTAGAAAAGTACTGACTTCACAATCATGCAGCAGCTAATGGAGAAATGACTCCGACTTCGGTATATACACTACTGTGAAGTTTAGCCTGATGCCAAATAATAATGCAAATTTTGCAGGTTCCTAACCATTACGAAAAACATTACATTTGCCTAACTTAATTTTGTGATGTTTGCATTACAACATTGTCAAAAGTAGTGTACTAACTAATTATGTAAAAAAAAAATCAAGGCACAAAAATTTTTATTTTCAAAATAGACATCGACAACCAGGTAGCAGGGGAAGGTACAAATTATATCATACAACAATGATTATTAAGAGTCCGTACAAGTAATTTTTGTAACTTCGTTAGAGAACCGATTCAGTGATAATATTCAAAACACATGTCTGTTATAGAACAATAATCACATTTTTACTATTTTCTAGCTATATAATATTTTACCCACTAAATATTGTAGAATATTTTATAGAAGCCTAAGTTTAATCCCGAAATGAAACATATGTTAATGAGCTTCAGCATTTGGCGATAAGCTGTATACTACTTAATTTTGATCGAAAACTAAATATGTTTATACTAATTGAAACACAAAACCAGAAAAAGTCTTATGCGAAAAAAACCCCATACTTAAACAACCAACATATAGCGCTTCACAAAAGGGAACTAACCAACAATTTTTATTCTTAAAAAAATATCCACATTGCCTAAATGTCTTACTTACGCTGCTATGAAATTCATATAATCAACATATGCAGTTGGGGTAATAGATGAACAGAAACTTTTGATATTCAAATTAGATACGCAAGGAACACTTTGAACATAAATATCTTTCCTCTACCCAACTGTTGGTTGGTTCCCTTTTGCATAAACACGTCCAGCTGAGTGAACAATATACTTCACTTCGTCGGAGCAACGCGCTCTTTGACAGTTCTGTAGAAACAAAAGTAGGGGCGACCGGAATTGATTGTCACAGGGGCAAGTTGTCAAATTGTAAATTCTACCGTTTCTGAATGGTTTTATCTATGAAGTCTTGTGCGGACGTAACAAGAGTCACCATCTACCGGGCAAAATATGAACAACTTGCCACTCACCGCTCTATCTACTTCAGAACGGACATTTGTTTGGATTGGTAGAGTGTTAGTAAAGATACTGCATGTTTCGTGTGTGTCTGACAACTTTGCTGCAAAACGTTAAGATATGAAATTACATTGTCGTATCGTACGCACTTTTAGCTTTAAAAATACGTAGATCAACATTCATATCTAACATTTTTGTAGAAAGCTGCGAATAACAAGTGAAATGTGACACTGTGGGGTACGTTGTCACAAAAAACGCCGGGTTAGTTGTCACTGTGGCAATATGCCCCGTATACCTCGGAGAAAATTTTTTATCCGCAATTGTGTAGAAAATAAATACTTTCTGTGCTTGAAATGTGTAAGTTTCGACTGAGATAGCCTAATTAGGGGCAAAAATGTAAACACGTGACCTCATAAAAAGAGGTACTCCGAGCCACCTATTGCTGTCTTGGTGCTCATATACGTACATATAACTCAAGATTTCACTATAAAATTCACCCCCTTTTTTCCCCTCTAAATGGAACAAAATAAAGATACTAGGGTAATGTACTTCAGTCAAGTTTTATTGTTTAGTCGAACTACGAAAATAAATAGAAACGGGGGCGTATTTATTTAAATAACACGAGCTACCGAATGCTGTGTCGACAACAATGCCTAAAGCAAGGTTTCGCGCAGACTAGGTTTGTTTGATGTTTATATCAGTAGGGTGAGTTTGTATTCATTATGATAATATAAGGTATAAAAGCCCACTTAAACTAATAGTTCAGCTCATCCTTTAATAGGAAAATATATTCATTATTAATTTTATTATATAGAAAATAATATTTACATAACCAAGCAACGTATTTAGATTTACAGATGGTGGGGAAATACAAATGGAAAACGGGTAGAAAAACACCATCCCCTGATTTATAATTAAGAGCTGCAAAAGCTGCCCTCTTAATCTAAGCATTCTTTTAAATGTAGACTTTCTACCAAGCTATGTGAAAGACAGACGAGATCCTTCTTAATCAATTCTTGCATTATAAAAAGACAGTTCTGATTTGCATCCTTATACCGATGCTCCTACAAGTCCACAGCAGGATTTAAGCAGGAAACTTTATACTTCCCATGTTTCACCACAAGATATCAGACTGTTTCTCAAGGCTCCTGAAAGAAAAGAGATTGCCCCCAAAAGGAAAACCAGAAAATCGGCTATCCTGACAGACACGCCAGTAAAAGATGCATTAGCTGCAGAGAAAGGGAGAAGATAAGTTTCGCATTTAGATCTCCGTGGAAAGAATGAGTCTTTAAAATCAGAGAAAAGGCCTGAAAGCTTACTCAGCCGTATGCATCATCTGAAGTTGAAGACACATTGTGTTTAGTGTGTGAAGAGCCGTTTCGACTGAGTGTTCCAGGAGAAGAATAGGTGAGGTGTGTTCAGTGTCACTCATGGTCTCATGAAAAGTGCACACTGAAAAGTGGATCAGAGCTGTTTTATTTTGTTTGCCAGAACTGTGACTCTGATTCGTCAGATTAAACTATAGTTTAAGATTTATGTGTTTAGTTATCTAAGTTTAAACGAGATCTGTTTAGTGACTGCAGGACAGTTTACAATAGCCTCAATCTCACAAGACAACTTAACAAGCAGTATTCGTGCTAGCTATGTCCATCTTAAATTCCTATGGAAGCCTTAATTGATTTTTTCACAAGCTTTTCCTTCCTATCTAGTTTTGAAAGTTTTGTATAACTTAGGAATTGTGTAGCAATTAAGATGTTTTTTTTTAGTTTATACTATGTATGTTTTCTATGTGACAACTAGCCCAATCTTAAGTGACAACTTGCCCCGACGATGGGGTAAGTTGCCACACTTGTCGACTTGCTTTCGAAAGCGAATAACTGTATTTTAACACTGTGGTATTTAATTGTAAAATATATTATGTGACAGACAAATGTATGTTATAAATTATAAAAAATAGTATTTATGATAAAGTAGCACCATGTTAAAAGAAAAAAAATTAAAAGTGAATTTTGTGACAACTAGCCCCGGTCTCCCCTAGTTAATTGCCTGGATAAGCGCACTATATCCCATACTCACTCTTATGCTTAGTTCACATGTACTCCGATCACGACGAACAGAAAGAGCGGAAACTAGAACAGCCAATCAGAAACCGTCCTCGCCTTCCTCACGGGCCACGCCGAATATATGAGCTCACGTTGAAATTTCTGCTCGCGGAAAGAGCAAACTTCGTCGATATTTCCCATACGTCAATCGGTTCTCATATTTTACACCACTAATTTATTCGGCAATCAACATGAATTGACGTAACAGTTATGATAGTTCAATGTACGATTTGTATTGAAACACGTGAAAACAAACGTTAATTTTGTTCAACACTTGTATTAAATAAATGAAGTTTGGAAATGAACCGATAGGTAGCACTAGACTGTAAAATATTTTTTAAAGCATAAAACAAATTTACAGAGTATTGAAGATAATTTAAAGGCTATTTACGGTAAAGTGAGCCCTTGATAAAATTATTTGGTAAAAATGTGTGAATAATTAAATTATTTCTTCTGATTTCGGGTTTTTTTTTTCACATAGGTGTAAGAATTGGCGAATGTGTAAACCATTTACAAGTATGTTAATTTCGAAGTTTCATTTGGCCGACGTATGAATAAAGTGATCAGCAATCCATCGCCACCACAACCCCATCATAGCATCCATAGACGTCTACGACCCTCTGGACCACCCCTCCCCTCCAACCGCAGACTCCTGGACATTTACATCGATCCCCCCTCCCTCCACTAACACTGAAGATCCTCGCCTACCAGTCCACATCCTCATCGCCTGCGATTCTGTGCGGGAGTGACCCCCCTTTGGGAGTAATTCGTGTGCGGGTCAAGGGCAATCCGATCCTTTTAATTCCTCTAATCTCTTCCCCCCCCCCCTTCTTAACTTCACTGTTTCTTCCTAATTACAAGCATCATCACTTTTGGCATAGAGTCAGTGCATCGATACAACAATATTCCATCTAATAATTGTAATTCCTGTCTGTTTTGCTCAAACCTGTTTTGTGTATTCACTACATTTACATTTCATTTGTACTATTGTATCGTCCTTAATCATACCATCCAATTGTCAATCATTCCATCCATCGCTCTACTCACTTCTCTCCTGGTCACCATCATTCCAGTGTTCTTGTGTGTGCAAACCCTCAGATCACTAAGAGGTTCTGAGTCCTCCCATGTATATATGTATAGAGTTAGCAATTATTTTTAATAGAAAGACCCTATGCGCACTTGACCCTTAATGGCAAATTATTGTTAATTTTCTATTATCCCTAATTTCTTTGCCTTTTAACTTTAAATTACATATCCTAACTATATTAATTATCTTTGTTGTTCTTCACAATTAGATTGTATAAGACATTGATATTGTAACATATGATCCGCTAAATGTTTTAATTTTATATAGGTTTTTTCAATATTTTTCTTATAATTAATAATGTAAGAAATGTATGATGTAAGCTAAGATCAACAATTTTTATTTTAGTATTAGTTCATAAGGAGCCGGCAAGTGGCTGAAGATGGACCATTGTTAAGCAAGATCATTAACAAAGGGGTAATATGTATAATTTATGGTTTAATAAAGTATATAAAATGATCAGACCCATGTGGCAGAAGATTAATCAGTGGAAATATAAGTAGATCTTAAGCAGGGCTTTCAGAAGTGCTCAGTTTTCCGTGAACAGTCTATAGTAAAAATTCGTACCACAAAGGATTTACTAAAATAGAATAGAAACTTGATAGCGTTTTGTTTGTTGTCCCTCGCTTATTTTGTAGTCATGGTATCAAAAATAACGAACGAAACAGAGAGGTGTTAAATTGTCCGCAAGTAAACACCAAAATGATAAGGCAGAAAAGTCTGCTTAGGTGAACAACCAGACGTTCTCTCCGCTCTCTGTTCGGCGTTATTTGCGTAAATGTGAATACCGCTTTACGCTGCGGACAACCATTTCAGCTGTGGCCAAGCGGGTTGTATTGATGGGCGGGTTGCCTAACCTGGATATGTCAGGCGTCGCCAGAAGATCGGCTAGATTGAGGCGCTGGCTCCTCTCGGAGATGTAGACGCTGAAGGATGAGAAGGAAAGGCCTTGGTGGTGGCGGATATACGATGTTCACGGTTAAATGAGCACTATTGAAACCCTGCTAAAGATCTACTTGAGTGCACGTTGTATATTCTCCCGCCTTATGTAAAATTAACATTGCCAACGGCCTCCTAACTTTATTCATACGTCAGTCAAGTAAAACTTGAAATTATTACGAATGTAAATACTATACAAATCGGTTCATTTTTACAGTTCGATGCATTAGACATAAAACGGAAAGCGAAGGTAATAATTTAAGTTATCGGAAATGGTTACATAATACTTTTTATTCAACGTTAAGATCTGGAACTATATTCTATCTATCGTTATCAACTTTACTGGGCAAATGCCACTCACTGCGCCTTTTAAAATATATGCATTCAGGGGCAGTGACATTTTTCTAAAGTTCATTTCTTAAGTGCTCACTTCATCGTAAACATTCTTTAAGGGCTTGAATTCCCGTCGAAAGCAGCGCCGTAAGAGACTAAGTGCTGTCACAAGTTAGAAACCCACGAAGTACACACATAAAAAAAAAATTTGCACCACCTGTAATATGGTTGTCCGTGAAGAATTTCCGCTTGGAAAATAAGCGCATTACAAAAGAGGCATCAGTATGACAGGCGTGGTATTCTTTGCAGACAGCGTGTATTTTCATCCCATACGTTATCCTGGGCCAAGCGCAAGTGAGTGGAGTGGATAGAACAGGGCGGCTCTTAACAACGAGGTCTTGGGAGCCGATGAGGGAGAAGTGTGATGTGTGCAAGAGAAAACCCGCCGACTAGCGGCATCGTCCAGCACTACTCCCACGTGCGAAAGTCTGGAAGCGACCCCGCCGAAAATCGAACCCGGTTCGCCTCGATAATCCTGCTGGTGCAAACCTTATTTTTAGTTGTGTAGAATCATACACCACAGATCCACATGGGACATATATGCTCTGTTACAGCCTATGGCTACAGAGATATGCTCGCTGCGAGGTAGCACAGCATTAATTACCTTATGAAGCGAAGCTCCGTGTACTTACAGCATACAGCCGTAAATATCCTTTGTCACAGCCTATGGCTACAGAGATTGGCCGCTGTGAGATAGCTCAGCATTATATTAGATACATATATCCCCGAGGTCAAATGCTATTACAGGCTATATTTAGGCCCAGTAAGACGTGAATATACTTGATCAATATTTAGTGAAGGACGAGAATATAATGGTCTATTTAGATGTAAAATGTAATTTTCGCCATAAGTTTGAATTATTTTGAAGTACTGCAGACAATATCTTGTTGTTAATATTAAAACATACTTTATCTGATATGCGCAGCCATACATGCGTATTAATACTAATTTGTTGACAAGTTAAAAGTTAAGTTAAAAAGATACTTTTTTCCAGAATTTTTAACATAACTAGTTATTTGTACAACCAGATAACTTTTAACTTAAAATAGTTACTTTTTTTAGCTAGAAACTAACTGATTTTCAAGTTAAGTTAAAAGTTAATTTCACGCAGAGACTTGAATTTCACATTATTTTGGTAATGTTTTGACCGAGAAGAGGGCAATTGCCACGACAGTTGGTCGGAACAGCTGGTCAAATACATATCTTCCTAATACGTACTCACTCAGAGGTCAAAAGCCTGCTCCATCTTTCACTGATGTGATACGCCAAGCCGGATCTATAGTTTAAATAACTATGGTTTCCGTAAAGTTACATTTTGTGTGGTATAACCATTTCATATATTTTGGGGGAAAGAATAGGAAAGTTAAATGATAATAATTTGGAATAATTCAACTGCTGCTTATCTTCAATAAACGATTTCAGCGATAAAATTTTAATTGACAGAGAATGTTAAACGTGGATTAGAAAATGCTTTTTGTTGTGGAATTTTAAATATGTTAAAAATTGAATACGTTATTCTGTAATCTGTAAAGCTTTTGAAATCGGTATATATTACAAGCGATCATCCGATGTGAAGTGGTTGACAAATGTAGATGGTCAATCTGAATTAAACATTATATCAGTGTAATTTTTAGGTGTGTATATATATATCATTTCTAAATATTTTAAGTAATATAGATAACTCCTCCCCTTTCACTTTTTTTGATACACTAACTTTTAACTTAACTTTGTTACTTTTTCCACCTGTTAACTTTTATCAGTTACTTTTTCCAGTCACAAACTCTTAACTTAACTCAATTAAAATTTTGGCAAATTAACTTAAACTTAACTTAAGTTAATTTTTAAAAGTAACTTACCTATGTCTGTCCAAAGCTATAGACACAGCAAAATAATTTCTGTGGTTTTAAACAACTTTTAATTTCGGTTTTAAAAAATAAAATTTCGGTTTTAAACAACTGTAATATTTGAACTCCGGCGTATTTTCATGGACACAAAACTACTGGCAACCCAGTTTGCGTAATCGACTTCCCAATATGTCTCATGATAACATTTTCAAAGAATACTGCAAAATACCGACTTAAGCGAACAATGCAAGTATCGTTTTTATAATAAATTAACATAGCCTACTAAGTGAAGTCAATCAAATTATTTAACACTGGAGCAGTGTACACTGACAATCGCCAAAGTTCATTTTCAGAATACACTTTTCCAGAAAGAATTTCACTGTAGCTTTACAGTAATGAGACTATTGTCATATATTTAAGATACACTTATAATTTTAAGAATAATAAGAATATCTCACTGGCTAATCATCATAATGTACTAACTGGCTTATCAGAATAAAGTTCGTTAACTTCCGCGGAAGGGCTTAATTTTCAGAACTAGAAATTTATTGGAAACAGATGTTTAATTTTCCTGCTCATTTGCAAACTTATGCCCATTACAATTGCAATACAACGATTTCAAGTGGACGGACAAGGAACTCCAATATCGTTGTGTCAGTTTCTGGTATCTTGTGTTTTTATCAGGTTACCGACGACATCAATTAAAGATCATCCCTTGGCATTGAAAGTGATAGCGATTCAGGCCTGGACTACAGTGTGCTGGTGCCCAGAAACTTAACGCCACTGAAGGTTGTAATAAAACCCGTGGGCCGAGACAAATGGACCTGCAAATGGTCTATGATGGCCCGGCGGCTCGTGGGTTTTGATCATACGTGGAAAGATCCTGAAGATGCCTTCTGCAAGACACGGAGAAACGTCGGTTTGTGGAAACATCAAGACGTGGCTCAGCCGACCTCCCACGGCGCAGTCGGCTGGTGCGCCACCGATCTGGGGTGCGGGCGGCTCTGGGTTCGAATACCGGGTAAGGCAAGGGTGTTACTTTAAGTTAGGTTATAAGTTAGTCTGCAAGCCGTCCCCTGTTAAGATTTGAAATATAACACCGGCGGACGTTTAAAATGCTCTTGACAATACAATACAAGACGTGGCTCAGGCCCGGAACCTAAGATAACCAGCATTGTAGAAGAAGTCTACGTTAGAGTAACTATATTGATTCTGAAATATTCTGCTGCCGATTTTGCTTCGACATTGCATCTTCACATCTGACGACCAGTGGTGTGAAGTCCGGACGTAGCTACCCATAATTTATCGATAATTTTGGATACTGAAGTGTATTAGTTTTGAATTCGGTTTCGGCTCCTCTTCGCAAATACTGTAATTCTTTATAGTCAACAGATACCGTTAGGGATGAGCTTAGCTGATATTTTTAATTATCTACGACAATTATTACTGTGACACATAGTACCTGTGACTTATATCTGCGAACTTGTCACTGTAACAAAAATAAACATGAGAGAGAGAGAGCGAGAGAGAAAGAGAGAGACAGAGTGAGAGAGAAAGGGGCACAGCCGAACAGCAGTGACGATGAAAAAAAACAGCGTTGATTTGAAAACATCTACATTTAAGTGAAATTAATAATAATGTGAGGTTTTGTCATTTTATTTTTCCGTCACAAAAAATTGTTCACGTTAAGTCTACTAATCATCAGATCAACATCATGTTGAACCATAAACTGTGGGAGGTCCAGACAACGCATCGACGTTTACAACAAAGTCATATATTCTGTTTGCCGAAAATAATATAAAAGTATAAATAAAAAAACTACATATGGTATTTTTTTGCATCCAATGTTTTGTAAACTAATTTCAAAAATACAGTAGGTCGGAGAAAACATAACAAAAGTAAAGCTAGAGGAATTCATGTGAAGGTATTTACTAATGTTTTAATCAGAAGCTATGGTCAATCGTTCAATAGCTCGTTTAAAAGCACACAGCCACCATCTTTTGGTAAATATGCATGGCTAGATGTGACGCTGCGACATGTCACAGACTGCTGAAATAAACTGTGACAAAAAAAGCTGCTCCGCTTGTCACAGTTAATTAAAAAAGCTGTGAATCTGTCACTATACGATATCTGTCATAGATATTTCAATAACTTTGTCACAGATATACAGGATGAAGCATTTAAAACCACCTTAATAAGTTGCCCACTTGTAAAGATAGAAGAATATGGTTCAGACAAACATTGTTTTTTGGTGAAAGGGGCCATAATATGACATTAACAGTTTGGTGTTACATCGAGGGGTGAAGGAGTTATGAGGGTCAACTTCGGTTTTGTAAATAGGATGACATGCTTTATTACACACCTCTAAACAGCTCTTCGCAAGATGAATGCAAACATGTGTCAAACGTACTAGAAAGGTGAATATTAAACCACATCATCCCATTTAACATACCACAGTTGACCCCCTTTTTCCCGTCACCCCACGGCGTACAACTCACATATTTACTAACGTAACATTATGGCCCTTTTTCACCCCCAAACAACGTTTGTCTGAAACATTTTCTTCTATCGTTACAAGTGGTCGATATATTAGGGTGGCCTGTTTTAAATGCCTCACCCGGTATATGTGACACCGAAATATCTGTGACAAAGTAGCAGACTGCGATTTATCGACCATCTCTAGATACCGTATTCACTGATGTAGCCCGACCTGTATCTGTAGTTTGAAGAAAGCGACATAATGGAAGCGTGACAAAAGAATCACTTTCAAGAACATGTAAATGATAGTTTTCCATTAGTACTGAAAAGCTGCAATGTCTAAGAGGATGTATCTGCATCCGTCCAGTTTGTTATATCCTCAAAAGCATCGATGTACATAAAACAACATCACCGCTAATAGGCGATTCACGGTAAAGCGATCATTTTTGAAAGTCCTCTCATTTGGGACAATAGACAATAAATATATTTTATTTAAACCTCGGGGGTTAATTTCCGAGTGCGGTGGAATATGCACACGGCGTTGATTACTTACATGGAAATATTCATTTTAAAAGGTGGTTAAAGATGAAAAAAAAAATGGCTGCAAGGGAAATATAACTACAATGTCAAAAAAAAATCTGGTAAACTTCCTAAACTGTAATGGAAGTTTTTAACATATACACTGTATGGTAATAATACCATACATCAAGCTGCAGATATAGGGATGTTTAGCATCGCTACTATACAAAGTTGGGAACTTCCCTATGCATTTGACTCTTTCCTCAGCAACTGTAGGAACGTTAACATGCACGTATTGGAAAATAATTTACCATTCGCCCTTTGTCACTGTACGTATACACTGATATGGTAAATTTACTAATAATTTCTTGGAGTGTAGAGCCTTAAAAGTGCTCACTTTACCGTGAACAGCCTTTAGTATTCTGTACTTTCATGCGAACTGAATAGCCAGTGTATCCTTCCAACATATATAAGTCTCCTGTAGGCGATTCACGATAAAGTGAGCACTTTTTAAGGCATTGCTGAATTTCTCGTTTTCATCAGTTTCTATCTTCCTGTCACTTCTTTAACGTAAACATTGCTATCAACTGGAGTAGAGCAACCATTTCCATCTGTTCAACGAATTGTACTGGAATATGAAGTGGCATTTCCCACTCAGAGGAAAGGGATAATAAATAATATCCGTGTAGCTGCATCGAAGGGGGGGGGGGGGGGAGTTTATTCTCCCTACCAGTCATGTAGCTGACTGCCGTAATGATGCGTCGCTTCAAAAGCCTTGCTTAATATATACTTTTCTGCAAGTTTAGTATTCTTCCGCCATACCTAAAACTCACATTTTCACGGACTTAATAACGAGTTGATTCATGCTTCGATGAACTGTTGCTATGGATCTATCAGGAACACAAATACTTATAATGCGCTAATTATTATTCTTGTGTGCACAATAAACATAAAACTAAACTAACTAATCCAATGCCTGCTTCATTTGAAATTCGCACTCTTAAATATGCGTTAACTATTGGAACTATTTTCTCGACATCGCTGCCAACTATACTGGCGGGACATGCCAATCATCGCGTACGTTAAAAATATACGTGTTTATGAGTGTAGCGATGTTTTTCCATCAAGATTAATTTCAAATGTTCTCAGTTAAACTCAAACCAGCTGTAATTAAAAATAACGGAAAAGCATTTTTCCACTCTGCTGATTTTTCAAAGGACAAACCATTTGCAGTGAACATGTTGAAGTAAATGTTGAAAAACGAAATCATATCACTATTTTAGTGTAACAAATGTAAGTACCATTTGAAAATTCGTATCATATTTAAATAGTAACATACAAACTTTTACGATTTAGAATGACATATAATTGTGATTTTCTTTTTTTTTCCGCCACGTCACTATTGTACCAATGAGAGCGTTAAAATTAATTTACCCCGAAAATAACTAAATTGATGGATACATAAAATGGATTTTTTTTACTTTATCTGGTTTCACAACAACCAAATTTCTTGCGCCCAAGGAAATCAGGATACGGAAAATCTTGCGCAAACTATTTAACGCAAAATAGTAAACTAAGAAATGCGGAGAACCCCAAAATAAATGAGCAAACCTCTATTTATTAGCAAAAATAAATTGAAAATAAAATTGTAATAATAAAAAAAACTATTTAGGAATATGAATTGTTTATGACAAATATGTTATTTCTTTTGTGACATCACCTGACAAAACTTGGATTGTGTTTATCTATTCAACCAAGTGTTAGGCCTATGCATTATCGAAATTTCTGTATCAATAAAGTCCTTTCCAGTGCGACTATAAACATATACACACAAAGTTAATTTGTGTTCTTAATATAACTGCGGTATTCTAAAACTGTAAGTGAAATTGCGTGAAAGAATTCCTTTTGAAAGTGAGATAGACCTACAGCCATAGTTAAAGAAGATAGCATACTCTAAATTAGATACTATCAAATTACAATTTTATAATAATTAGAAACTTCTCGAGATGAAACAGCAAATGCCTGAACAGAACAGTAATTTCAAGGATAAATATCTGAAAATTAGTTAAAATTTTGAGGGTAATTCATCACCCCCTTTTTTTATTATTAAATATAACTACTTCACAGGTTGTACAAATGGCAGGGAACAACCACGCCTTTTAAAATTTTACAACCCGTTTGTCAATCAAAATTTGTCTGAGAGTGTTACATTAAGACAATAGCTTTGTTATTCATGCCCATAATAAACAATTACATCAGTTCAGGTTTCCAACATTTTGTATTATAATAACATGGAACACATTATTATATCAGTGAAATATGATGGCATTACCCAAAAGAGTTTCACAGATTTTCATATATCAGTTTAAAGAAAACTGTTTACGTGTCCGGTGTTTCATATCGAATATTCATTAGTATTCATATCAATTCCTCGCGTTTATCGTCAGTCTGGGCTGAAGTAACGAAACGTTTGGATATGTCGATACTTTGCGAAATTATTATGTGGTTTTGACAGAATGAGTTTCAAGTGCTGAATGACTGATCCGTTCGTCTCAAATAAAACCAAACACATTTTGACCTACAAATATTTCTAGGTCAAGATTCATAAATTCAAAATTATTTGATTAAGTAAAAACAAAGCCTTTAGTGAAATAGTATTTAATTAGTCAAAAAGAGGAGTATTGAGGATTCTACCTTGGTCAGAGTAATTTTAAATGTGCGAGTGCGGGTAAAATATCAACATTCATCAGTGTATCATATATTATTTGTCAAAAAGAGGAGTATTAAGGATTCTACCTTGGCCAGAGTAATTTTAAATGTGCGAGTGCGGGTAAAATATCAACATTCATCAGTGTATCATATATTATTTGTCAAAAAGAGGAGTATTAAGGATTCTACCTTGGCCAGAGTAATTTTAAATGTGCGAGTGCGGGTAAAATATCAACATTCATCAGTGTATCATATATTATTTGTCAAAAAAAGGAGTATTGAGGATTCTACCTTGGTCAGAGTAATTTTAAATGTGCGAGTGCGGGTAAAATATCAACATTCATCAGTGTATCATATATTATTTGTCAAAAAAAGGAGTATTGAGGATTCTACCTTGGTCAGAGTAATTTTAAATGTGCGAGTGCGGGTAAAATATCAACATTCATCAGTGTATCATATATTATTTGTCAAAAAGAGGAGTATTAAGGATTCTACCTTGGTCAGAGTAATTTTAAATGTGCGAGTGCGGGTAAAATATCAACAGTCATCAGTGTATCATATATTATTTGTCAAAAAAGGAGTATTGAGGATTCTACCTTGGCCAGAGTAATTTTAAATGTGCGAGTGCGGGTAAAATATCAACATTCATCAGTGTATCATATATTATTTGTCAAAAAGAGGAGTATTGAGGATTCTACCTTGGTCAGAGTAATTTTTAATGTGCGAGTGAGGGTAAAATATCAACATTCATCAGTGTATCATGTATGATTTCTTTCATTAAAAAAATGTGAAACCCGGGAAAGAAAATTTTCCAGTATATATAAAAATGCTATCATTATCAGCTGCTCCAAAGTAAGGAAACTGGAACAAAAAAAAAAAAAGGTAACAACTTAGATTCAAGGTTGCAGGCATAATGCACAGCCTATGTGCATTATGCGTGCACAGCGAATCTAAGATTTTATTACACTACATCTACGAAAAATAATCGCTGCGGAAGAACATAACGCCATTACGCAGACATTGTACCGACACGCTGATGTCGTGATTTCCGAAGATGTCTTTCCACTGGCGTTACTACGGCAATGCACCTTATTTCAGATCTAGTAGCGACCGATGCAGGTAGGAACACACTCAAAGCAAACTGTTGTACTTCCAGAAAATTATCGGCTGTGACTATTTCTACGAGTCCACGCAAGTCTTGACCGCTGTGCAAACGCATTGCAGTCCATTCAAGGCACTTCCAGCTTTTCTGAAGGCCTACTAAATTTCTATTTGCAGGATATTCCTCCGCCTCATGCAAACGAAGCTTAATATACTCGAGAAAACTACACCAAAAGTGACGACAGATCACATTCGTGCGCACTCAGTGTAATAATATTTTGCGTAAGAACTATTTCTTACTGGGCATTACCAATGCACCTATTCTCTCATTGATTTATTCACATTATTTATAAACGAAATATTATAATTTATAAAAAAGACTATTTGAAAGTTTAATGTTACCAACAATAAGCTACCTTATGTAAGCATAATTGTAAACTATTCACGGTAAGATGAGTACTTTTGAAAGCCCTGCTAAAGATCTACTTGTATGCACGTTGTGTATTATTTCGCCTTTTGTAATATTAACATTGTCATGGCCCTCATCGCTTCATTCATGCGTCGGTCAAACGAAACTGTGGAATTATTATATAAGTAAATATTTAACAAATCTGCTCATTTTTACACTTTCTTGCATTAAAGAACACAGAAAGCGAAATAAATAATTTAAGTGATCAAAAATAATACCCTAACACTTTTTAATTCGACGTTAAGATACGGAACAACTTCCCATCCATCGTTGCCAACTTTACAGGTCACACGTCACTCAGGGCTCCCGTTAAAACACATACAGATAGGGGCAGTGACTTTTTTCTAAGGTTGATTTCAAAAGTGCTCACGTTATCGTGAACAGCTATTATAAAACGCTTATGATAGGCATATGACATATTTAGGAAACAACCAAACACGTCATAATTAATTCAGAAAGTGCGAAGAAACCGCGAATATACTATATAAAGGCTGTTCACGATAAAGTGAGCAGTTTTGAAACCAACCTTAGAAAAACTTCACTGCCACTGCCGGCACATATTTTAACGGCCGCACCAAGTGACATTCGCGCAGTAAAGTTGCTAACGATGGATGGAAAGTAGTTCCATATCTCAACGTCGGATAAACAGTGTTAGAAAACTATTTGTGAAAACTTATATCATTACTTTCTCTGTCTGGATTTTTAATAGGCCTACATTGAAATGTAAAAATTAGCACATTTGCGAAATATTTAATTTCATAATAATTTCATAGTTTTATTCGACTGACGCATTAATAAAGTGATTAGGACCATGACAATGTTAATTTTACATAAGGCGGGAGAACACACAATGTACATAATATAAGCAGGGCTTTCAAAAGTGCTCATTTTACAGTGAACAGCATCTAGGTAATTCATGGCGACTTCCAACTATTCCGAAGCCCTGCTAATGTTCTACTTTCAGGATATTACTCCACCTCTTGCAAACAAAGCTTAACCGACTCTAGAAAAGTACACCAAAGAGACAACGCACCGTGTTTGTGCGCACTCGTTTACTAATATTTTGCATGAGAACTATGTATTTCTTACTTGGCATTGCCAACATGTCTACTTATTTTTCCCCTGCTGTTATTCATATTAATTATAAATAAAATATTGTAATTTCCAGATAAAGTATACGTAAAAGTTTAATTTAACCAAAAATAAGATATACTTTCATCTTAATAGAAGTACGCTTGAGATACATGGAAAATCTAGGGAACGACTAATACACACCAATCATGGGCGGTTTTTTCAAAGGTTTGATTTTAAAAGCATGAAGATACTGCAAATAGACTACTGAACAACTTCGTTTCTCGCAGCACTGCTTCAGGCATTTCTATTTTAGTGCAGAGTATTATGAGGTGATTTCTTTTCAACCTCGTGTGGAGATGCTGGCGTTGCTCTATCTCGTTACAGAAGTAGAAATAGCTATTAATAGTCACGAACTGGTGAATCCGACTGTATATGTATGTACATATATGTTAATTTGTATGTACGCTTTTGAGATGCCGGACTCTTCATATATAAATGGTTCAAAATACTTCTGTAAAATAAATATCAAAAATATTCCTCGTTTCGTAAAATTTTGTATAATTGGATCCCAGAAAGTGTCAACTTTAACGAAATATAAATCTTAATAATAATCTTTAAATCCGCCTAGTTTTTTCTTTTTTGCTCTTAGCATTAGTGCACATAATGAAATCACCATTTAATTTAGAATGTAAGCAGTTGCATGCGTGGGTATTTTTAAAAACTGATTTGAAAAGTACACAGATAACCATCAAACAACTACTATATTTGTATTTTTATTTGAAATTATACAGTAGTTAGAATAAGTTTAGAATACGAAAATTGTTGTATATGCTTCGTGTTGTAAGTAATATATGTTTTAACTTGTTCTCAGTAGTACAGTAAAAAATTAACTTCTACATAATTTATATAAAAAAGTTTTATTAGGGTTTAGAAGAATTTTATAGTTTTTTATGTTATTGAGAAATATTTTACTTCCGTTTAGTGTGGTTTATCGATCGAAAAATAAATTTTAAAATATTATTTCTTTGTTTGCAGGTAAGACGATGACCAAATTCAAGTCGACTTACTGAAATATAAAATGTAGGAATGGATGGGTTTTTTTCATTTTTTTAAGGTAGCATATGGAACAGTAACCGACTCGCGTGTAATGAAGACGAAGTGTGGTGGAGACGCGGATAGGAGGAGAGAGGCATTTCCGATTTGCGACGAGCGCGAGTCGTGAAACTGGCCGAGCGCTTGTGAGCAGCTCGTCGCCTCTAACAAATTACTCGGGGCTCGATGTCGAAGGCACGGAAGGGCGACGCGAAGCGCCGCGGCGCGGGGAACGTTGAGCCTTATTGATTCAGCAGCGGCGCGAGGCGCGCCTATGCGTGTGTGTCTGTCGGCGAGCCGCACCGCCAGGACGCGGGCGGCGCTGGCTCTGCGCATGCGCCGGGCTTTGCCCGCAAAGTTCCCCTCCCGCCCCTCCTCCGGACACCACTGCCGTACCAGCACCTCCCCTCCCTTCAGTACGACGTCAGCTGTACGTGCGAGCGGGGCAACATAACCTCAACCTGCCTTGCAAGCAGTCACTTCTCGTACACGTCGAGGGAAGAAGACGTCGGGAAAGTGAAAAGTTGAGAACTAGTACTAGGAGGAAGTAATAGTTTTCTCGATCAGGCATCTGCAACTGGCAATGCTGTCTATCTAAAAAGCAGGACATCAGAACCATCTGGCGCACGTTTTGCGACCGGCTGATGAAGAACTCCTGTCGGCGGTAAACTACTGATCGCTGGGGTGGTAAGGTTATGAGCGGTTGCTAGTCGAAGGTCTGTGAGGACGCTCGCGGGAGAGAAAGGGAGAAGCGTACCAACACCCGGTTGCCGAGACGTTGATGAAATAGCGGGGATCGGCCGGAGCTTCGCCAGGATGTACAAGACGGTGCGGCACGGGGAGAACTCGCTGCAGTACACGATCCTGCCACAGCAGGATGTGGACTCGTCGGGCCACCACAGCAGCCGCTCGCGCAAGGCCCGCCGAAGCCGCACTACCACCGTCGTCGTCGTGATCCTCGTGCTGGGCTCTGCCATCGTCGCCGCGTCCATCGCGCTGCCGCTGCTCGTGTCCGCCGACATCATACGCGTGCCCGAGTCGCTGCGCAAGTTCGCGCCCTTCGCCGTGCCGCGCCGCGACGACGATGACGACGCGGGGGAGCCCCTCCTCCGGAGGAGGCAGGACCCCATCACCACCACGCCGGCGGACCTCACCACCTCCGAAGACAACCTCAACACGCTCACCACCCTCCCCGTGGCCGGGGGCAACCGGACCGACGGCGTGGATGACGCCGTCGACACCCGGGGGTTGCCCGACGTGACCGTCTCCACGGTCGCCCTGCCCTCCGCCGCGCCCACGACCACCTTCCAGATGAGCGTCGACGGCAACCCGGCGACCACCATCTCGGACCCGGACACCCCCCGGTGGGGCGCCGACGTGGAACCCCCAAGGACCTTCTACAACGGCAGCAGCACCAAGATCTTCGTGGAGGCGATGGTCCCGGAGCCAGGGGTGCTGAGGGGCCGCACGACGCCCAACGGCACCTCCACCACCAACACCGCGGGGACGTCCACCAGCGCTACCACCGCAGACCCGAACGTGCACAACATCGTGCGGCCGACGGGAGACACCAAGAGGCGGAACATGTACCAGCCACGCTGGCAGCCCAGGTGGCCCTTCGCCGACCCCTCGGCCTACTTCCAGTGGACGGTGAGTACGCCCAGATTCACTCAACTTATGTCTCGTACACGCCATAGTCTGTTCGCACTTTTAGAATCAAGCCCCATGTATGTTGTCCTTGGTTATTTCCCGAATACGTCACGTAGTACACGCGTTTTGAACTTCTGTTAATCTAACAGCACCTTATATTTGGTTAAGTTGAACTTTTACTTATATTTTATCAAAAAATTATGATATATAATTAATTGTAGTTGTAAAGGGTTTTTACGTCCCCCAGTTTTGTGCTTGTAAGCTTGGCAGGGGACGGCTTACAGACTAACTTATAACATAACTTAAATTAACACCCATGCCTTACCCGAGATCCGAACCCAGAGCCTCCAGCACTCCAGATCGTCGGCGCACCAACCGACTGCGCCGTGGGAGGTCGGCTATATCTCTATAATTAACTTAAAATAAAAACAGTGAGAGAAAAGGTGTGTTGGTAACGCCTAGTAAGAAATAGTTCACATGCAAAATATCATTACAATGAGTGCGCACGGATTCGACGCGCTGTCGCTTTGGTGCAATTTTATAGACTCAGTTAAGTTTCATTCAGCAATTTTTTTATCCTTTAAGTAGCTTTTTAAAGGTTGTTCACGATAAAGTGAGCACTTTTCAAATCAACCTTAAAAAACAGTCACTGCTCCTGTCTGCATACATTTTAACAGACGTTCTGAGGGGCATGCGCCCAGTAAAGTTGGTAACGATGGGTGGAAAGTAGTTCGATATCATAACGTCGAATAAAAAGTGTTGGGTAATCATTTGTGATAACTTTATTTATTTAGGTTTAAATTTTTTTTTTTATGCATTGAAGTGTGTAAAAATACCAGATTTGTAAAATATTTACTTTTCTAATAATTTCACAGTTTCACTTGGACGACGCATGAACAAAGTGATGAGGCCCATAGCAATGTTAACTTTACTTAAGGCGGAAGAATACATAACGTTATACAAGTAGATCCTAAGCAGGGCTTTCAAAAGTGCTCATTTTACCGTGAACAACTTATAAAATAACTATTGCCATGTAAGCAATAAACACATAATGTTTATTCCACCGCACTCGGAAGTTCACGCACAAAGCTAAAATATAATATATTTATTATCATTCCAAATGATAGGGCTTTCATAAGTGCTCACTTTAATGTGAATAGCCTATATACACTATTCACGAGTTAACTGAGAATTTTTTAAATCAACCTTTGAATAATGTCACTGCCCGCTATCTGCATATATTTTAATGGTCACAATGACTGGCGTGCGCACAATAAAGTTGGTAATAACGGAGGCAAAGTAGTTCCACAACTTAACGTAGAAATGTGCCAGGTAGAAGTTTGTGAATATTGCAACCAGTTTTTTTTTGCTTCCTGGTATTTTTAAAGCCCAGATAAGTGTATGAATTAGCAAATTTGTAAAAAAAAATTTTCTTCTAATTTTGTTGTTTCACTTGACCGTTTCATGAATAAAGTGATGAGGCCCACGGCAACGTTAATTTTAAAAAAGGATGGAATAATAGAATAATACGCACACTGTGTGCATATAAGTATATCAAAAACAGGGCTTTCAGATGTGTTTAACTTGACAAATAGAACCTTACATATATATATATATTTTTTTTTTCGCCACTTCTTCTGCTTCTGGGCATGCGCAGTCTGTCAAGAGTGTTGCCATTTCTGCCACGAAAAGAAAAATAAAAATGTTCTCGACCGTAATAATAGGAGCTAACTTATTGCGTTTTTCCCCCAAAGGTTCCGTCGTTTTTTTTTTTTAATTTTGACGAGTTGTCTGCAATAAGGCAGCTTCCTCTTCAATTCTATTTTTCACGTTTCTGCACGAAAACATGTGCAAGTAAGTAGCAATCGTACCTATGCCCGCTCAGTTTCTCTAAATATTTCAGTTCTTAAATTTCTATTAGTAGTTAAGCACTTAGGAACTATGAATGATGTGTACCAGACTGTTGACGATATTTTTTTTAGACTCTCTGGGTTTTCTTTGCATTTAGTTGGAGCACGTAACCAGTAAAGATAAATTTAAATTGTTATAACTTAAACATATTTAAGGAGTACTTGTATGAATATTTGCTTCGCAAAGTATTCGACACACTACATTATATGTTTTTTTTTTTCGTTTTCGCTTTTCACACTTTACTTGGTTGTCAATCACTGGTTGGTTGGTTCTTACTTGGTTGTCAATCACTGGTTGGTTGGTTCTTACTTGGTTGTCAATCACTGGTTGGTTGGTTCTTACTTGGTTGTCAATCACTGGTTGGTTGGTTCTTACTTGGTTGTCAATCACTGGTTGGTTGGTTCTTACTTGGTTGTCAATCACTGGTTGGTTGGTTCTTACTTGGTTGTCAATCACTGGTTGGTTGGTTCTTACTTGGTTGTCAATCACTGGTTGATTGGTTCTTACTTGGTTGTCAATCACTGGTTAGTTGGTTCTTACTTGGTTGTCAATCACTGGTTGGTTGGTTCTTACTTGGTTGTCAATCACTGGTTGGTTGGTTCTTACTTGGTTGTCAATCACTGGTTGGTTGGTTCTTACTTGGTTGTCAATCACTGGTTGGTTGGTTCTTACTTGATTGTCAATCACTGGTTGGTTGGTTCTTACTTGGTTGTCAATCACTGGTTGGTTGGTTCTTACTTGATTGTCAATCACTGGTTAGTTGGTTCTTACTTGTGGTTAAATGTTACAATACGTTTGCCGTCAACTCTTGCTCGTAGTAAAAAATCGAACTAATATTTCACTTAAACTAAACGTGCACAAACGTTGACACCAGCTCCAGCATTCGAGCTAAGGACACTTTTCATCGTTTGTCGAGATTCATCCATTTTACAAACAACGTTAATTTCAGACCAGCGTATCTGTTATTTCTGGATAAAGACCGACTGGAAATAATTTTAAACATACATATTTACCACTTAAGGGCCTTGACTACCATGTCTGCAGTCATGGTGGTTAAAGGGGGATCAATGTCAAAAAAATTCCTTGACAGTGCATTATTTTAAAGATAACTGTTTGAAACCAAAATAAATATATATTGTAAAATATGATTTTTAATGTTGAATTCTAAAAAGTAAATATCAAACAAAAATATTGGCGAGATTCCTTTAGAAGTATCACGTAGAATACTTTTTGTTTGAAACGGTGACTTTAAAATTGATGCCTTGAGGAGGAATAACTCTGTAGCTGCAGACTTGAGCTTAATTAACGAACATAATTAATAGTTATGTTGACGGCAAATATCGGATCCAAATTTAACGTTTATTTTAATAACGCCTGAGTTTATTCTATAATGCTCATTGATTTGCGTATTATTAACTACGCTGATGATATATTAAGAGCTGCCAGCTGTCCCATTACAGTATGCCTACAGGTTTTAGACGTGCTAAAATAAAATGTAAGAGAACAAAACAGTACGAGTAAATAAATTTGAAATTAATAGTGAGCATTGGCATATAAAATAATAATTGTTTTAATTGTAAAACTCAATTTTCTACAGCTGATAATCTCAGCGACGTGGGAAAGTTGGAAGGTTCATCCTAAGGAATTGTAAATTAACTTGGTGTTGCGTCAAAGTTCGTCCAGAGATATAAATTACACCACCATGAAATCATCTGAACTGTTTTAAGTAAAACTGCATATCATGTTGCCAAGGAGGGAATTCACCACCAACGAAACCACAGGTTATGTGGTACAATAGCATTGCAATGCAAGTAAAGAGATTTATGTCAGAAGAGTTCACCTTCCGTTTCGTAAAAATATTGTAGCGATGTAGTGTAATGGGAAGTCTCATTGATGTACCGATATTACGTCTGCCTTGAAATACAGGTCCCATGGGTACAAATTCAAAGGGGACTCAACTTTCAGAATGACAAACTAACATATAAAATGGAACATAGTCTCTTCTCGGGTTCTTCACTCTTTTAGATTCAAACCTTTGAAAAATCACACCATCTATGAGGAATTTAATTTTTTCATAAATATTCCATGTATCAGAAGCGTTCAATACATCTGCTAACATAGTAGTATCTTATTTTTCGTTGAACTGAAGTTTTGCCTATATTTTATTTCCACACTATGATACTTCATTTATAATAAGCACGAATATAAATAGCGCGCGAAAAAATCTGTGTTGGTAGCGCCTAGTAAGAAATAGTTCTCGTGCACAATACTATTACAACTGAGTGCGCACGAATTCGGTCCGTTGTCCGTTGGTGTAATTCTCTAGACTTACTTAAGCTCAGTTTGCACGAGGCGGAGGGATATACTGGAAGTAGAACCTTAGCAGGTCTTAAGAAACGCGTGACGTAACCGTGGATGGATTATATATTAATTTAAACGAGGATGCTAGCTACTGACGTGCAGGCATTATCGAGGAGGAACAAAACATTCCTCCTAATGTGATATTCATGAGATCCAGAGTGTCGATTCCGACTGTCCGTATGGGAAAATGGCTTCCACTTGGTTTCTAGTCCCCGTTCCAGGGAAACAACGTGGAAAATTTCAACCATCAAACGTGTTTTCTTCCTCGCAGGCGATCGGGACCTAACACCCGACTTCCTGAATGTGTGAGACGTTGGCCAAGAAACAGAAAGCCTGCCAGTAAGAGCTGCAGTTTTTGTTAAAACTGTTTTACAGATTTCACCAGTTTGAAGTTGTGGTGTCGGTGGGTATACTGCAAGCTCAAGGCTGTTCACGATAAAGTGACCACTTTTTTAATCAACCTTAGAAAAAGTCGCTGCTCCTACCTGCATATATTTTAACGGCCGTTCTGAGTAACATGCACCCAGTAAAGTTGGCAACGATGAAGGGAAATTAGTTCCATGTCTTCACATATAATTAGAAGTGTTAGGTAAACATTTGTAAAAACTTATAATGATTTCTTTCACATTGCATTTTTTTTAATTCATCTATATGTAAGAATTAGCAGATTTGTAAAATATTTACTTTTCAGAATATTTTGCAGTTTTACTTTACTGACGCATAAACAAAATGATGAGGCCGATGATAGAGATAATTAAACATATGGCGGAAGAATATTCAACGCGTGCTTACAAGTGGATCTTAGGCAGGGCTTTCAAAAGTGCTCAGCGCGTTAATAGGGATGACTAATATATTTCTTTGAGATTCGTCAATAGCAGCCTTCTGTTCTGCCCGCCTGCTTGAGAGTTCGTTAAAGCTTAAAGCGAGTAATGTTCTACGAGTGTTCCAGGTATGCGCGTAGCGACATTGTTGTGCCTTAAGGTTCCCGCCTACCTGGAACTTTTCCCACGCCTGAGGCCGAGCGGCGCTGGAGCGATAAGGGCGACACTGTCCCTCCCCCCCCCCACATCAAGTCCCTCATCGCCGCTAAGCGCAAGGCTCTCAACTGGCGTGCTGTGTTCTCGCCGCGGGGCCGCGGTGGCTGAGCGGTTAGCCTGCTCGCTTCCCGCCAGGGCGAACCGGGTTCAATCCCCGGCCGGGTCACCGGACTTCTCGAACGTGGGAATCGTGCCGGACGATGCCGTTGGTCGGCGGGTTTTCTCGGGGATTTCCCATTTTCTCACGCCCCTTCACTCCGGCGCCGCTCAACACCTCGATCACCCTCACCGGCTTTCAAGACCTCACTGTTATGAGCCGTCCACATCTCTTCGCTTCACTGTTCTCGCCGCACTGCGAGTAGGCCCAATCGTTTCATTCGTGGAAAGTCTGAGGTTCAGTGCAGGACTCTTTGAGTAGTTTCGTATGTATCTGAAGCGTATATTTTGAGATACAGCGCTGTGTACACACAAATACTGTGCGGTGTCCCTTTGTTGTAATTCTCTGGACTTTTAAGGTTGAAGTAAAGCAACTGCCTATGAAGCACTGCATCCGACTATACAATGTGAAAAACTCATTAAAAAAAATAGTACAGACACCATAAAAATGGTCAGAAATGTACCATTTTTCCTGTATAAGAAGTAAGAATGTATATATTGTACAACATTATAAAATATTTTACTTAAATATGCTTTTTAAATGTAAAAAAAATATTCGATTAAAATAGTCTGTATTTTTAACAAAATTTAAGCGTATTTCCATTCTGGATGCTTGAAAAAGCAGAATTTGCAAGAAAATCTTCATCGTGGAATGTTGTCACAATGTTTACTATGATTGCGTGTACGAAAATTGTAATAATAATGTAGGAAATAATTCTTATAATTGATTTTATGTGATTCCTTTTGTCATAAACATTATGGCTGAAACTGGCGTAAATATAGTTAATTATTAAATTTATATGCTACTATGATTTCACTACACATGATCACAGTAAATATTATGACGATATTTCTTGAAGATTTTTGTTCAAAATTATACTTTCCAATTCATCAAAAAAGGAAATACGCTTGAATTTGGTTAAAAATGCGGACTCTATGGATCGGTTAATTTTTTACATTTTAAAGTATATTTTAGTGAAATATTCTATAATGTTGCAAAATATATGAATTCTTCTTTCATATACAGCTAAATCACACTTTCCTAGCAATTTTAATGGTGCCTGTACTAATTTTTTATGAGTTCTCCACGTTGTACAGTCAGGTGAAGTGCTCAATAGGCAGTTGCTTTACTTCAACGTTAAGCTTTGTTTGCACGAGGCGGAGAAACAACTTGGAAGTATCTGGGATTCAGGAAAGTTGGAAGTAACCCAGAACGAACTATAGTCACACGGTGTGTATGCTCGTGTAAATCAGTAATTCTAAAACTTTCCTGTCACAGACTTTCGACCTAACATGGCCCATCTATTCCTCGACACTTCTCCTTTCATGTATAATTTAACACATCGTAAAAATTTTAATTTTTAATGAATAAAATCGACAGTGTTTATTTTATTTCAAAATACATAAGAAAGTGGCGAATCACTGAACACAGGTTTCAACAGGCAAGCACGAACAGTATTTATGAATAGAATTGTGGGGCTGCGGTGGCACAGTGGCTAGGGCGCCTGCCTCCCACCACGGCGATCCGGGTTCGATCCCATCCTGGGGTCTCATTTCAATCACAACATTCAGAACTTTGTGGAGCTCGCCACACGCACTCGGCTGATGTGGACACGTCGCTACTTACTGTGCAGATATAAGGCGTATTTCCACGGTTGAATTGGTAACGGGCTGGTCACCAGCGTTCACAACGAAATGCTTATTGTAAACACAGATGGCGAACCTCAGTCGGAGGGAACTTCAAAACTGCGCAACCGCTGTAATTGCATCAGAACTGGAAACGGAATGTACGGACGTGCTGATGCGTTTTAATGCAGAGACTAACATGTTCTTCTCGCCTGAAAATAATATTAACATTCACATCTCAGAAACGCAGCTCAACTTACAATGAAGGAAAACATATATATAAAACTTCACTAAGACTCGAAATATCATTACTAAACGAAACGTACATTACGTACGGATTGAGGTTATCCTCACACACCTCCGAACCATTTCAACAAAACTTTCGCGCTTTCATCGCGAAATAAGGTACCGACTTAATTTTTAACTATTGAACAATAATCCGTTTTGAACATTAAAAGGCAAGCGTGTGGTAATGCAAGATTTAAATGCAATTAGTGAAAAACGGAAAATAAAAATGAGCAACAAACATCAATATTCGGTTAACGTGCTCGTGACTCCGTTAGCCAAAAATGGCGAACGCTGGTTACCCGGTCACCGTGCGTTCACAATAAAGTGGTGAATAGGAGCGCGAAACCACCTCGTGATTACCGATTCAACAGCGAAAATACGGGTATAGACTTTGCTCTCAAGTGGTCCTTTCAAACGGGAGTGTGGCGGCTGAGAATGGCGTCCCGACTATAGAGGCTGTTTATCGGCCAGGCTAACAGGACGAGATAACTTCATGGTCAGTCTATCTCTTCTGCTGCGACAGAATGTTCATCCATGTTCTTGGTTAAAGGCTGTTCACGATAAAGTGAGCACTTTAGAGATGAACCTTAGAAAAATATCACTGCCCCTGCATTGCATACATTTTAATGGGCGCACTGAGTGGCATTCGCCAAGTAAAGTTGGTAACGATTGATGGAAAGTAGTTCCACATTCTAACAACTAATAAAAATGTTAGGTAACCATTTGTGATATCTTAAAATAATTTCTTTCGCTTTCTGTTTTTTTTAATGCATCGATGTGTAAAAATTAGCAGATTTCTAAAATATTTACTTTCTTAATAATTCCAGAGTTTCATTTGACCGACGCATGAATAACGTGACGAGGCCCATGGCAATGTCAATTTTACATAAGGCGGAGGAATACACAACGTGTACACAAGTAATTTTAAGCAGAGCTTTCAAAAGTGCTCATTTTACCGCGAACAGCCTATAACTGCCTTGCTTGCCGACGACGTGTGGCTAGCATTACGTGCCCTTTAAATATTTACTTTGTATCCGAGTCGGAATACGCAACTTTCTGTACAACTCTGTACGAAATTCTGAACATCAAGGCCAGGATTCACCACGCATGGGCGTATAGGGAAACAAAGGCTACATTTGACCAAAGATCTCTGTTTTTTTTTGTGGTAGTGTTTTAAACTAAAGATTTTTTGTTAGAGATTCAACTCATCTAGATTTTTAAAGCTTCCAAATTTTAATTTTTTAATTCCAAATGTACGTTTTATCTACCTATAAAATTATGAAATTTTATAAATAATTAAAAAGTGCATTTAAAACTAAAAAATTAAAATTTGTATGTTTTACAAATGTATATGCGTTCAATATTAAACGAAAAAACCTTCGATTGAAATACTATCACAAACAATGACTGAGAGATCTTTGTCCGAATTTAGCCTTTGATTCCCTATACGCCCATGCAAGTTGAAGCTTGGCCTTAAGCGAATTCTCGCATACCAAGTTGTTAACATAGTTAGTATTTAAGTAATAGTTTCAGCATGACTAAATTACGTACAAATGTGCATGTGGCTTTTTGAGTCAGTTAATGAAAGCGAACAAGGCGCCATTGCAAACTGTGAGTTGGGCATAAATTTCTTTCTTGTTTACCATTAATTACAGTACGTTTCACTCGCTCACAACCGCAGCTAGAACGTGCAAACAAATGGGCTTAATACAGTGATAACTGACATGGACATACTTTGGTATAAGATATATGAGAACAATAAGGATGTGATGGCAAGTATTTATAAAGTGGTCGTCCTTAGCAAGGAGACATGCCTGCATGTATGGTATTAACCAACATATCGAGAGTCGCAATCTCAATTTGCCGTCTATTTCCCGGTGGTTACCAAGCCTCTAACTATGCAGTTAACTGTCTTTGACAAACATATATCAAAGCGATTTCTCAGTACCTCCACACATTATGCATTCACTGTCCTACTGTGTTGTGCACTGTACCAAAAATTATCGTAGCACAAGGCACGAAGATTGCATATTGTTATGTTTTATTTTAGACTTGTTGTTTAGTTTAGACGTGATGCACTGTACTTTAACGTAAAATATGAGTTAGTTAGGCATAGCTCGGAGGATGATAATTATTTTAAAGTTTGATCGTCACTATATTAAATGAATATATATTTCATCTCGCTTATAAAGTATGTTAGTAGATCTTAATCTCGTAGGAGCGGTTAATATACTAACGGGGCACATTGTTACACTTATTAGTGTTATCAATTATTAAGTTAATTATTCAATTAAAGCAACGCCACTCTAAATAGTCCATAAGGAACGTCGTCAACTTGAACATGATGCCGGAGGCTGATGACTAGACGTATCTCGGCGGACGGCACGCCACCATCTCTGGACGTCTTCCTGTTGCAGTGTCTCGATGACAGAAACCTCGTTCGCCGTGTTTCCCAGCCGTAATATTGGCCCCGTGTTGAATAACAACCGGGCCCTGCCGTCGACTCGCCGGAGGGGAGTTTATCTTAATCGCCCAAGGCTTCGTCCCCATTCGTCGTGATGTGTTTGTGCCGCGCAATCGAGCTGGCATGTCCATGTTGCTGCACATAACAATATGATACCATAATAATAGCACAATTTACTCGTCTCACAAACAGCTGAGGATAACGTATATTCATCCCGTCCTCACTCGGACTGGAGATTAGCATCGCCTCTCTTATCCTCATCGTTTCCTTCAGGAAAAATGGGATTTCAAGTAGCCCTACTTCTTATAAAGGCTGTTCACATTAAAGAGAGCACTTTTGAAATCAACCTTATAAAAAGTCACTTCCCCTGCGTACAAATATTTGAACGGGCGCCCTGAGTGATATGCGCCCGGTAAAGTTGGTAACGATGGAGGAAAAGTAGTTCCATATCGTAACGTCGAATAAAAATGGTTATGTGACCATTTGTGAAAATTTAAATTATCTCTTACTCTTTCTGTTCTTTTTAACGCCTCAGTGTGTAAAAAAATAGCAGATTTACATAACGTTAACTTATCTAATAACTTCGCAGTTTCACTTGACCGACACATGAATAAAGTGATGAGGCCCATGACAATGTTAATTTTACATAAGGTGCAAGAATACACAACGTGAATGTAAGTAGATCTTGAGCAGGGTTTTCAAAAGTCCTCACTTTATCGTGAACAGGCTATACGTATTTCTTCCCTGCAGTGACTTCTATAAGTAGGGACCTGCCAAAGTTGTGTTATTTTTTCATGACGGAATAATTCGAGTTTAAACACGTACGCCATTGTATTACTTCTTTTACTGGACTACAACACCGACAAACTCCGGCAAGTTGATCCTGACGACAGAATAATACTAAAATGCCTGTACCACTTTGTAAAAGTGAGATCTTACACCTGTGAAAACGCGGCAGGTAATATCATCCCCTGTCATCATCAAAATATGGGTTACCACCTTTTTTTTGCACTAAAAATGTTGGACAGTAAGCTGTAAGCGATTTGTTGACATGGCTGAGATTCAGCACATCGTGACGTCAAATGCGACGTGGTGTTGCATCACCCCGTGTACCGCGTGCTGTGTTGCCAACCTCGCAGACCACTCACCCTGCGTACTTACTTTCCGAAAGGATTTTGCGAAAACGGTTCACCTGAGAGTATTCCGACAAGACGGCCATTTCTGTTGGTTGAGAATTCTGATTCATGTGTCATCTCAAAAATAGCTTATAGCTTACTGTTCACATTTTTCGTACAAAAAACATGGCGGCAACCCCTAATTTCATGATCACGGGATATGATATTACCAACCTTATTTTCGCATGTGTAAGATATGATTCCAACACAACACTATTCACTGATTTGTTGCTTAATCGTGAGTGGTTACTAATAGTCGCCAATATGTTCCTAATCAAAAAATCGTTACATTTCTGCATATGAAAAAAAAATAGAAATAAAATCTAATTAATTCACTTTTTTATAAGTTTAAACATCACACTTCTAATACGATGCCAATACATGGAACTATTTTCCTACCTCGTTGCCAACATTACAGAAAGCATGCCGGTCAGTGTGTTCGTCAAAAATCCACGAAGTAACGTACAGTGATTTTTTTCTCACGGTTTGGTTTAAAAAGAGCGTGAATAGGCCATAGTAACCAAGTCTAGTTAGATATTACAATATTTCTACATGAAAGTAATGGAGATACCTTCAAATGTGACAAGGTTTACTTGGAATTGGCCTAAAATATTATTTAGTTCGACACGCTGTACCAGAAGCACAAGATACTCTGTGATGGAAGCCAAACTGGAAGCAAAAAACCGCGCAGTATCATCACTTTTTATGGATATTTAACTTCAAGGTGCTTGCCAGGTCGGGTCACAACACAGCTTGCATGTGTGATATGTTGTAACACAGGTTCAGTTATTCACAGGTGCAAAAGTGTTTTGTTGATTATTGCTTAATACTGAATGGACTTCGTATGCATATGTAAAATACCTGAAACCTAAGACTGGAATAGTCAAGAATATACTGTTATGTATTATATTGCTACAGTACTTAACCTTCCTACCCATAAACACACAATACAGAAATCTAAACGGAAGTACTTCAAATATTTAAACGAAAATCATACTCATCCCCTTAAAGAAGCTTATTTCAGTTATCATTACACAGCGTACGTAATATTGTAAAACCTGCGTTTCAATAACGAATCGTTGCCAGAATTCGCCATTTGTATGAATGATTAATGAAAAGCCAAGGTTAACTAGAATGTAAAGCACTTAAATTAAAGTTTAAACATTCGAATAGCCAGTATGCACCTCGTTATACAGGTCGTGTATACAGTAATACCTTCTAACGAACAGGAATAACTTTGTGTTACCGAATGGTAAATGAAACAAAATGGATATATATAATGAAAAAAAAAAAAATTAATCCTGGTGGTATAATGAAAAGTTCGCATGTTATTTTGGGTATTAACGTGCCATGGTTTGTCTTGTACGTGAAACTCAAACGTTTGCAGCCCACACACAATTTTAAATTATCAAATTCTAGCCAAATATTTTACAGTGTTACAAAGCTATACAGCATGCAAAACGCGACTATTAATTTTTGTATGTGGAGATCCGAAGCTTTTTAATTATACTCCTGAAGTTGCGCGGGTGAAATCATGCCGTGCACATTTCCATTGTGTTTGCTTGCATGTTTCGCTTTGGACTATTTAAGTAGGCATGTGCACATAACGAGCCGAGTTAGGAAAGTGTTGTAAATATCTGTGTTCTTTGATAGTTTTCTCTATAGTTCCCTCCAAATCACTTTAAGAAAAACTCCTCCAAAAAAAAACTATAAATATATTTCTCAGTGTTCAAGTGCGCATGTCTCCCTAAATGATCACGTTATGACGCACGTCGTACTATATTTTCAATTTTCTACCTCGTTTTCCATAGATAATCGTCTCGCAAATTCGAACCTAGAGTTCGTGATCACTTTGTTTCCGTCGTAACGCTGTATTGTGTAAGTTAGATGTGTAACAGTGGGACTTTGTTACACGCGATGAAAGACCATAGATTAAACTACGCCCTTATGTTTGCACTACTTTTCTCTTGCCGCTCAAAGAACACTGCATACGCAAGCTTTAAAAATGCGATATTTGACCATTTTCACGATCTCCCCCCCCCCCTCCCCCCAAGAATACAATCAATATGACTAACTAAAAAAAAATAGGGGCATAGATAATTATTTTTGATATTTTCTGACAAAAAGTCGTATTTACATAACACTTATTCACGCAAACAACTGTTTCACAGAAAATGTTTCAGTACATCCTCCTCTTAACCATTTTGCTGGTTTCATGTGCCGTTGCCGTCGGACTTTCAGCTTAGTACTTTTAATCTCTTCGGAATTATTTCAACATCAGTTTTCTTCAAGTCACTTTTGCCTTTCTTCTTGCTCGGTAGCTGGCTACGAAATGACTTTTATGTTCCGTTTATTAAGTTTGTCACCCTTGACAGATGTCGTTTTTGGAGACTTTTATGGAAGACGCCATTGCTGAGCACTTCTGGGAAATGAACTTTCGAAAACCCAATTACACTCAATAAAAGTTAACTATTTGTTCAGCCCCTAGCAGACATCTGAATATTTACTCCGGAAACACCGGTGAGGAAATATGCCGGCTTGTTGACATCATAAATTGATTGGCGGGTAATTATTTACCATCAGTTAAGCCGCCGTTGGCTTTATGCAAGCATTTAATTAAATGAGCCTTGTTTAGCAATCAACGGAATTATAAATTTACATTTCAGATTGCTGTTTATTAATGGCCATATTTCAGTGGGACATTGCTCCCTGGAATAACGGTAGATTTTGTTACTTTATTAAATAATTTGCTTAATTAAATTAAAACTTAATTAAATGTTAAAACACATTTGAGTGTAAGTTTTCGTAATTTTACTCTAGCTTTGCTACGCAAACCCGATGTAACACATACTGTGCCAAACACTTGTATCTAGGGTAGTGCAATAATTAGGTTTTTTTTTTTTTTTTTTTTTTTAATCCCCCCACATATTTTAAACCGTAGAATAAATGTGTGATATAAAACGCAATGCAGCTGCGCAGCGAGTTTACGTCGTTGTTTGAATTGCGTGATTTTATCGTTTGTACTCGCAATCTGCGAGACCACGTCACGTGTATGTGCACGATACCAAAATCAATGTATCTCACTTAAAACCGATACTGTCTCTTAACAATTTCATATGTATGCTTGCACTTTGAAAACGTTGTGGTTGAGCGGTTAGCCTGCTCGCTTCCCCCCTCCCCCCAGGCGAACCGGGTTCGATCCCCGGCCGGGTCACTCCCGGATTTTCGCATGTGGGAATCGTGCTGTTCAATGACGCTGGTTGGCGGGTTTTCTCGGGGATCTCCCGTTTCCCACGCCCTTTCAATTCCGAAGCTGCTCCATACTCACCTCAATCACCCTCATCGGCTCGCAATACCTAGCTGTTAAGTGTGGGATGGATCCCAGCATTTTTCTTGTGAAATTTTTGTTTGCATGAATACGCGTATCTCGGTAAATGAATGCTCTGAAAATATGACTTTTGACACTATTTTTTTTTACTTTTGTCATATTAAGAGTATTCGTGGAGAAAAAATCCTTGAAAATGGTCCAAAATCGCATTTTTAAAGCTTTCCTATGCAGTTTCCTTAAGCGGCAAGAGAAAAGTACAAATATACGGTCGTAGTTCAATATGTGACTTTTCAACGCGTGTAATAAAACACCACTGTTACATGTTTAATTTGCACAGAACAGCGTTACGACGGAAACACTGCACGCCTTGCGCGTAGGAGCGATGAGACACTTGGCGTGAGTGTTAGTGTCGCCCGTATCGCTTCTTGACCTTGGACGCAGGGGTCCATCCCACTCTTATGAGTCGCCTATATCTCTTTTTCACTCTTACACTTTAACAGTACTGCATTCGCCGCAATTTATGATATGTTGCGGCAAAGAAAGTTTTTATTAAATATGAACCACTGCGAAATATGAAACACTGCGAAGTAGGTTACCCGCAAACAATATGTTTGTTCTAAGTCAATAATAACCTAGTTTTTTCGTTAAAATAGTTCGGCAGCATTCTTTATGGCGAAGCATTTCACTGCATTTAAAAGTTAAAACCATTATTTAGATTATCTAGTGAAGAGTGAAGAGATTGGGGCGGCTCTTAACAGCGGGGTCTTGAGAGCCGATGAGGGTGATCGAGGTGAGTATGGAGCGGCGCCGGAATGAAGGGGCGGGGGAAACTGGAGATCCCCGAGGAAACCCGCCGACCAACGGCATCGTCCGGCACGATTCCCACTCGCGAAAATCCGGTGACCCGGCCGGGGATTGAACCCGGTTCGCCTTGGTGGGAGGCGAGCGTGCTAATCGCTCGGGCTGTACGTCGTACCCACGTTGAGATCTGAAAACTAAGTAGACGAGGGTCGATGGTATTGGAATTTTTGAATGGAGTCCTACTAAAGGACATCGCCTTTTATCTGTAATCCACGTCACATGCACATACGGTAACTTTTACACGAGAGTTCTATCACTTAATTTCAGACTGGCAATTAGAACTCAAGGGCCCCGCCAACACACGACACTCGGTATTTTTCCGTGCTAATCCCGTACTGGCTAGCTCAATGTGGCAGCCCAAGTACAACGAATCGCCGAAAGGCAAATTCTACTGAGTATGAAAATAGACGCAATATTTTCATATTGGCGCACAACGAGGAAGCCCGACACACACAGTTGGAAGGCAAGTGTGTTCGTCGATGGGTAGGCGAACTAGCAGGACACCGTGCGGGTTGAGAAAACCCACGCCAATAAACTACTTAACTCTTGAATACGCGGTAGAAGCGGAAGAGACAGTAGAAATGACGAAGGAAGTAAGAATGAGCGGTCAGACTACTAACCCGGCACCGGAAGTAGGGGATAGGCGACGAAGAGAGCCAGATAGAAAACACGGAACACACGCAGGCGTCACCTAACCTAGACACTACACCGGTATAGGCTGTTCACGGTAAAGTGAGCACTTTTTAAGGCCCTTCTAAATTTCTTATTTCCATCTTCCTGCTGCTTTTTAATATAAACATTGCAGTGTGACCAAAACACACAGTGTATATATTTCACTACCCGCAAAATGTAATGTCTGAGGCTGCAATAAGATATATTTATTAGTGGCTGATGCCTGTTGTAAGGGCCTTAAAAAGTGCTCACTTTACCGTGAACAGCCTATAGTCACAGTACCGCCAGACTGCATGAAACAGCTGATGGCTATTGTGCAGCAGCTGGAGGCTAACTTGAAGAGAAAGAGTTGCCGCTCAACAAGCAGATCATGGAGGCTGCTATGCTGAATAACAAAACAGTGCTGCAGGCTAAGTTGCAGGTAAACATGCAGAGCATGAAAACGGATTTGAGTACCGACATACAAACGCAGTTAGGAAACCAGTCAGACTGGCTGCAACAGCAAATAGCTGAGTTGCATGAGGAGGTTAAAACTAACCTACAGCAAGTAGCTGAAGATGTAGCAACTGTACTGAATGAAGCGCGAGCGACACGGAAAGAGATAAAGCTAGTAAAGATAAATCACGCCCGGCGAATTAGCGAAGTGGAGGAGCGAATGAAGAGGTTCGACCCACCGGCATGTGAGGCCGTAGTATGCGACATTGTTGCCAAGAAATTTGACTCACTCAGTAACCATGTGGAGTAGGTGGAATAGGCTTCAGGACAGAAACTTAACAGAGTCGCCGGGAATGTCGACGCCAGTTTACCTCAGATAGAGAGTTCGTTTGGACAACAGCTGGCTATAGTCACTGAGAATAAACTGGACCAGCTAGCACTGGTAATAAGTGATGTGCGAAACCCAGGGTTTTCTCCTCAGTCGCCTACCCAGGAAACACCGCGAACCGATGACTGTACAGTACAGCCCATAACCAACACTTCATTTCAAAACCGTTCTGTACCAGTGCAAACAGCAAGTGTACCTACACCTAGTCCACACTTTTCAACTTTATTCAACCGCCCTTTAAAAATGTGAGCGGAACAAATTCCGAAATTTGAAGGCCATGTAAGCGAGAATCCCATAAACTTCTTAGTAAAGTTTGACGAATATGCGGCACTGTTTGGCCTGAGTGACAGTAAAAAGTTACGTTATTTGAGTATGGCACTTTCATATACAGTTTACTACTGGTGGGAGGTTACCCGCAGTAGCGCAAGTACTTTGGCCGAGTTTAAAACAAGGTTCGTAGAACAATATTTTGGAACGCCAAGGTTCAGGGCAACCTTAGGGCGAGACTACAAGTTGAAAAGTGTTTCCCATGCAAGGGCAGGTGCTTGGAAAGTCACATCTCTGAGTTGTATTAACGTTCACGCCACTTGACGCCGCCAATGAGCGATGATGAGTTTATTTGCATGGCGTTACACCAGCTGCCCTATAATTATCAGACGCACTGGACAGGCAGAAAGGATCCTGACTTAGTCTCCTATAGAATAGGACTACTGGAGTTTGAACAAATTGAGAAACTGCAGAGATCTCATGCAGTCAGAGAAGAGTGGGAGGCTGAGCCCGCGGACAGGGTACCGCCCCCTGTATCAAGGCAACCCGCTAGCATATTATAGGGGCAACTTCAGGAACGGCCAGCCTCTTAAGGTGCGACACTTCAGCCTGGACTACGAAAAACCTTACAATAGGGGAAATTATTCAGAACAGCGAGAACCCCAAGGATCGTTCCGGGGTAATAAACATTACTCTGGACGTTGGGCTAGACAAGGTCGATGGCATCGTGGAAGGAGAGGCGATAGTAACAGCTCGGAGGGAGAAGGTTCGTGTGAGGTTCGAAGCCGTGAGACGCCTTCACCACCTAAACCTATCGGCCAAAAATATGACACAGCTAAAGGACGTGCCGAGAAATAAGAGGGCGGTGTTCAGCCCGCGAAAAATGGCCACGTACCATTTTCAGGATCGTCTCTCATAATCAGGTGAACGTTTTGAATACGAGTCCATCCGGTCACCATGACCAACAAACACCGGGTTATTTAGAAAACCAGCAGCCTCTGGATCCCCGTGTCCCTGTTTTCATTCTTATGCAACCTCCCGTAAGCTGGGGAGGAGCAAAACATGCGGGTCAAGTAAAGTCCAGCTATAACCCATTAAATTAGAACGAGCCGGTGATGATAGACCTCGATCACCGGCTCTAGCTGCGCATAATATCTGTAAGGGGTCGGGTGGTGGGGTTGAGAGGCTACTAAATCTAATTAGCACATTAGCAAAGTCCGAGACGTGTTTTATTAACACAGTAGTACTAAACGAGATGGACAGGGAATTTTTTTAAGTGGCCCGGCGGAAGCTAATGTTTGTGTACAAGAAACCTTATGTCCGAAATTAAAACTTGTTGTTTGCGGTATCACTGTCCCATGTTTGCTCGAGAGCGCAGCTGAAGTCTCTTGTGTGGCAGGAACTTTCGTAAAAAAAATAACGACTACAGGTTTTGATTTGCCTGTTGTACCTGTTCCACGACTTCGAATAATTGCCCCAACTTCTAAATCCAGCCCCATTGTAAGCCGACAACTAGCGCTAACTATAGGAGGTCTGGGCAGTACTAAGATGGCACTAGCACTTGTTATTAAGGGCTTAACTAAACAAGGTATACTAGGAACTTAATTTCTGTCACGGTACAATATTTGTTTGGATTTTGGCGGATGGCTAGTGCGTACGTCTGGTGATGAAGCAAGCTGCGTGACGACGCCTGAATGTTGACAGTATTCGAAGAAAGTGGTTTGCCAATTACAGCAAGTAGAGTATCCTGTACAGCGAGCTCCCTTCATGTAATGTTTTTGCTATGCCAGAGGAAATATTTGAAGCCATTTCAGAAGTGACTGACATAACCTACAGCGAGAAATATTATTTTAGAACGTTTACTATTTTCACACAAGCGAGTGTTTTCAGAGAAGCCTGGACGCAACAAACTTTTTAAGGCAGAGATTAAAGTAGAACCGGGCTTTGTATTTCATTGTTAAAGTTACCCGATACCGGCAAAATATCTACAAGAAGCCGAGGCCTATTTGAATACCACGTTGTCTTGGGATGTTATACAAAGTTCTACAGCCCATTTTGTAATCCCGTGGTATGCGCGAAGAAGAGAGACTGCTCGGTGGTGCGACTCTGCTTAGACGCACGTAAACAGAATGACATTTCCTAAAAAAAGTCACGTGAGAGTCCGAGGCCGACAGCTGAATTATTGAGGCTTTATCAAGGGGCACACTGCATAACTACGATCGACCTCAACTCATGAATACTGGCAAATTCCGTTGGCAGGAGAGTCGCAAAAATACACCGCATTTTTATTTGGGAGCCGACAGTTCTGTTTTAAAGTTCTACCATTTGGCCTCTGCAATACAGTGGCGCAGTAAATGCGCTGCATGAACATCACGCTTGGCGAAGATTGTGCAGACTACGCACGTTGTTATGTTTACGATATTTCAATTACTTCCAGAACATTCGACGAGCGTGCAGAACACCTGAACACAGTACTAAGGTAATTCGCAGCGTCTGGCATGACCGTAAAACTTAGAAAGAATTTATTTTGTAGGGAAGAGGTGCCCTTCCTTGGCCATATCCTAACGCCCGAGGGAATCCGAACTGCGCCCGACAAGTTGGCAGCCATTACAAATTTACCTACTCCTGAAAAACCTAAAACAGACGAAAGCCTTTCTCGGAGTAGTGGGGTTTTATAGGAACTATTCCAGTAAAGTAGAGGGGGTGGCCTCCCCTTATTTGAACTGCTACGTAAAGACACGGTTTGGCAGTAGTCAGAAATTCAGCACAAAGCTTTTGAAGACACCAAGTCACTGTTTTTGCCAGAATATGTAATATCTCACCCCGTACAGAATGCCCCCTACTACTTATACGCTGACGCTCCAGACTACGCTCCTGGAGCTGAACTCGCACAGTTAAGTGAAGATGGGACTTAAAATACGGCTGCGATGTCAAGCAGCGCGCTAAATAAAGCGGAAAATAATTACACTGTAACTGAGAAAGAGATGTTAAGTGTTGTTTGGGCGCTGCGACATTTTCGCAATCTATTACTTGGGGAACGAGTTGTGCTACAAACCGACCACCAAGCCCTCCTAAGCCTGATAACTTTTTTTATTATTTTTATTTATTTTAATTAAAATTGTATTATTTTTATTTGTTTTAGTATTATGGTTTGAAAAAATTATAATTGTTATAGTTTATTTGTACTGCGAAGGTTTATTTTGTTTTCTTATAAAGTAAATTTTTTGTTGTACCTTTTGTATCAGGGTAGATTAAATTTAGAGTATGTATATATTAATCTCGAATTGATTTGATTTACATTATTATGTTATATATATATTTAGCAGTAGACTAACCCGTTGGTCCTTTCTCGTACAAGAATTTGACTTAGCATTCCGACATATGAAAAGTTCGGAGAATAAGGTGGCTGATTATCTTATCCGTATTCCAGACGGGCGAGACGGAGAAAAAAAGCTGCAAAGAGGAACGAATGCTCTGTAGCGCACGCAGGAAAACAGTCCAAAGCTACCGCTGTAATAAAGAGGATTCTCGCTAACATTAAGGAAAAACAATGTAAAGACCAGTTTTGTAGTAACGTAGTCGCGAGATTAAAGGACGCACCTGATACGCATCCATTGTGGTATTCCTTTTGCACGAACACAGATGGCGTTTTGTTGCAACACAGTTTAAGGAAGAGAGAGAATTTGATGAGGAGTGGAAGCTAGTCATTCCCACCAGCGTACAGACTGAATTAATTACAGATACGCATCAATTGCTTGGTCATGTTGGAGTAACTAAAACGTACGAGGCTTTGAGGCGGCAATTTTTCTGGAAGAAAATGCTGAAGTTTATGTCTTTAATAGTTAAGGCGTGTAACTTATGCCAGCGGTGCAAACACCCAGAAGAACATTTGGTGGGTGAACTATATCCTATTTTACCAGACTATCCGCTAGACCTAGTTTCGGTCGATTTATATGGTCCACTGCCACGATCTAAGGCAGGTGTTATTTATATTTTTGTAATAATGGATGTGTTCTCTAAATGTACTAAATTATACCCCATTGTTCAAGCCAAAGCAAAGACTGTGCTGAGTAAACTGGATTCATTTGTCCAAGAGGTCGATAAGCCGGGGTGCGGCTTGTCAGACAGAGGATCTCAATTTACCGGGAAAATATGGCAACAAGGTTTACGCGTAACAAATATTGTTCCTACCACGTCAGCTGTCAAAAATCCCCGCGGTTACCCCGTCGAGAGATATATGCGTAGTCTGGGAAATATTTTGACAATATACTGCCATACCGCACAACAGAGCTGGAGAAACAAAGTACCTCTCATTGAATATGTGCTTAACCACACCGTCCACGATTCAACCTCTCTGACCCCTTACGAGATAATTACTGGGAAGCGATCGACGGCATTTGAACCAGCCGTTTTGCGTAAGTGGCCAGGAATATTGGCAGAAACTCAAGAAAATTTAGATGAGTTGAGGGAAGAACTGATTAAGCTGGCAAGACGAAGACTGCACATTTCCGCGGATTACCGCGTTAAACGCGCCAAGAAATCAAAAGTTAGTAAATTGGAGCCCGAACAACTCGTATTAGTAAAGACAAGTCATATAAGCAGACACTGGGATTTTCTTAAGGCCAAGCCTTTTCCCATTATTCGCAGGGCCACATGAAGTGCACACTAATTTTTACGAGTTTGTCGTGCCCGGCACTGATGACGTCAAGGGCAGATTTAATTTGACAGCATTGCGTGTATATTACTAACGTGAACCGTTAGAGTAATATTTATATTTTCCGTGCAGCCGCAGGAAGAGTGCTGCCGAGTGCATAGACACCCCTGGACTGAGCCACGAAGTTAAATTAATTAAGTGAGAGCCTCCCCTCCAAGAAAACGCCGTGCATTATGCATTATTAAATAAAGATGTGATGCCTAGCCTATACGAACCAGGATAGGGTGCTGTACGTAAAGTGACCAAGAAGGGAAAGCGGACGTCGTAAGCGCAGAGTCAGCGGGGAACCTGTCAGTCTACAAGGGAGGAAACGAGTTAATTCTACCTGGTCCACAGTGTAACTGGTACCTGTCGCGCACTTCATAGAAGTCTCCCTCACCATTGTCCTGCTGTCAACCAGATCTGTGGATTCACAAACAAGAGCAAAGAGGGGTGGGCCCAATTGTACACAAAGAAAGAGCTCTTTTCCTTAACTCAGATACACACTGTTATTGAAATAATAACACACAGTGGTCCTTTCAATGTTGGTGCAGCTGTCGTCTAGATGTCTTCCTAGAATATCCTCTTTAGAGCATCGTCGAGTTGTTTGTCTATAATGTTGATGCCAGTATTCCTGCCATGCTTTTGTGTATAGCATTTAAGATGTTTATTCATCTTCTTTCTTCATGTGTCGCTATGACTGTTAATGTGTCTACTTGTTGTTTATCGGTTGTGGTTGCAGCGATACTTGATATGTTTACATTTTGCTAGCGCCGCAAATCCTCCGGAAACTGAGTTAAAAATTGAAAGTGTGTGTAAATATTCCTGTATGTGTTGTTGAGATTTCTTCTCTGATTGTTGTCATCTTTTGTTATTGATGCCGACCAGATTTGATGGCCTAATCGTACCTAGCCAATAGTCTATGTATACCGCAGAGACAGCAACTGAGTGTGCGACGAAGGGTTTATGCAACGAGTGTATTAAGTGTGTACCTAGCCGAAGCCGACATCCTAGCGGAGCGCTCGCAGTGGTTTGGGGCGAGAGGCGACACTGAACTGTAAACACTTCACTAGCGACACACTTCGCTGCACTTCACAATCATGCGCACGCCAACTGGAGGCTAGAGCGCCTCTACAGACTGCGGTTGTACGAGGTAGCTATGCGCTGTGGACTTCTGTTGCCGTAATTCAGCTACAACTCAACGCTGATGTTGCCCGGTTCCCTCAGCAAAATGTCTTGTCGGGTTTGGCGGCATTTTGACCCTGTGTTCTGTAAACAACGAATCTACGTGAAGCCAGCCGAAGGGGGCAGAAGCCGTGCGTGTATTGGGCGCACTGTTCGTGATTAGACGCCTATCATCCGGAGAGGCGGCCACGTGTGACCATCTGCGCCAGACACAACACGACATAAAAAAAAAAGTACGAGCAGGAAAAAAAAAAAAAGGATGGCTGGTAAGTGGCAATCTTAGCCCGCCAAGGCGGTATCTGAACTTTCTTCATACTGCTAATTTTGAGCAACGATGCAATTGAACTGGCATAAAATTTTATGTACCTCACAGGATTTTATTATATAGTCACATTCATATGTGGAATAAGGACTTGTCAATTGTTAATGATTACACAACACACATGCTGATTAAAATGACTGAGACACATTATACATGTTCGTCTATAAATTGTATGTTTATGTTTGCAATTTGAGTGTTTTTTCTTGTTAATGAAGTTCATGATGTATTATTGATTGAGGATTTGACTCGTTATTGTTCATTTTCCTCTTGTTTCAATTTAATTGATTCTCCCCGCAATTTGCTTTTAAAGAGTTAAAAAAACAATTATGGAACTATTTTTATAATTTTGTCATATTAAGTGTATTCTTGCAGAAAAAAAATGCGTCATAATGGTCAAATAATGCATTTTTAAACCTTGCGTATGCTGTTTTCTTAAGCGGCAAGAGAAAAGTACAAATATACGGACATAGTTTAATCTGTGGGTTTCCATCGCGTGTAATAAAACCCCACTGTTACAGATCTAATTTACACAGTACAGCGTCACGACGGAAACACTGCGCACCTTGCGCATAGGAGCGATGAGGCGCTAGGCGTGCGTGTTAGTGTCGCCCGTATCGCTCCCTCGCTTCTTGACATTGGACGCGCAGCTACACAGTCCCCTTAATGCACTAACAGGTCGCCCTGTTGTTGTAATCTTCTAGCTTCGGTTGCAAGAAAACAGACCAAAAATTTTTGCGTGGCTGTGTAACACCTTGGCGTACGGCAAACTGAGTGACTCGTGTGGTGAGCGCGTTGCCTATACAGCACACTAAAGACTGTTCACGATAAAGTGACCACTTTCGAAATCAACTTTTGAAAAACGTAATTGCACTTAACTGCGTATATTTTAACGGGCAGACTGACTGGCCTGTGCCTGGCAAAGTTGGCAACAACTGAAGGAAAGTAGTTCGACACCTTAGCGTTGAATTAAAAATATTAGGCAAACATTTGTGAATACCGGATTTTTTTTTTTTTACTTTATGTGTTTTTTATTTAGATAATGTAAGAAATAAGCGAACCTTTACGTAATTACTTTGCTCTTAATTTTACAGGTTCACTTGACTGACCCATGAATAAAGTGATAAGGCCCATGGGAATGTTAATTGTACATATGGGGGAAGAATACACAATGTGTCTACAAGTAGATCTTAAGCAGTGCTTTCAAAAGTGTTCTGTTGACTGTGACAGCCTTCAGCTTTTACTAAAAGATACAATCGTGCTTATTGACATGCAGTTCCGTAACCAATTCATTAGTGACAAAAATACTTTGACTTGGTTTAAATTTTCTTTTTACTATGGGCGTATATCGGTATTTAGTTATAGGCTGTTCACGATAAAGTGAGCACTTTTTAAGGCCCTCCTAACTATATCTTATTGCAACCTCAGGCATTAAATGTTGAGGCTGGTGAAATGTATACACTGTGTTTATTTGTCACATTGCAATGGTTGTATTAAAGAGAAGCAGAAAGATGGAAATTGGTTGAAAGGAGGAATATAGAAGGGCCTTAAAAAGTACTCACTTTACCGTGAACAGCCTATAAGTTAGAAGTTCTGAGTGTTCTGCTACGTTGGCAAGTGATATTGTTTATGACAGACGAAACGCTCAGTCGTTTTATTTTGTTTATTTCTGGAGCATCATAATCACGGAACGTTTCGAATGTTTTAAAGCATTACCAGCACACCCATTTTATCCTTATATAAATTATAAATTAAATATTATTATTTAGATATAAAATAGAAGCATTAGTTGAATTTTATAAAAAATAATATGCGTTTATAGTTAACAGAAGCGTAAAACGGTTGTGATATATGGCGTATTTAGGAAACAACTGGACACGTACATGGTGGGATTTTTCAAAAGTTTGATTCAAAAAGTGGGAAGAACTGCGGATAAACTATACATACATCAGCTTTAGTCTATGGTATAAACCGTGATTTGGCAATATGGGTCATGCCCTATGACGACCGTACACCACTAGGCATGGGAGATGTGCGTTCGCTCGTGTTGCGGTTTTGCAGGGGTTTGTGGGTAAGGGCCACAAACCAGCGATAATATATTCGCACGTGTGTTTGGCGGGTTGAGAGGAGTGTCCGACGTAAGTCGCCTGTCCGCCGCAGTGGCGCTGCAATCGACTGTCCGACGTCATGGCTAGAGCTGTGCCAACTTCGCCCGCAGAAATTCTCCACATCGCCGAACGAGCGAGCGAGTTGAGTGATGAAGAGATTCGGGTGGCTCTTAACAGCGAGGTCTTGAGAGCTGATGAGGGCGAAGCGAGGTGGGGATGGGGAGAAGCACCGGAATGAAAGAGCTTGGAGGAAACGGGATATCCCCGAAGAAACCCGCCGACCAGTGAAATCGTCCGGGACGATTCCCACTTGCGAAAATGCGGGATTGAATGCGGTTCGCCTTGGAGGGAGGCGAGCGCGCTAACCGCTCACCCACCGCGGCCCCTCGCCAAACGAAAATCACGAGCAATTCTTTTATAGTCCGTTTGCGGTTAATTCCAACATTTTTGAAGCCCTGCTTAAGTTCTGCCACCAGGATATTCCTCTGCCTAATGCAGAAAAAGCTTAACAGTTTAGAAATTACACCAACGGGACAGCTCACCACATTCGTGCGCGCTCAGTGTAATAATATTTTGCATAAGAATTATTTCTTGCTAGGCGCTACCAACACACCTATTTTCTACTTGTCTTTTATTTATGTATTAGACGTTTTTATGCTAACAGAAGTATACAACTCTGGTGATACTTGATATTTAGGAAACAATCAAGAACGTCATACATGGTGCAATTTTTCAAAGGTTCAATTGAGAAAAGTGAGGCGATACCTCGAATAGACTATAACATATGACCATAATAAAGAGTACAGAGAATGTAAATGCTGTTCATTTTAAAGTGAGTACTTTTAAAATTAATCTTAGAAAAAAGTCAGTGGCCCTGCCTCCATGTACGTTAACGGGTGCACTGAGTGGCATGCGCCCAGTAAAGTTGGCAAGAAAGGATGGGAAGTAGTTCCCTATCTTAATATCGAATTAGAAGTGTTAGGTAACCATTTGTGATAACTTAAGTAATTTCTTTCTCTTTCTGTGTTTTTTATGCATCGTAGTGTAAAAATGAGCAGATTTGTAAAATGTTTACTTTTATAATAATTACACAGTTTCCCTTGACCGACGCATGAGGTCCATGGCAATGTTACGTTCACGTAAGGCGGAAGAATACACAACCTGCATACAAGTAGATCTCAAGCAGGGCTTTCAAAAGTGCTGATTTTACCGTGAAAAAACATATATCTATATGTGAGAGGGTTAAGTCCCCTGCGAAAACCTAAAACGTATTGATTCTGAGAAAATTGAGTTATTAATAATAAATAAAGTAACTTAACCGTCCTGAAATGGACATACTTGGAAGTTAATACATAATAACTGAAGGTACTGTAAGATGAAAAGATGGAGAAAGTGGCATATTACTGGATTCAGAGAGTGTAACAATATGTACCGTTGATAAAGATTAACTTAACCTAACCTAACATAAAAAAAACCTATGTTGTTCCAACTTAAAATACCGAGTGATGTTATTCTACGCTCAAGGCAATTAGTTACAAATTAACCTATTCAGTGTATATGTATAGTTACAAGGCGCGAATGGTAAAGTATTTTCCGCCATACAGCAATTGTAGCTTTTCTACATTTGCTCAAGAAAGAGTCAACTACGTAAAAAAAGTTCTTAATTTGTATAAAAAATGCTTAACTTTCTTATATTTGAGGTATGGTATATTATTATTATTTCCACACTACGCATCAGTTAAAAACCTCCATTAGAGCTCAACAAGTCCACTAGAAATTTTTTACAGCGTAGTTAATTTTAAATTGTGATAAAAGTACATAATTTCTTGTCTTCGGAACTAGAAATATTACATCTTTTAAATTTGTGGGTTCAACGTCAGAAATTGCAGCTTAAAAATAATTAAAAGCAAAGAATACCATAGGAAATATTTCAGCAAATAATTCAGTATAACAACATGCCACCTTTAACATGGATGTAATCACCTGTTTCCTCGTCATTTTCACACTGTCGTGATAATCTGAAAATCATCAGGGAGACGTTGTTCACCAGTTATTGAAAATAAATTTGCACAATTTTCCGTTTGATCTCCAGATCAGCCAACACGTATTTACAGAAACATTAGCGGCTTAACGAAATGTTTGGTTCTGGAGACGTCCAGTGGCGCAGGTCCTTGTCAAAATCCGCATAAGTCGTGTGTCCGAAAGTTCTATCGACCTTGACAATCTAGCGGTTATGTAGAATTTTCCCATATGTGTCAGCCTCTGTAGCATCGGGGAAGCAATTGCTATTATAAGCTGTTCACAATAAACTGGGCAATTTTGTAAGCTCTGCTGAATATACAGGATGTTTATAAAAGAACTCCGGTTTTACACAAGCAGTTTTCGGTATGAAGCACAGATAATATTACTGAAACAACAATATGAGAAGAGAGGTCATACCTTCAAGTTTCTACGGTGTTCAGTACACTTCGATTTGTGGCCCTGCACACGTCCAAATGGGATTCAATCTCCTCCCATGTTCGTGCCAGCATGTCAGGTGGCATGGCTTCGACTGCTGCGATAATGTGTTGCTGTATGTGTCGAACGTCACGTATCTTCTCCGCGTACACCATGTTCTTAATATGTCCTCAGAAAAAAAAAATGTACGGGGGCCATGTCTGGAATTCGCGGCGGCCACACAATCGACCCGCCCCTACCCATCCACCTGTTCGGAAATCGTGTGTCTAACACATGTCGAACACGATTGCTGCAATGGTGCGGTGCTCCATCTTGTCGGAAAAGAACCAAACCCTTTTCCGCTTCAATGTCACCCAATTGCGGAAACACAAAGAGTTCTAACATATCACAGTAGACGTCCCCAGTGAATTGTTTTTCCGGGAAAGATAAACGGTCCCACAACACGGTCGTACATCAAAAAGCACCAACATTAACCTTCAGCGAGTCGCGCTGATGTTCAATAAATGCACGTGTTCGCTCCTCCATCTCCCCCCACCCCCCAAAAGTGCGGTAGTTAAGACGATTCACAGCCCCACTCGTATGGAATGTCGCTTCATCAGCAGAAATGGCATGTTTCATGAAGTCCTCATCTTCCTCAATCTTGTTCAGCATGCAGACAGCGAACTCGACTCTTGCTTGTTTGTCCATGTGTTTCACGTCATGCAATAGTTGTAACTTATAGGCGTACAAGCGAAGCCTTTTACGTACCACTTTATGCACACTCGACTTCGGAATCCCTAACTGCAAACTGCGCCGTGCTAATGACGCTTTTTAACCCAGTCAAGTTAGATCACATATGACCTAAACCCACAACAAAATAATGTAAAGCAAAATTTTGGCACAATCATAGTACTAGCCTTCGTGAACAACATATCAAAACACTTGAACTTTCTCGTGTTCGCGTCCTAAATGTTTAGGCCCGTAAAGTTCCTGGGGCCTAAGATTTGCACTATTTTACTCTATCTCGTATTGTTACGCAACGGATAGTGCGATTGAGCTCGGTTTGATCTCAAATTAAGAGAAAAACTTATCAAAGTTATCGATATGCAGTTTATATAAAAAGTAATGTTGCAATGTATCGTCAAAAAAGAAATAATTGTTCAAAACTAAAATTTCTCTGAAATAATGTCAAACTATTGGCTTTAGCTGCTTTGAAATGAATTTTAGGCAAGCATAGCACCAAATAAAAATTATTGTCCGTTTGATGCCCTTTCCAACGGCATATCTACTCGTGCTGTATGACTAATGGTTCTAAAACTGTAGACAAACTACGTGACGCATGCGTCTCTTTCAACGATGGTGTGTTGTAATTCCAGCCCAACCTAAATGACACTGCAAGGGCAAGCGCTTCCTGAAAAACCACGCTGGAAGGAACAGTGATATCTTGTTACAGTTCAATCTGCGAGTGAGTTGTATACGAGTGACAGTGTAGTATATCTTAGTATATACGATTTATAAATACTGGAATGTCATACTGTGAGGATGGATACGTCAGCAAAATGTGTAATATGTGACAGTTCTCTTAATAGTGGGCTTTTAAGTAGCCTAAAGTGTTTTAGAAAGGCATTGTAAGGTTAAGAGAAGCAAATGAAAAAAGGAATGGTAACCTAAATGATTCCTTTCCTAGCCAGGGAATCGTCACAGTACATTTACAATGCAGGTAAGCATCTTATATATATATTAAAAAAAAACTATTTAGTATACAATTGCATGTCTCGGACCAAGGCCGTAGAATATATGTCTGGACACTCGAGTATCTAATAATGTTAGCGAATTGACCCCCATATTGACTGATTTAGTTCGTGCAGTAGCCACAGAGCGCTGCAACCAAACTAGTGTTGTTAACATTGCTGGCATAGGTATAACGTCATAGAGATATGTATGTCATTGTACCATTTTAAGAAATAATTGCAATTCCCCTCCCTATGTTAGCCATATCAACAGCACTACTTCGGTAGCAGCGCTCTGCGGTTGGGTTCATGAACTAAATAGGTCAATAAGTGCGTCAACTTTTCAAGCTAGTGTCCAGATCTGTCTTCTACGGCCGTGTCTCGAACAATGCGAGTTTTGCGTTGCCTGCGAGATTACATAAGGCTTTCGCATTGGCTATCTCGACGAGTGTTCCTAGGTGTAGTTCATGTACCTATTGCCGTTAGAGTGAAGGTGTCTACTCTGTTTATTAGCAGTGTGTCATATGGAGCGTAACATTAAAATTGTTGTGTCGGTTTTCAAATGTTTTGGTCAATTTTTTTCAATGAAATGAACATAAAAATCATTTTAGCGTGCCTGAGTAAACATTATAACTTCTTTAAAAAGTTTTCCCTAATGAATAAAAATTATTTTATGTAGCCTGGAAGAAGCAAATATTGATACCCTGCTGAAAATTTTTCGCGTTTTATTTATTTATTTATTTGTACTCCGTGTATTTATGTCTGCCAGTCAGCTACATAACCACACTATCGTTGATAAAATTAATTCTCTTGTACTTTACTGATTTAATTAAAATAGTTTTATTTGAAATTTCGTCATTTGTTTACAAACAGATTGTGTCACGCTACCTAATGTGTTAATATTGTCGATTACCTATTTTTCACGAGTCTATAATTCTTTGTCGTATTATTTCAATTTTATCATATCATTTTGCCAATGTCGCACAATTCCAAGTTTTAATTTATTACTCTCATATATTATAGTTATCAGAGCCGTACTGAACAGCGTAAAACAGCAGGACGTTATAATTTTGCAAAGGAATCTCACTTATATATATATATATACAAGAAATGGAGGAATTGGAGCTAATAATGCCAACAGACGAGTTTGACAAGTACACCAGAGGAGGATATTTTACCATTAGACGTAACCATAAATTCTGGGCTGGCACATGGTCTGAATAAGTTATCGAACAAGACCTAATGCGACCTCTCAAAAGTCAATGTGGTCTCACCCATGGATGAGGTATTACAGAAAGTACTTGGCTCACTACATCCACTCATTTCCAGGGTGTTTGAAAATGTGCAATGTACTGGGGGAATTTTGTGAGATGACGTCTCAAACGAACGAGCAGGTAATTTGTAATGCTGAGTATTGTTGATGTATTATAGTTGTTGTAAGTACGTAGAAGAGTAAAATTATTCCATTAATTTCAACGCGTTGATTTTCGAGACTCTCGTCGCACCATGGTGGACAGGCGTGACGCAAGAATTCTGCAAGACTGGCTAGAATTTCACTCTCCATTCCAACATGAGCATAACTTGCATTCTTTATCATCTGGAATGTCTGCTGATTCAAGAGTAAATTGTGATAATGCTCAAGCAATTGGTGAGAGCTTTGCAGGCTATCGTGGGTAAGACGTCCGCAGAGGCCAAGATTTCTCGGAAAGCCAGAATTAATTCCCTTTCGGTTACGCATAACACCGTCATTATTAACGATAAAGTAGTTCCTGCCAGCGAAAACCAGCTTTTCATGCGGATAGTATACACAATGAAGAGTAACACAGAAAAGACTGAGTATTTCAAGTACGAGCTTTCTCCACAGCCACCTGCTCGTTTTGATGGTCCATATATGAGAAAGACAGACAAATCTGCCTTTGCCACACTTTTCAAAAATGTTTCGCCAGAAGAAAACGTGGCAGTTGGCTTTCCTACTTTTGTTATCGATGGAGGTTATATACTTCATCCTGCAACTACAGCATGACCACGGCTGGCTAATTACGGTCAGATCTGTGGCATGTATGAGGGACATATAACCAATAATTACCTATCCGCAGTGGTGGTATTTGATGGATATAATGTGAAACCAGGGACGAAAACCCACGAGTAGGCTCAGCGGGCAATGAGGAGGTCGTGTCCTGATATCGTATTCGGTAAACAGACTATGGTGACAACTGCACAGGAAGATTTCTTAAGTAATAAGAATAACAAAGGCCATCTTATAGCAATGCTTAAATTACGTTTAGTGGAGGCTGGTGTCCGAGTTGTTCAAGCCAAAGATAATGCAGATGTCCTTTTAGTTACCACTGCACTCGACATAGAGCTATCAAGGGAATCCTGCCATACTTGTCGGTACCGATATGGATCTCCTAGTTATGCTATTTTATTGGAACAGGCCCAATGGAGATGTGAAAATGTTGCAATTCAAGTACGAACAAAACTTCTGCGAAACTGTATGACATCTCTGCAATCCAAAAAGATATTGGCGACATGCAGAGTGCAGTCCTGTTTGCGCATATTGTCACCGTAGGTGATAAAACATCTTTAATTTATGGAAAAGGCTAAATAAAAGCATATAAGTTGCTCCAGAAAAATGTAAGCCCACGTTCGGAAGTAGTTAACATCTTCAGAAGCCCTGCATTTCATCCTGAAGGGGTAGCCAACACTGATGAAAGGCTTGTTCGAGCTCTGTATCCTGGTGGAGATAAATTTGATAATATTGGTGATCTGCGACTACACCTGTACAATCCTACAGTTGCTAGACAGGCTCTCACGGCCTCTTTTGAGCTCGCAGTACTTCCTCCAACTAAAGCAGCGCTCTACCAACACTCACTGATGACATATTTTCAGGTAGACCCTACTGTATACGTGTGTGTATGAAAAGAGTTATTTAAATTTTACATACAAGTGTCTAAACATTTTCTGCGTTTTCAGATGGCGGGGGAGTTAATTGCCGTCTACGGACTGGGGATGGCATTTTTCTAACTCATAAGATACCCTCATGCCAGTGCTTACTACATTGCCTCCATCCCCGAGCTTTTGGATGCGGATTATTGCCTGCACATGCAAACGTGATTGCAATGCTCGGTATAGTTGCAGAAAGCAGGTGAAAGATGTTCTCACATATGTGTGGACATTGCCGAGCCACAAACTGTTTAAACGCAGTGAGTTACGAACTGGACACAGATGACCTGTAATTTGACAATTGTATGTAAATTGAGTATACAACGGAGATGATTTTATATTTATATTAATCAGTGAAAATATAAATAAATCTACAACAAACGAAAAACGTAGTTTATATTTGTTTGTTTCTATGCCGTATAGAAACATCTCCACTATGCCATCTTTATCTTTATCCACCTTCAACTGTGTATGTACGCTTTAATTTGAGACAACTATAACTAATTCAGTTTATTGTGTCAGAGAATGAGTACGTGTGGAATGCAGTATGGGCGTGAGATGATGCAAGCGTCAAGTAATTTGGTTACAGTTTCAGAACTATCAATTGCACAGAACAAGTAGATATACCGTTGGAGAGAGAATAAAACGGAAAACAATTTTTATTTGGAGTTATGTTTGCCTAAAATTAATTTTAAAGCACCTAGATACAATAGTTTGACATTATTTCGAAGACATTTTAGTTTTGTACCTTCATTTGTTTTTTAAAGATATATTGCAACATTACTTATCATATAAACTGCACAGTGAAATATTTTATAAGTTTTCCTCTTTAAATTGAGACCAACCGGAATTGAATTGCACTACCCGTTGAGTAACAATGTGAGATAGAGTAAAATAGTGCAAATCTTAGGCCCCAGGATCTTTCAAGGCCTAAAAATTTAGGACGCGAAAACGAGAAAGTCCGAATATTTTGATATGTTATTCACGAAGTTTAGTAGTATCACTGTGCCAAAATTCAGCTAGTCACGGAAGGAAACTCAAACTCCGTGGCAGTGACCACAGCTCTCACCAACTGTCATACCAAGCTCTAGATATTCAGTAGAGTTCATTACATGTTTAGCAGAGTTTAAAAAACAAAGGTTTTTCCAATCCCATTGATACTGTAGAGATTTTACCCCCAAAAATTGTGAGAAATGAACAAACCACAATAATGTTTTTTTTCTTTATATGGGGTTACATTTTTTTTTAAATCTATTTTCATATAATACCCCAAAAATACAAAGGGTGCCAGTAGAGGCACGAGAGTAAATTTAAGTTACAATTTACCACTTTCCCCAAAAAGGACTAAATATAAAAATTGGTAAAAATTGAGTACACAATCATTACCTAAATTTTTAATATTACTTAACTCGTATAAATGTCCAAACTTGTGTTTTGCCCTGTATTTAAAATTTAAAACATGTATATCAAAAATATCTCTACTAAAACATGGCAGTAAAATGCCTTCTGCCTATTTTCCCCTTTCACATTTTAAATGTGAGTGTGGTGTGCGTTTCCTCCTGTCGCGTGTCCGGTGCTGTGTGTCCTCTCAGGGTATCGACACCCATCATATATAGTCCAGGCTTAGTGATGTAGAGTGTGGAGGAACATGGATGAACAACATGGAGGTTTTGCTGGAAGTACAAAAATCAGTTAATTTAAATATCTTGATGACGTGTGCCGTGGCGTCGTAGAGTTGCCTAGCAACGGCCATGAAGGGTGGGAGCCACTGTGGTGGTGTGTAGAGGGGGGGGGGGGACGTCAGCTGATCGCACCAGCAGTGCTGGAACCAAAGTCGAGCAAAGCAGTCGCGCTGCCCGTCAGCTCCTCGCTCGCCGTCTAAAGGGGACAGCATACTGGTAAGTCTTCATAACCCTGGTAGCTGAGCATTCTCAGGTGGCGGATAGCTGGTTAGTTGGATATTAAATACTGAAGTCGGAACGGTGATATTCTCCAGCACCGTTACATCCTCTCCCCCTTCAAAGCGACAGTATGGTCGGCCGCTTTCCGCGTCCTACGATGCCGGGTGACCAGTCCTAGTCGGATCGGCAGCACAAACCACACACGCAAAATCTTCTTAATACGGCGTCCATAATTTCTCACACCATGACGGCGACTATTAAAATAGGCTCTTAAATACCACACACTAAACACAATCTCTCTTACTAGGCAAAAAAAATACAAGGGCAAAAATTCGTAAAATCTTAAATAATTCTTGTCTTCTACAAGATATTATTTAGAAACTTTTCCACTTTCATTATTTCTTAAATATACTAGGTATTTTTAGGTCACTTTCTTAAAATTCGTAGGGCTAGGGCAAATTTCTATTTACATTTCCATGAAGTCTTTCGGTATGCGTAATACGTACCTTAAATTTTTTATGTGGAAATTGTAGCTCTGACACAAGCAATGTAACGGGAGTCAAAAATCGTACAACTTTAAATGGACCGGATCACTGTGGTGCTAACTTTGAACTAAAATAATCAACTTTAGAGCTGAGAAAATGAGTTTGAACCGTAATTAAATCACCATTACACAGTGTAACATCAATCACTACGCTGTGAATAAAATTTTTTCCTTCAGTTTATTATGATGAAAAAGTACATTATGAGCGACTTCCTCCCACAATCTATTCAAATCCTTATTTGCTACATTTTCCACATATAAGGGTTGCAACGCCCAAGCATTTAAAAGGGGGTGTAAGATGTGCCTTCCCAAAAAAACTTCAGATGGCGTGCGTTCATGGGCACTATGAATTACATTATTCAAACACAACACAAGATTATATAAAATAGTGTCGAATTCTCTCTCCGTGTCTAACTGAAAAGAACGCAATGCTACCTTAATAATTCGGTTCACTCTCTCAACTATATTCGCCTGTGGAAAATGCGGCGAAGTATTAATCATTTGAACTCGGCACGTAAGCAGTAAGTCACGGAATTCTTGTGGCACAAAATACGAAGCATTGCCAGTGACGACAAACACTGGGGACCCGAAAAACAGAAAGAAAGCGATGAGAAATTATTTTAAAAATTTCTACTACTTTAATGGTGCGCAACGGGAAGAAAAAACAAAATTTGCTAAAACTATCAATTGCTACCAACACGTAGACATCCAGATATACTACGCGGTAAGGGACCCATAACGTCGAGGTAAAGCTTTTTCCATACAAAAGTAGCGGGACTTGCGGAATACTTCCTTTCCTGTCTATGATTTGTAAGTTTCCCCTGTTGACGAGTGACACATTCCCTAACACGTGTTTCAAAGTCTTTCTGTGCGTCTGGCCACGTAGAAATATCCGTTATACGAGCGATGGTTTTATTACGGTCAATATGCCCTCCAAAAAAGGACTCCCGATAATATGTGTACACCATAGATCTTAAAAATTTCTGGGACGAAAAAAAAAAAACGAAATTTTTCCTTTCTTTGATCAATTTCCAATAAAACCTTTATAAATTACGTAACCAGAGGGACCTAACTTAGACATTATTTCCTGACACTCTGCGTTATGTGTCTGGTGGTCTTTTATGTCTACGAAAGCTGCGGGGAAATTTTGTAACGTATTTAAAAATTGTACTGATTCTACATGATTAGGAACTATTTCATTTACTACATTAATTTTCTGGATTTCAGCGGAATCGCTAGCATTCACTTTATATTCATCACTGCAAAACATACGCGATAATGCATCAGCTACTAAATTGTCTCCTCCCTTGATATGGCGAGCATCAAATTTAAAACGGGATAATCTCACTAAACAAGGCGCAAGGCGTCAACCGGTTTATTTGATTTCAACAGCCAACTTAAAGCTTTGTTGTTCGTAAACAACTGAAAACTCCCGTGGTCTAAATAATCCAGCGAAATGTTCCATTCTCCATATGCAAGCTAAATATTCCTTTTCGTAGATGGTGAATTTTATTTCAGCAGCTGACAATAAGTTTACTAGCGTAAGCTACGGGGACAATATCATCTCCTATTTTCCGATTTAAACGCTGCGCCCACGGCACCAGAACTCGCATCGCAAATGCGAATAAAATTTATCTTGTAAATTGGGCAAATGCAACACTGGCGGCTGTGTCAAAATGTCTTTTACTATGTGGAAAGCCTTTTGCTGTTCCGGACCCCACATGAACTCAGTGTTTTTCTTCTTTAAAAAATTAAGTGGCTCCGCAACATGGGGAAAAATTAGGAATAAATTTCCCGTAAAATGCTGCCATACCTAAAAAAAAAAAAAAAAAAAAAAGTCTAACTTCACGAACATTCTTCGGAATGGGAAAATTCACTATCGCTTTGATTTTCCCTGGGTCGGTATCCAATTGACTGTCTGAAATAATGAATCCTAAATAACGGTCGTGATGTTCAGCCCAACTTATTTTTGCAGCATTAACGGTTAATCTTACATTTTTTGCAAGGATTTCAACACTAAACGAATGTGGATAAGGTGCTCTAGTAAGGTTTTACTGTAAATACACACGTCTATGTACGTAATTACATCATGCATGTACTGGCCTAAAGTTCAATACAATACTCCTGACCCTGACATGGCTTGGGGACCACAAAAGACACCCATGGGCAGACGCGTCCACTGATACATCCCCCCTCCTCCCCCCACGGGGTACAAAACGCCAAGGGTTCTCTAGAATTTGGGTGCAGTTCGCACTTCAAAAATGCAGAATTGAGATCCAAAATGTTGAAATATTTCGCGCTACTCAAATACTGAAAAACCGTGTATAGCACAGGAATGAGATATGGATCAATAAAAAATGTTATTATTGACTAACCTATAGTCATTTATCAAACGGTATTTAACCGGTTATTTTTAGGAATTAAAAACGAGGGGATCGCATACGCACTAAGTCTTCAATAATTCCTTCTTGATTTAATTCTGCCAATATTTGCTTAAAAATTGGGACCTTGGGCGGAGGAACTCTATACGAAACGGAAAATACAGGCTCATTATCTCGCAATTTCAAAACTACTGGGGTTTGGCTGTAGTGACCTACTTTGGTAGTTATCACGTCACTAAACTCGGTTTTTATATTTTCAATTTCTGCCACCAACTGCTCATCCAATTTTACCATCTGCACTTTCCTACAGTAAGACGGCTGATTGTGTAACTGAACAGGAGACTCGGGAGAAAGAACAAAACGCAAACATTTGTTTTTTACGTCCACACAGCACCGTGTATTCCCTAGGGGGGAAAAAAAAACCTGAAAGTTTACGTTCCACGAAAAATTATCCACTTTAATTTTCATGGTAGCAACTGCCTGTGAACTAATCCAACCGTCGTTACCAAGCGAAGATTACGGTTCCCTCGTTTTGCGTAATTTTCACCATTCCTACCATATTGTCACCCATGATTTGGTTGCACATTTCATGGCTCATTAGGGACGACGTCGCACCTGAATCAATTAAGGCGTTAACGTATGAAACGCCAATTTGCAAAGTCACAAACAGTAATCCTAGTTTTTGTTTTCTAGAGGAGAACTGATTCACACTGCCTACCTCACCGTAGGTTTTTTTTAAATACGGACAAGCACATTGCAAATGGACTTAGTTTCCGCGAACATAGCACACGCGCGGAGGCTTTGTCAATTTTTTCCCCTCGTCTCCTTGACTTGCCCTATTTACCCCGCTCGCCTGTGTATACGCGTCGCACTCTGATTTTACTACTTTCACGTCGTCTTCAACGTGCGATTTACCTCCCTTTTGCACTAAACTCGTCACGTGTTCTTTCTGTTCCCTGGCCTCGCGGTCTTTAAAGAAACATTTTTCGCTCGGGTGGTTCGTACGTGAACAATATTTGCACTGTGCTTTAGGCTTGTTCGCCACTACTTCACGCCTTTGATAACTACCACCGACTGTTAATTCAACTTTAGAAAATAAAGTTAACAATTCTTTTTAAGTTTTGAGGTGTTTTTTTGCAAACGGAAAAAAAAAAAAAAAGATGATTGCCTGGGAAGAGATTAAATAAAATGACGTCAGTTAAATATGCCTCATCACACGGGCTACCTAACACGGAAACTTATTGCATAATATGTTTCACGAACTCTACCGTTTTCTGCGCAGGAGGAGTTTGGTATTTTTATCCAAAATAGTCACACGCAAACGAGAAATTGCGACAGGGGTACCAACGGTTTGTAATAACGTACTGCACAACACTTGAAACCCCCCATTTAATAGAAACAGTTTCACTGAATACCGACTGCAAATTATCCGGAACTTTGAGAAAATCAGCGAAATAGACTATATAGTCAATTCACGCTTTCTTCGGTCTTTTTGAATCAAACCATTAAGAAATGACACCATGTATGACGTGCTTTGTTGCTTCCTAAATATGCCCGCGTGTATCACAAGAGTTTTGCAATTGTCTTCATTAAAATTACATTTTTTTTTCCTCTTAAATTGAAATGTTATTAATATGTTATCTATGAATTATAATTCATTTATAAATGATTTGAATAAGAACAGTGATCAAATATGTGTGTTGGTAGCGCCTAGTAAGAAATAGTTCTTATACAAAATACTGTTACAACAGAGTGCACACAAATCCAGTGTGTTGCCCCTCCGGTGTAATCTTCCAGACTTAACTAAGCTTGGTTCGCACGATGCGGAGGAATATCCTGGAAGTAGAACTTCAGCAGGGCTTCAGAAAAGGCCGAAGATAGTGTCAATTAACTATAGATGGCTCTCGCAAATGTAAGTCTAAAATATTAGACAATGCTACTAGAAGATCCACTAGGTGAACCAAACTGCTATTTTTCAAACCAGGCATTTTTACATATATTCCAGGAGGAATAGATTTGAAAACGTTGAGCAAAACTGGCAAGGACTCGCTCTTGCCCACACTTATTCGCGACCACATGCATGAGCCCGCGAAGTGTGTCCAACTTGTCCGACTCGGTGAAGTATAAGTTTGCCTCGTGCAGAGTTGCCATTGACGTCGTTTTCGACAGGGACTGAATCCAACTCGTACGCACTCCGCCTGCAGAAGCAGTTTGGGTCAGAACCCCCCCCCCCCCCCGAAAAAAAAAACTTCTCACAATTTTGATGCTCATCTGCGAAAGGAATTAAAAGTACAGAATGGGACGGCAGCAGAGGGAGCGCAGGAGCACCCGGAGGAAAACTCTGACTCCGTGGCAGTGACCACAGCTCTCACCGTCATACCAAGCTCTAGATATTCAGCAGAGGTAACAAAATGTTTAGCAGAGTTTCAAAAAAAAAAAAAACCAAGTTTTTCCAATCCCATTGATACTGTAGAGTTTTTTACCCCCAAAAATTGTGAGAAATGAACAAACCAAAATTACGTCTTTATATGTGCTTAAATACTTTCATGTATTTTTTTTACATAATGCCCCAAAAATATTGTATGCAAAATTTATAAAGACTGGTTAAATACAATTATGCCTGAAAACAGGCTCCAAGAATACAAAGGGTGCCAATAGGGGCACGCAAGTATAAATAAGTTACAATTTAGGGATTTTCCCAAAAAGGACTAAATACAAAAATTGATAAAAATCGAGTACAAAATCATTACCAAAATTTTTAAAATTACTTAACTCGCATAAATGTCCAAACTTGTGTTTTGCCCTGTATTTAAAATTTAAAACATGTATATCAAAAATGTCTCTACTAAAACATGGCAGTAAAATGCCTTCTGCCTATTTTCCCCTTTCACATTTTAAATGTGAGTGTGGTGTGTGTTTCCTCCTGTCGCGTGTCCGGTGCTGTGTGTCCTCTCAGGGTATCGACACCCATCATATATAGTCCAGGCTTAGTGATGTAGTGTGTGGAGGAACATGGATGAACAACATGGAGGTTTTGCTGGAAGTACAAAAATCAGTTAATTTAAATATCTTGATGACGTGTGCCGTGGCGTCGTAGAGTTGCCTAGGAACGGCCAACTGCGATGAAGGGTGGGAGCCATTGAGGTGGTGTGTAGAGGGAGGGGGGACGTCAGCTGATCGCACCAGCAGTGCTGGAACCAAAGTCGAGCAAAGCAGTCGCGCTGCCCGTCAGCTCCTCGCTCGCCGTCTAAAGGGGACAGCATACTGGTAAGTCTTCATAACCCTGGTAGCTGAGCATTCTCAGGTGGCGGATAGCTGGTTAGGTGGAATAAAATACTGAAGTCGGAACGGTGATATTCTCCAGTACCGTTGCAAGCTTTACATTATTTTTCGTGGGTAAACACTTTATTTGACTGGGCTATTTGGGCTACGCGTACAGGAAGCTCGAATTCTTTCCACGTTTAAGTGTGACGTAGGCGGCCTCCCGGGTGACTTCCATTTTAACACACTGCCCGTTTCCTTGAATTGCCTTAACCACTGGTGAAGAGTCTTGTCCGTGGGCGCGTTACCTCCATACCCACTCATCGATAATTGTGTTGCACTCTAACAACGGTTTCCATTCAATTAGCTTAATCACGCGATGTACCTTCTGCTGTGGCGTAGCCATTGTACCTGCCGTCACTAGACTCAAGTACGACCTTCGGCAAGGTCAGGCCGCACAAGCATGCCAACCTCTGATGCACACATTCTACTACACACTAAGCAAAACTTGAAACTGTCCTGCGTACGCTCCATTTGACGGAACTCGTCTATCTCACTTACTACATTTACTATAATCATTTTAAACCCTGGAGTTCTTTTATAAACATCCTGTGTGCTTGTATTCACGTTGTATAGTCTTCCACCATGTGTGAAATTAACATTGCCAAGGATCTGATCGTTTTGTTCATGTGTTGGTCGAGTGAAACTTTGAAATTATTGCAGAAGTAAACACTGCACATGTTTGCTGATTTTTACATTTACACGGGTTAAAAAACTAGTGAAAAGAAACTTTTAAAACCCAGATTTTATTTATAAATGCATTAAAAAGAGAAAAATAATGAAAGTAGTTCCACAAAGTGTGTTTGAAAAAATTTATATTTAATATATAACAGCTTGGCGCAATACAGCACATATACCTCGTTTGCGTAAGCATAGTAAGGCTCTGGACTATTTGCGCCAAGCCTTTATATACTAAATATAAATTGATACAAACATATTCATTTGAAGTAAAATTTATTACGGCTGTTCGACCACATCTTACAAGTTCTACAAATTTTGTAACTACTTTAATTATTTTTCTCTTTTTAGTGTATTTATAAATAAGAGCTTGGTTTTAAAAGTTTTTTTTACAGTTATTTTATTTTTCACTTTTTAGTTTCACAGATTTTTCATTTATAATATGACGTCTAGTGTCTTGGATACTGCTTAATATATATAAAAGCTTGTAACTTCCGGCTCCATCAGATCAGCTCAGTGGTAACTTCACATTGTATTGTCATCGGAACTACACATGTATGCATAATTTCAGCTCGATCGGATAGCGGTAAATGGTTTGAAATCAACTAGCAAGATTTGAACTAAACACACCCACCCACATACATACAATTGGAGTTAAAAAAAAAAAAAACCGTAGCAGAAAACACCAAATTAATGTGGCGATTTTCAATTCGCCACACTATTAACCGTTGAGGCGTTCCCTCGTGAGGAGATGAACCTGGCTGCAGCACCACGACGCTGTCACTATATTTTTGCATTGTCATCGGGTTTCTATATGTCTACCACGTTTCAGCTCGATTGAATAACTGGAAGTGGGTCAAAATTCACTTGCAAGATTTCACCCGAAAGAGTTTCCTCGTGAGGAAATGATCCTGGCTGCAGCGCCAGGTCGCTGTAACCATATTATTGCATTGTCATCGGGTTTCTATATGTATACCGAGTTTCAGCTCGAATGAATTTCTATAAGGGGGTCAAATTCACTTCCAAAATTTCACCCGAATGTACTAACAAGGCAAGCTTGTAATAAATATCCACAAATATTTACTTATGACTTTTAATTCAACGTTAACGCTCGTAACTACTTTGTTGCCGTCGTTGCCAACTTTACTGGGTGCATGAGCGTGTCTGTGCCCGCAGCTACGGCCAGTGGCAATTTTCAGAGGTTCGTTTCAAAAACCTTAATTAACCGTGACCAGCGTGAACGATATTTTATCCAAAGGTTCTTCACGATAAAGGGAGCACTTTTAAAATCAACTGTAGAAAGAAGTCACTGCCAATACCTGCAGATATTTTAACGGGCGCTCTGAGTTACGTGCTCCCAGTAAAGTTGGTAACGATGGATGGAAAGTAGTTCTCTATCTTAACGTCGAATAAAAAAATGCAAAGGCAAACATTTACGAAAACTTTAATGATTTCTTTCTCTTTCGGTTCTTTTTAATGCATCGCTGTGTAAAAATGAGCAGATTTGTAAAATATTTACTTTTTATAATTTAAGTTTCACCTGACCGATGCATGAAAGAAGTGACGATGCCCATTGCAATGTTGATTTTAAATCTGGTTGAAGAAAACACAACGTGCATTCAAGTAGATCTTAAGCAGGGCTTTCGAAAGTACTCATTTTACAGTGAACAGCCTATAAACGGAAGTATAAAACCCTTGTGATACACGACATATTTAGGGCGAGAAAAAAAACACACACACATCATATGTGGAGTGATTTCTTGAAGGATTTATTCAAAAAATGTGAAGGTACTGTGAGAAGACTATACAGGCTGTTCGCGGTGAAGTGAGCACTTTTTTTAGGCCTTGCAAAATTCTCTCTTTTAGTCAATTTTCATCTTTCGGCCAATTTCTAATACAACCACTGTCATGTTACTAATAAACACAATAAATACATTTCACTCTTCTCAAAAGTTAACGTCTGAAGATGTAATGAAATATATTTATTAAAGGTAAAAACTGTACGAAGGGCCTTAAAAAGTGCCTCACTTTACCGTGAACAGTCTATAAAAGCTCGCCCAGGCGTCTTACTTGTGATTCTAACAGAAAAGATAGAAAAAGTCGTATGCTGGGGATATGCACCGCGCATAATACGTGGCTACAGTTCACGTACATCTTGCACCTTAAGGCGACTCCGTAGTAAGTATACTTATTGTCTGTAAAATCAGTGTTATAGTCTAATCGCGCGGTTTCTTCACACTTTTCGAATCAAGTCTTTGAAAAATGACTCCGTGTATGACGTTCTTAATTATTTCCTAAAATACCATATATCCCAAGCGTTTTGTACTTGGGTTTATAGAACGCAAAATTTTTTTGTTAAATAGAAATGTTATTTATATCTTCCTCTGTAATTTATAATATTTCATTTATAATTAATATGAACTTAACATAGTGAGAACATGTGTGCTGGTAACGCCTAATAAGAAATAGTTCTCACCCAAAATAATATCACAACTGAGTGCGCACGAATGCGATGCGTTTTTCTCTGGTGTAATTTTCCAGACTTAGTTAAGCTTAGCTTGCATCAGGCGGAGGAATATCCTGGAAGTAGCACTTTAGCAGGGCTTCGGAAAAGTATGAAGTAACGGTGAATGGATTAAATAGCTCGTGTATTGGTATCACCACGAATCAATGTTCTCGGAGCCTACAATGATTTTCCCCGGGAAAAATTTTAGGTAACAACCGAACATGTTACATGGGGTGACTTTTCAAAGGTTTGATTCAAAAAGTGTGACGAAATCGCGAGCAGACTACATATAATCCTCGTCAAAATATTTAAAGGCTGTTCACGACAAAGTGAGCACTTTTGTAATCAACCTTAGAAAAAAAGACACTGACCTCTACCTGCGTATATTTTAACGGGCGCTCTGAGTAACATGCGCCCAGTAAAGTTGGTAACGATGGATGGGAAGTAGTTCCATATCTTAACGTCGAATAAAAAGTGTTAGGTGTCAATTTGTGATTACTTAATTTTTTTTTTTTTTTCGCTATCTGTTTTTAAATCACCGGAGTGTAAAAGTTGCTAGATATGTAAAATACGGTATTTTCTTTTATAATATTTTCACAGTTTAACCTGATCGACGCATGAATATAGTGATGAGGCCCATGGCAATGTTAATGTTATATAAGGCGGAAGAATATATAACGTGCATACAAGTAGATCTTAAGTAAGGCTTTCAAAAGTGCTCATTTTACCGTTAACAGCTTATAATGATTGTAAAAATCGAGGTTGTAAATCAAAACAGAACTGAACTGGTTAGATTCTTCAAATTGACCATCTTGTTATAAGAAAGCGATGTGATGGGTCTCCCAAGATTGCGATGTGCAGTTCCTAGAAAGTTGAATTTCTCGCACGTTAGATGCGCAACACTAGGATGCCAAGAGAACTTATAGTCCATGAGTAAAATCATCAGTGTCCAGTGACATGAAAACGACGTGCCAACCGGAAACAACTGAAACTAGCCTGACATACATAAAACGTAATAACGAATTCGAGCTGTTAGTATTTTAAGTACTGTGCGATTATTTTCTATTTTTGCTAAATTGAAAAATACTTCATAACGAATTAAAATTCGCCACAACTAAACATTTTTCTTGGAAATTGAAATTGGGGTTTTCAGTGTTAACGTGTTTTGTTACTTCATAATTACTTCTCAATCAGGAAAACATGTTCATTTAAAATGTTACGTGATCAGGAAAGCAATTATTGCAGAAGTTGAAACCATAATCTAATATAGACATCTAAATTGGAAAATTCTACGGTCTATTTGGCCATCGGACGTCCATTCCGCTGAAAGAAATTCTCAGAATCTCTAAATGTACATGTATCAGAATACAGAAGTGTGTGTGCACACATTGAAACCGGACAAAGCGTCCAACACGCAAACTTCTAAAACTGCGTCTGTTACAACGTGATACAGCTGGTGAAGTAGGTTTCCCCACCGATTTCTGCTTTTGCTGAGGTATCAGACTCGCGCCTTTTGCCAAGTCACAAAAAAAAAAATTAATGTATTTTTATTGCAGTTCTTTGGAAGGTTTTACCGTTTGCCAAACAATTATTTTACGAATTTCCTGTAATAAATATCCGTGGGAACAACGTAAAAATGTACAAATAGCAGAATGAAATGAAAAAAGTTTCAAAGCAAGCCTCCAATCAGCCGGGGATGAGATGTTTGCCATATCTGATTGGTTTCGATGTGACTGCTCCAAGGATTGTAAGGGAGGCCCATAGAGACGGTGACGTAATATAAGGCGCGCCACAGACACATACAGGTTTATGAAAAAATACTCTCACCAGACTGCAATACAAGTTTTGCTCCCTAAAAGAACCCCAGTTCTTTCAATAACATATAAATAACCATAAAGATAGGATGCGAAGCAAATTTAAAAGGAAAACAAGACCACGATGAAAAAGTAATAAAGTTGCAGATGGAGATGAAATGTTGGAGGATAAAGTGGGTCGATGAGGGGGAGGGAAAGGGATAAATAATAAAAAGTCTCTCTCCCACTCGTGGAACTATAAACTAAACAAACTAGATAAGAGGCGGACTGCTCGACCTCTCGCACATGACCGGAATACTGGATCAAAAATCGCCAAAAGCCAACCGCCTGTGGCGCAGTCAATTGGTGCGCCACCGATCTGTGGTGCGGGAGGCTCTGGGTTCGAATCCCAGGTGAGGCATGGGTGTTAATTTAAGTTAGGTTATAAGTTAGTCTGTAGGCCGTCCCCTGATAAAGCAGGGATCACACGATGCAATGCATTTCGCGCAAGATTTCGTACGAGAACGCCAACTAAATTGCGTGCGAAACGAGTTCACACGCAGATAAATAAAATGAATACTGTCTCGCATCAAAATTAGTTGATAGTCCTTGTGAGTACCAAACAGCCAAGGTATTATAATACAAAATATTAAGTTTCTTTCTTCAAAAAGGTATTTGTTTTAAAGCTATCCCTCCAATATATAATTGTTTTTATTTTATTCTCAGCGAACTATATAAACTCAATCCACGCTTTAAAGTTATTTCCCAGCAATGTTTTATTTCCCTGTATTCCTCTTCGCACGCCTCGGATTATGATTTTCTTTTACTCTATGGTTGCGTTTACAACAGGTCATACGACCAGCATACAAGGACCAATAGGATCGCAACTTGCATCGCCTTGCACGAGAAGAATAGGACCCGCTCTATCTTCCCATTTCGTGCACTATGCGCCTTGCACACAAACTTCTGCAAGAAATTCTCGTGCAAGATCGGCATCTCGCGCAAGTTTGGCACTCATCTTGCATCGTGTGATCCCTTCTTAAGTTTTCAAGCATAAAACCGGGGGACGTTAAAAAAAGCCCTTTACAATAACAATTGCAAGAATCTCAAAAAAAAAAAAACTGTTAATTTCACGCTTTTCGACAATTATGTTCCATCACGTATAAGCTGTTCAAGAGGTAAAGTGAGCACTTTTTAAGATCGTGCTTAAAGGTTCCTTTCGGCATATGTGTACCTCTCCAGCAACTGTTATTGTAAAAAATTGGAATGCGACTAATAATCACGGTTTATGCATTTTATAGCTCTTTGAAGTTAACGTCTGAAGCCAAAACGAAACATAGTGTTTTGTTATAATGCCAACGCGGGGGTGACTTAAAAAGTGCTTACTTTACCGTTGATAGCTTGTACATGGCTGGCAACCTGAGATACCCTTTCAAACGTTGCCCGTTTTCTCGCCAACAATTCTCTCGAGTGTGTTCCGCAAAGGCGGCGTTCTGCATTCCTCTAACTCGCACGTGATCATCACTTCACAACACTCGACAAGCACCCGCGGGTCGTCGCGAACTCGCTTTTGTTGATTTTGTGCCAAAATGTTCACAGACAACAGCTGTCGAACCCGGCTAACGCGAATTTGTTTCATCTCGCACAGTTTCTTACATCTTGTGACACGAGTGATTTCGTCCCCGCTGCGTGCCTCTCCCTTAACAATGGGCAGCACTACATATTCCGCCTTGATTTCCATATACAATTACCTCACAAGGTTTGTCCTGGGATTTAAGGATAACCACGGATATTAGGACTTACAATATTTGCCTATTTTGAAGTCTATAACTTTACAATTAAACCTTACATCACTTCCTGTGTCGGACAGCAATCTTCTTGTTATTTCAGCTTTTTTTATCCACTGTGACATACACGCATGCTCACAAAACCACTAGCTGAACTATAATTTTTTCGTCCCTCGCATGGTATTAATATACGTACTTTAGTTGAGGTCGCAATAATCCTATTTAAGCTGCTAATTAGTCAGTGTTCAAGGGCTATAGCAAAGTAGGCACTGCTTTAGATCGATGACATTTCAGGATCATTAGATCTCCCAACGTCGTTTCGCAAGTTATCGTCTGAATTTGCGAGCACAGCCGTATCGTTTGCGGAAAGCAGCGTGTTTAAAAACGCGATTTGAATTTTTATATACATAAATAAACGCACTGGCTTCAATTGTTTCACGCACGAGGCTTAACCATTTCCGAAACAATAGCAGCGAATATTACGACACCGCCGTGTTGTGCGGTAGACAAGCACGCCGAGGAATGAGGCACCACTGTTCAAAATTTGTATATAATACATTCACGGCTACTTCACACTTTTTTGACGCCCTGTTGAAATTCCACTTGCACAATATTCCTCCGCTTTATGCAAGCAAAGCTTAAGTAATACTAGAAAAGCACACCAAACGGCAACGCACCGATTTCGTGCACGCTCAGCTGTAATGATATTCTGCATGAGAACTATTTCTTACTAGGCGCTGCCAACACACGTTTCCTCACTGTTTTTATTCATATTTATTATAAAATAAATATTATAGTTTATAAATAAAATATTGGTAAAACTTTACTTTAACGAGAAATAAGATGCCTTTATGTTAACATAAGTATAAAACGCTTGTGATACACGGAATATTTAGGAAATTACTAAACACGTCATACATGGGATTATTTTTCAAATATCCAATTCAAAACTTGTGAAGAATCCGCAAATAGACTATACTAGATATATTTAAAGCCAGCACTTATGACACTGGTCGCAAACTGTCCTACGTAACAGACAACTACTTTTTTCATGGAAGAGGAATTGGCCACTAGAAATTCCACACCTAAACACAGTGCAAGTATTAAATACAGGTTTATTTCGACTTTGCTCGATTATCAATAAGGACGATAATGAACCGGGTGTAACGCCCGCACAGCTACTCATTCAAACAATTAAAGGATGTTCACTATTAAGTCAGCATTTTTGAATTGAACCTTCAAAAATAATCACTGCCCCTGCCTGCATATATCCTAATAGGTGCACTGAGTGACATTCACCCAGTAAAGTTGGTAACGGGGGATGGAAAGTAGGTTTAGCTCCCAATGTTTACGACGAATAAAAATTTGTAGGTAACCATTTGTGATAACTTAAATTATTTTTTTCTGTTTTCTCTTTTTTAATGCATCGAATGTAAAAATGAGCAAGTTTCTAACATATTTACTTTCCTAATAGTTTCACAATTTCACTTGGCCGACGCATGAATAAACCGATGAGGCCAATGGCAATGTTAATTTTAAATAAGGCGGAATAATAATGTGCAAACAAGTAGATCTTAACTAAGGCTTTCAAAAGTGCTCTTTTTTTTTACCGTGAACAGCTGTTACAATTTTTTTTTATTAGTTGGTGATAACGAGGATTGTAAACGAACGAGAAGAAGACCAGAAAGTTCACGTGTACAAACAATGCGGTACTAATATTTATAGCGTATTTGGACAAAAGGCTTCTCTGATGGGAGGTAATTCCCCCGGGGATGTACACGCAGGCCCGCTCCCTGTAATAACTGGATGGAAAACGTGCTCAAGCAGCCGAGCGTCGCGAGTTTTAAGAACCTTTTAAGAACACTGATTACATTTACAAATATATCTGACGCGTTATGTCAGCGGATTTCATTGTATCTGTAGAATTGCCTCTCCCCTCGCCGCGGGCGACCACGAGTCTAAAATTGTTCACCAGTTTCTATACCAATATACGTCGCACTTTCAGTTAAACCCACAACAAAATAATTTTAAGCCCAGGTTATACTGTAATGTTTGCTGGGGACAGAAATTTCCTCCGATCTTTTTTTAATGCCATTCCAAAATGCTACTGGATTATTCTAGAAAACATTTAGCACTGGATAAAACAGAAATGTTACGTTTTCCTTGTGGTAAACAAAATTATGTTTACACATAACAACTGTGTCTCAACTTAAAATATTCACTGAGTTTTACACATTGAGATAACTGTACCCTATCTTTAAGGTGGAAATAAATTTGATTTTCTTCCATCGACCAACAACGTCAGTACAGGTATAATTAAAACTTGAAAAAAAAAGCCTAGTTCTAAGAAATGGTTTACCTACATTGTATATGAGACCAATGATCAATTAATAAATACATTTTTTCTTGTCACAGTTTTAATGTATTTCTCTTTTGGCGGCTTCAAAAATATCGCTGCGGAAAAAAATATTTTGTCAAGGTGAGCAATTAGCATAATTATCTTGTGCCTGGGTAAGAAAATGTGTGGTGTGATTTCTCTCCATGTATAAAAGAACTATTCAAAATTTTAATAGATATAGGCCTTCTTAGGTACTAATGTTTGTAAGAGACACTCAATTACAATATTTTACTAAATTACTTCAGTTAGCTATTTATAATTACTCTGATTGTCCTGCTTGACAAATATATTTTACACAATGTCATTTGAAACCACCCAAAAAAATACACCGAAATTATGACGAGAAAAGTAACTACGTCAATCGACTTAATCTAAAAAATAGTTAACTTATATTGTAGCAGCAACATAAGTGTTACAAAATGAACAAATTAGTTTTTCGTATTCAGTTTCAATCATATTTGCCTAAAATATTGGTAATTTCTGTAGTAGGCCTATTTTCCTTAACTGTACTCGTTTAATCCTGGCTATAGTGATAAATACGCACTGCTACCACCTTAAAATTAGCAGTTCTTCTGTTGAGGCCTACAGTGTAAAAATGTATCGTAACTTTGAATTACCATTGCTTCGTGGCGCAAATCCATTCATCTGGTAAATGCTGTTTGCTGGATAGGTGACGTCACTTCACGATGTACAGTTATTTTAATCTCTGTTAGGAACACGAATATTTCGTCCACCGCTGTCACATCTGATGCGCTCTTGGAAGCTTAATCAACACGAGTATTTACAAACACACTTAAGTATTCAATTATATTTTCCAGCAGCTTCGTTTGGTATTAGAACCTTTCAAGATATGTTTACGTGAAAAGCAAGTGTCGTCTTCGAAAACCGGAATGCTTCGCGTCACACAGCACCCTTTAATCGGCAAGCCACTAAAGTACGAGGGTCTCTAATAGTTGCTCGCCTTAAAGGCACGACCACCATGACGAATTTAATGACACACGCAGGATAATGGCTTCAGTATTAAAATTGAGCGCCATAGGATACTCCCCAGTACATTGATACAAACTTGTTAGTTATAAGCTTATTAAAATATTATCGCTGTCATAATAGCTCGAAAGACTCATAACTACGATTGAGAAAATGTCACAAAGAAAACTAAACCGACGGTAAAATTTGCGAGCTCCGATTACTTTAAAATCATAGCAAAATTATGCAGTCTAATTTTAAGAGGTTTTATCAGCAAATGAACATTGAAAATTTACCAGAATAGAATATTTGAAAAAAAAAAAAAAAAAAAAAAAAAAAAAAATTGGATTTTACGAGATTTTAGAAGCGAGCAGATATGTATGGCAGAAAACGGTATACGCATTGTAATAATTTGGCAGTAGCTATGTGTGTGTGTAGGCGTGCGTGTGTTTGTGTAGGTGTTTGTGCGCGCGCGCACTATAATATCGAAACAGTTAAAATTGCTCCAAATCAGCGAATTTGGCTGCAGATCTGCTTAAATTGCCCACTTGAATCAGTAAGATTCTACTGATAAGTTTAGTTGATGTTAGGTATTCACTGATTAAACAGTGATTTCTACTGATTCCTTGTGAACTGCGCTGGCCTGGCAGAAAAAGCCTCAGTTCGTTACACTGATTGGCCAGAAGATAAACCACTTATCTGTTGAATATCCACTAAAATAATTCTACTGATTGAGATCTCCGAGTGTACTAAAATTCTGAATACATTTCGTATTTTGTTCTGACTTGAGAGCACGTTCTCTGGATATCGCTTGTTTCAACGATCAAAAACAGCCAGTGTTTCGCCATCTTAAAAGCCCACTGAACATAAATGAACGATAAACGTGTTGAGTGAACTCTGCAAGTCTTCGAAAACCAATACAGAATTTTTTTTTTAATTGTGTTGTTAGATAATAGGTTTTATCAACTTGTAACGTAATTTGTTGTCAGAGCGATGCATTTATCACGTAGCGAGGTTGTTCATTTCCCTGGGGTGCATTATTCAGTTATACGTTGCACTCGCTAAGTTGCCACAAGTTTCTTTCGGCTTTTTTAAATTGACTACCAGAAACCAATACAGGGTCAATTATTGTGTTTAACGTTAATTTATGTTTGGCACGGTCAATGTGCAAAAAAAAACCACAAATTATTTACAACTTTATTTTTAACAAGTGCATATTAGAAGGTAATGGCTTAACACGTGCATTTTAAGATCTCGGTACAAACTGACTATAGTTGTAGCTTTAATTTGTGAGACTGTAGTTGATGGTGGTGGTGATAAATAACTGTGTTTAAAAAAATCAGTTATTTTTTATTATTTTTTATTATTTTTTATTATTTTTACCCGCCTTAATTCAGTTTTGGTAATTAAACAGTTCAACAGATTATAAACTTCTGGTTAAAAATAAAACTTGCAAACATTACAATTCTTGTGATGACAGGCAGCCCCCCAAACCTGCCTTGAGATTTAGAACGGAAAGAAAGTATGCAAACAAGAGCAAAGTTTCTGCGGTTCTATTACCAACCCAATACTAAAACCGTTGACTAAACATGAGGTAGACCGCTTATTAGTCTTTTGCGCATGTACCCAACATTGACCTACTCCAATCTTACAAAACTCCTACACAACTGTCGGTCACATGGTCAACAGTGATGCACGTGTTTGTTTATATGTTAATTTTTTAATGACAAGCAGTGTTATATTAATAAAATAGTTTTACCAGTTTTGATATAATCAAACTGCGTTACAAATTGGTCAGAGGAAGTATACATTCGTCTCAAAGCATTTGTTTACAAATCAGTTTTCTAACCTAAAACCCGAACCAGTCCATTTTTGCTAGACGTGTTGGCAGAAAAGCAGTTCAATGTTGGGACACGGAGATTGGTTGTGTGCAGCCAGCGAGATTGTCCTACCTCATCTTTACTCTGACTAAAACGGCAGTTCTCGCAACGAAAAACAAGAAAGTGAGAACCAACACATTTTAAAAGTGTTTCTCTCCAGCTCCATCCCTCGCACTCTACGAAGGAGGAGCATTCCAGTTTGAGCAGAAAGCAATTTAATGCCTGCCAAGTTTGCAAGTGGCGCAAGGAAGTGGGTAGCGGCCCGAGGGGGCGGGAATGGAGAACTGTTATTTCACCCACCTGGGACCAAGTGCTGCCAACTAGCGGGAGAGGAGGTAAAATTATCGCTCGACGCGCCTCTTTCTCAAATTAAACCGAGTAGGAAACGCATTTCGCGCCAGCAATATCCCAGCGTCAGCTACAACTAATTCCGCGCGTCGTCACTCTCTTGTCTTCCCGCTCGACATTTTCCTTGCATTCTTCCCGTTCATTAGTTCCCCTGCCCCGCCGTCTTGGATCCAAGCGGGGTGGGATATGTTCCCAAAGGGTGGGAAATTGAACCACCGCAAGGAAGGGAGTAATCTATTTCACTCGGAAACTTGCCTCGTCAAGGAGCTAGAAAAAGGCTGGGCGCTTTTTAATGGCAGGAACTTTCAATTTCCCGAGAGTAGAACGCAGAAAATGTGTTTTTAGATGTTTCTGTATTCTTTCTGAAATGAGTATTGAGACGTTTTGTGGAGCACGCCCCAATTACTTTTATTTACACAACTGAATTGAATTTGCAAGAAACACGTATTATATCTCATATTAAAAATGACTTTTTCGCCAAAAATGTAACAACCACACAGTAAAATAAAATTCGTGTAACTGTATAAGTATACAGATAAGTAACAAAAATAACCGCAACTAAATTATACCAATAAGATCGTAGAAGTAAATTTAAATAAAACTAATGCATGTGAATTCGGTTTGTGAACTTGTACAACTTCCATCTGCAGGTGCAATCACGTACACGGGTGTGGCCATTAAAAGGCCCCGAGTAACATAGTCAGTTGGCGGCTTTTTCACACTTTTTGAATCAAGCCTTTGAAAAATCATTCCCTGTATGACGTGTTTCGTTGTTTTCTAAATAAGTCATTTATCACGAGCGTTCTCCGTCAACATGAAAGTATCTTACTCTAGGGGAAATTAAAATTTTACTTATATTTGACCTATAAATTATAATATTTCATTTATAATTAACATGAATAACTATAGGGAGAAAATATATGTTGGTAATGACCAGTAAAAAATACTTCAAACGCGAAACATTACTAAAGAGAGTGTGCACGAATGTGGTGCGTTGTCCCGTTTGTGTAATATTCTGTAGTCGGTTGAGTTTTGTTTGCACGAGGCGGAAGAATATCCTGAAAGTGTAACTTCAGCAAGGCTTCGGAAAATTCGGAACTAACCGCGATGACGTATTGCAAGATTTTCACCGTTCTAACGACGACAATTAGTGCAACAAGTACCTCTAAAACTCCAAAGTCGTCATTAACAACGCCACAGAGTCTCCCGTTACAACCACATCATGTCCATTGCCCGCTTCCCCCCCCCCCCTCACGGTCATGAGTGCGTGAAGAGATTCGGACGGCTCTGAACAGGTCTTGAGAGCCGACGAGGGTGACTGAGGTGAGCATGGAGCAGCGCCGGAATATGAGAGGGGCGGCGGAAACGGGAGATCCCCGAGAAAATCCGCCCGACCGACGGCATCGTCCGGCACGATTCCCACGTGCGAAAATCCGGTGACCCGGCCGGCGATTGAACCCGGTTCGCCCTGGTGGGAAGCGAAGCGGGCTAACCGCTCAGTCACCGCGGCCCCCCTCTCCCTGACTAGAGTTAGCACCAGTAGGAACGCACCATAACTTAGCCACCATGACCTCTATAGCAACAACCACAACTGTCACCGCGCACGCCATCGCCATTAAAACCAGCATTTCCACGTTTGCCTCGCTAAACGGTCAGAAATGGAGAAATTTCACCAAAGTGGCTGGAACATTCCGACGGCAGTTTTCACAGATAGCAGATTACAGTATTAGTGTACTCGTTGTTACATCTGAATCGCCATTTTTACTATGGCTAGGACCACTGCTGCTACACTGTTTAAAAAAAAAATCCTTCATTTTACGGAAAAGTGCAGGTAGAAATTTATCCAGAAGTGTCCGTAAACTCTCCGTAAAATTACGGACACGTTGGATTTCAGGAACTGACTTTCCGTAAATTTCGCGGAACCTCTCGGTTAATTTCCAAGTTGGTTTTCTGTATTTTCCGTTTAAAACAAAAAGAGGTAGTGAAAATGTTTTTAACTTTCTTTATGTATAAATTATATCAAAAAAGTGAAAAATTGTTGTACTTAAGCGAGTCACGAAATTACCAGTCCACGACTCTTAACCATTTTTTTTTTATAAATAAATGTATTGTCACAAACAATATACAGAGGTATTTACCCTTAACCTATTGTACAGTACACATTCAAACACACAATAGAAAATATAACAAAATACTTAATGAAATATCTACACAAATCACAATTCTCACATGGAGGCACAAAACGATTTGAACATCTGGTGAACTGGTTTTACTGACAGTCGAAGAACCAAACTTCAGTGTTTTCTGACAATGGAATAGTATTGTTTTGGTATCCTCTGGTGTTGGAAACTGCCTCAGTTTTGCAGGTAGCTCACAATCCACTACATGGCACAACCGAGGACCTAAAGCATGTGAGGCGCACGTGTTAACCACTTTTTTTTGTGTTAAATGTCTATTGTATGCTAGCCACTTCATATATATACATATATAAAAATAAATACATACACACACACACACACACACAATTATTTAACGTGAAGGGCAGTGCACTGCGTACACCCCGACACGGGACACTGACCTATAAAACTACCACCTATCAACGATTACTACTGGAACATTAAGGTGTACACTGGTAACGACCGAGGGGTGGGCAGCGCATGGCGTACACCCAACCTCGGTAATATACACGCACTTCCTGTTGTTTTAAACGACTAAATTAAAATAAAAAAATCACTGTACCACTGACGCGATGTGCCACGCCGCGCCATATTCCACCTTTCTTGACGAAGAAGATGGACAAAGTCTTGAACTATCACCATTCACCTACAACTCTCATGTATTGTGGTATAACTTTTATATTTGTAGTCAAAAGACAAAAGCAAAAATTCAGTTTCTATAAAATTTAGTGTTGCCAAATGTTACAGACGCCGGATGTTATTTTTTAATGTTTGAAAGAATAGGTCATAGTCGCGTGGATAACCTTAACTGCCGCAGAAAATATAATTTTCTTGTTACAGTGGCGAAGAGAGCTTAGTGTAAAATCGGCATTGTTCGTCCCCGTAACTCGAAGTCCAAGGGAATACGGAGACTTTTCGTATTTTGTACTTACGGACTTAACTCCGTTTTCCGTCATTACGGATTGCCTTTCCGTATATACACTGTACATTTCCGTAAAACATTCCTAAAATAGCCAGAAATTGTTAACAGTGTACTCTTTATCACGAAGATCTCTTTCACAATCTTCGCAGCTACTGCAACTATGATACACTACCAAGTACCAAAAATTTTTGTCAGCTTTATTACGCTGCATTATTATTTGAATTATCACTGCAGCGATTCTTACTACCATCACATGTGCCAAAAATAAGCGCATATCTATGCGTAAATATATTTATGTGGATGATGAGCGCACAAAACTTGAGAGTAAAAAAATTGTTTTTTTTTTAAATTACCAGCAGTAATGCAGGTTATGGGAGGAGGATCAATGGCCACGTTCTTCGCTCTAGGGAGCCGCGGTGGTACAGGGGTCAGATTACTCGCTCCACACCGAGGCGAAACGTGTTAGATTTCCGGCGGGGCCGCTCCTGGATTTTCGCACGTGAAAATAGTGTCGGACGATGCCGCTGGTTGGCGGGTTTACTCGGGGATCTCCTGTTCCCCCGCTCTTGCATTCCGGAGCTCCTACATACAGACCTCGCTTCGCCCTCGTCGGTTCTCCAGACCTCGATGTTAAGAGCCGCCCAAATCTCCTCACTCACTCAAAGCAATCGCCACGTCATGTCGCATTTGTATGCTTATTTATTGTGTATCGGAATTTACAACTGGCTGATGCTTCTACAGTAGAACTACAGTCTCTTCTCATAGCCTCCTTTGTGTGAATATCTTTTAGGTGTTAACGAGTATTTCTCAGATTAAAAATAATTACTTATTTTACTACGGTTGAATAGAAAATTAATGTGTACGTGAGGGAGTTAACTGAGATATTATCTATTTCGCGTCCATTTGATTAAAACTGTATTAAGCATTGGCGTACTAAAGGAAATGAACGTTATCGCAGGTCACCTTGGATTTTACTGAATTTGTTCTAGGTATTAAAATTTAAATTCAACACTTCCAGCCCGATTATCTGTATAAAAATAGTCTGAAACTACTAAAAAAAAATGTCATGAAATTAAAACATAAAGCCACTTTTAATAATTCAGAAAATTCTGTATTTGAAAAATAATCAAAGGAGAAGGGGAGAAAAATATAAATATGCATTAAATTTAATAAATGCAGTCATTTGTGACGCAGCCTAAAACACAGACCCTATCACGCATCCCGCACCGTCACTTTAACAAGCAGTGCTCGCTATCTCCATCCCAGGACACTATGACGTAAGAAGGTACCACCCTCCCCCCACCCCCTCCACCAAAAACTATCTTCCCTGGCGCACACTGTGGACTCACATTTTCCTCTTTTCTTCTAGAAGCAGGGAAAAAGATGCACACCTCAGTAACCGATGTCTAAATATTAATAACAAGATAATGAAATGAAAACACTCGAAGCACTTACTGAATGAATGTTGTTATATTTGTCAAATAATAATCAAAACCGAATCTATACCCTTTAGAAAAAAAAATACATGTTTTACTTTCTAGTTTTAAATATTTTATATTTTTAACGTAACATCAAACAAACAAATGACTTTTTAAGAATCCGAAAATAAACAGTAATTAAAGAGCACTTAAGTAATAAAGAAATACATTTTTACATTATCAGTTCACTATAAGTCCAAATAAAATGGTGCAGTCATTTTGCACTGGAGTACTGATAATTGAACCTGGTAATAAACTAACCAACATGGTTTTCCATCTCATTTGCATTCTTCTGCAAAATCTTTATTACGTGGCTTAAGGCTTTCAGCTGCCGCCATTCATGTGCTTAAATTTTAAATTATTCTACTTTAGATCTAAATATTTTTTTCTCGTGTAGAAAATACTATGTTTAAATGCTCCAATGCACATTAACTCTTGTGATTATAAAGTTTACGATTCTTAGGCATGGTGACATCAACTACTACGCAAGAGAAGTTTCCGGTTAAGAACTGCACTTCTACCTTCTCCTGAAAAATAATAGCAAAAATTTAGCACGCACAAAAATACGAATTGCATACTGATGTAATGAATATTTCTCAGATCCCTCAATGAACAAAAAATATTTTGCTTTAGAAATTTTTGTTGGAAGTAATCTAGAGGTACAGATAATGAAAGGCGTGTGTGGCTTATCTAATACATTCCACCTAAAAAACTGAAAATTATCCGTCTTCGTACGAGACAAAAATATGAAAATAGAGAAAGTAATAATATAAAAAAAATCACAATTCCAAACGTAGCCAACGTTTCTGTGTACGAAACTAGATCTTCACTGCTCTTCATTCCACACTATCCCGTCAGCAAGGGGATCGAAACGACAAAAAAACGTCTGAAAACAAGCAAATTTTACTCTCCTCTTATTAGTGCATTCTAATGCGTATTTCGAAACCCTTTTACAGCGTTAGATTCAGTCGCCATTTTGAAAAGGCTGTTTCTGAAATTACAATGTTTGTAATCATCACCCCTAACATATATTTCAGAGCAATATATGCTATTACATAAATAAATTTCCTTAATAATTTTCACCAAACATGGTTCTAATTTTTTTTTAAATTACCGTTTGAGAGCTATTTTATTGTTTTAAATCTTTTCATGGCCTGGAAACTCAAAGAAAATCTGATATAGTCGCTTCGGTACTTATTTTGTTTGAAAACACCTGTGATAGCATGTTGCGAAAGTTGCATAGTAACAAATTAATAACACTCAGCGAATTAATTAACGAAAACTTTAAAACTTCATACAAAAGTAATTATTAAATACGATTTTAGTATACTTAAAAAATTTAGGGTTTATTAACGTTACATAAGTGTAGCTACTCATGTACAATACGCCACTAAAATATTCACATATTACTGGGCACTTCAATTCAACGTTCCTACAGCTAGGTGTCCTCTTATAGCAACCTCAAAGGAGTTTAAACGAGCTACTGTAAAGTTCAATGGGTGCTGGTATTTTATCTTTTGGAATACCAGGTAACAATTTTGGATTCCATTCCATCCTCAGTCTGTTGACGATTAATCCATTTTTGAACTTGGCGATATGTTCGAAAACAATGATATTGGAGAGCAGCTTCTGAGGAAAAGAGGACTTAATGAATCTAACTTTTCGCAGTCCTTTCGCAAAAGAATGATCTCGGCTCTGGAAAAAAAAATAATTCTCACTGCGATCGTAGGGTTGAAGTACAAATTATCCTTCACTCTTTCAGGTTCAGCAACAGCATCTTCAAAAACAAAGCAGCTTCACGTAAAACTCTTGAGAATCTGTACTTAATTACTGGCGGCGTTGATAGTGAATTTCTCCCTGTGAAATCTTCTGTGAAATCGACGAGCAAAATTAATTTTTGACCTGAATTCCTTTCCCCAAACATGATCTGTTCTTCAGTATCACTGTTTTCAAACATATTACGTAAGTTCGTAAATTGTTAGGAAACGAATTCTCGAACACGGACAGGCTAAAAAGTTATTTAGAATGAGTTAGCTTCTAATTTGCTCAATTAAAAAACTTTCACATGCGATAGTTCACATCATTTCATGTAATTGCCTTAAAGAATACACGAAGTGAGAGCTTTCATAATAATACATTCGTAAGAAACTTTGGCTAAAGGTTTCAGTGATCTATGAACCTGTTGTATGTAGCGTGTTTATTTGCTTTAATTATTACACTGATCTAGAACAAAAGGAACATGATAATCCAGTCGATATGCAGTTCAAGTAAATTTGCCATAAGTTTACATAACAATGACTCCCGTCCCCCGCCAAATATTCAAGGAGTATTAAAACTATTTCTCTAATGCCCGGTTGCACCATCGTGGTTCGAAATTCGATCCGAGATCCGGATCTAAAATCGACACAGAAAACTGTTGCACCATTCGAGTTCAGAGCTGGAATGGAGATCGAGATGAAGTTCATTTCGAACCGCCGAAATTGGCGATTCGAAATCTCTATCCCAGATCAGCAGTCATCGTCGACAAATGTAGTTTGAAAATACGCCAACAGATAGAACTACGTTCGATTGTTTTCGTGGGAAATTAAAACCTTATTATACGTACTTGAATATTATTCAGCAAAATTTGTACAACAATAATTCACTTGAAACAGATAAATCATCGCACATATATTTATAACTATAATAAAAAATATGCCTACTTCCATGACGTCACACATTACGAACCAATAGCAACATTTTCCTCGTACTTAATCTCGATCTCTCACTTTGGAACCAAGATCGACCAATCGGAGATCCAGAATCATGAAATTTCGTTGGTGCAACATTTTAAAATTTGAACCAAGATCAAACTGGGGTCCAGTTTGATCTTGTTCGGAACTAGGATCATTCGATCTCGGATCAGGGAAGATGTTGATGCAACCGGGCATAAGGCAATTCACTCGTCTCTCTGTTTCCAATACAAAACAAACTCTTTGAAAACCTCCTTTCTACTTCTCCTCCCGCTTTTTAGAATTTCTATGATACAGTTTGCGTCATGGACCCCTCACACGCACTTCTGCTTTAACCTAGTTTTTGTTTGAATCTCGGAACGAGCGAAAGAGAAACTGAAAGGAAAAACTTAGTCATTTTTCAAACCGTTCGGAAATAATACGTACACACGACGGCTGTAAACAGGCCATTAAACACGTCCAGCGTCCAAAGTGCGGGAGGAAAATACATTAAATTCCATTACCACTTCCCCTTTCCGCACCTTGCCGTAATCGGCACACCGAATTTCGTTTACACCCATCCACCACAACCTCAAGGTGGTTATTTTTTTTTTTTTTTCGCACTGCGGAGAGGGCAGCATTGATTTACTGACTTCCGCGAAGAAAATACAAATCTCACAATCATACTTTTGTGGTTCAGAGTCTTAATAATTTTTAACATTTGGAGTAACACACGGAAAACTTAAATTTACATCAGTCATTAAAATCATATGTTTTTAACCACAAAATATATTTAGAGAACAAGTGAAGCTACCGTAATGCACTTCTTTATTTCGCATACTTAGTTGGCTGAATTTAATTTTAAAAACTCAAAATGACTGAAATTTAAATGATTATGACTTTGTTTTACAAACAAAACGTATATCGTTAGAATGAAACCACCATTGAAAATATAAATCCAAAACTGCAGCCATCATAAATAAATCACTTCACTAAAACTTGAATAACACTTATAATTAAATCTCTGCCATATTTAAAATACATGGTGCACTTGACTCTTTTACAACTTATCCACTCAACAACCTAAAATCGGATTTCGGAGGGAATTGCGGTGCGGATTGCGATTGTGGGACTGATTGTGGTGCTGATTGTGATTGTGGTGCTGATTGGGATTTCAGTAGTAAGTGTGGTGGTAAATGCGGTGTGTGTGTGGGTTGTAAGTGCAAAAAAACCGTGTATTTTAAAATAAAATTATATAGTCCTATCTCCAAAAGCTAAAATGTTAACATTTGATTTAATAATCTAGCTTTAAAAACGTATACATCCGAGTCCCGCGGTATATTCCATCGCTTCCTGGGTAAACTGTATTTACACTTTGCAATAAAAGTGACCAGAGCTAAAGCAGGCTCCCATCACGCTTCGCCATTGGTCGATGCGCAACATGGACTTTGTACTGAACAATGCCGTACCACGACAGGCCACCTCCATGCTTCCTAATTGGTCTTCGTCGCGTGAAAAGGACTCTTCGTACATACCATCCTCTCATGCCGATATGCACTTTTGAACATAGGTGTAAAATCCATCGCAGAATGGGCACTGGAGGCAACTAGTTAGCGATGATGAATGTCACGGCTCCATAATCGTCGAGGTCAAAAGGCAGCCCTTCATATTCGCAATTCATCTTCGCTCTGAGAAAACCAAGTAATCGTTCGCCCCGGATACCTAGTAAATTGAATTATATTTAAGAAATTCAAAATTACTTAAATTTAAAGGATTCCAACATTGTTTTACAAAAATATGGTACCGTTGGAATGAAAAAGACATTGAAAAATACACATCCAAAACTGCAGCCATAATAAATAAATCACTTCACAAAAACGTGAAGTATACTTATGATTAAATCTCTGCCATATTTTAAGGACATATATCATTATTTATATTGGTGCACTTCTCTACTATTTTACAACTTATTCACCCAACACCACCCTACAACCCAAAATCGGCAATATTTTCTGCTTCAGTGTGAATCGCATAGAGAATAAAATAATGTGCTTTAACCAACAGTTGATTATACATTTACATGCGAAAATTAATCTGCGGTTTTTAGGAAACCCAAAAATCTTAATTAGATGTGACGAATATTTCTTTAGTTTCACGCTGAAGACCAAGATGTAAAACTAAAGACTCGTTTAAAACATGCGCGCCAGACAGCAACCAATCGTAATTAAAGTCGCACAAGTGAAATATAAGTTTAGAGTTGGGAACCACGACCTAATTAATATGTAGTACGTACTTCCCTAAGTGTGTGTTCGTGCTCTTAGCAGCCCCCTGCCATATTTGTGGCATAACCCCCCATGCAGTTGTGCTATTTACACCACATTGAGTACTTGTACACGGTAAATTAAAATTGTAAACCTTGAGAAGTGAGCATGTGTTTACAGGTGGAATCCTCTTTCCTTTTCGTTAATAAAGTACGGTAGCTTAGAGTGAAAGCGTACAATTAGTGCAGAATGATTATCTATATCGCCTTATTTTTATTTGATATTCAGTGTACACGAAAATAAGATGGAAGCTAAGAACACATACGGGTGCCATGTAATATTACATATCACTAGTAGATATATTTTGGGGATCATAGCGCACACCACTTTTTGTGGTATTTTACCCGAAAATACAACAAAAAATAGAATCAACATTTACTTGCTATCTATAACGAAAGTACAAGAGAAAATTAAAAACTCAAAATCGGAAATTTAATTTTAAAAAACTCTAGAAATCAAGCAAATTGTCGTTTTCAAGCTGCTTTGTCACACTGCTATAACCAACAATTCTTTGTGAAAAAAAAAAACAAGCAATTTTCCTCGGAAATCAAGCAAGTTAAGCTCAAAATCACACAATTTTTTTTACAATATTTCACAAAAGGGCCCTGCAGAAATTGTTATAAAAACAAGCAATTTGCACCAAAAATACAAGAAAAAAATAGCATTAGCAATTTCTTGCTATTTGTAATGAAAGTGTAAGAAGAAAATTGGAAAATCAAAATCTGAAATTCGATGGAAAAACTATCAAAATCAAGCGAAATATTAAAAAATATAACTGATAGATTAAAAAGTAATAGAATTTATAAATTTTAAGACAGCTCTAAATCATGCATAGATTTACCATTTTTCATTTCTTTTAAACCTTTATATGTTATCAAATTTTGATTCTCATTTATTACCCTTAATGCATTTTTATCAAACAGATTTTCATAGCGATCTGGTAAAGTAATTTTAAACTTTGAATCAATCAATAATATAAATTTTTTTTCCTGACTTAGAATCATAAATTTGAAAATCTGTAGCAACATACTTTATTTTTTTCTAGGTCCTGTAGTTCAGTCAACTCAAATGAGTTGGTTAACTTGGTGCGCAGCAATTCCATTTTTATATTTATTTAAAAGAAATTTAAAAAAAAATAAAAACAAATTTCTTTTACTTTTATCATATTATTATTTTAATTAAAATATTTTTATTATTAATTTTCCCCCTTTAAACATAAAAATGAAATCACTGCGAGTCATTGAAACGAAAAATACCATATCTTAGGAATGTAAAAAGTGTGGCGATGTATTAAACATAGCAAATTTTTACTTTAATAACTTCACAGAAGATAAGCTTTATAACGCTAGTAAAAAATGTTCCATTGAAAAAGGCACAAAGCATTAAGAATTAAATAAAGAGAAGGAATTATGTGAATGTGAAAAATATGTTAATAATAGATCTCTCAAAACATAAAAATTCTAAATTACACAGTAAATCACTAAATATTTTAAATGAAACTCGACACGATAATTATCCAACAAAAACATGTAAAATGTGTAATGAGATTAAATCTATAAAACTATTTTATCTCCATAAAAAATATTAAGGACCAAAATATAATAAAATGTAAACCTTGTTATAATGAATATATGAAGTAAAATAATTAAAAATATTGCTTTTAATATTAATACTAATTACTACTTTTGTGTTATTTGATAAAAAAAAATTAAGGTACCAAATAATCCACGAAAATAAAAATATAATTAAATAGGTTTTCTTTAAATACGACTATCAAAATATAGCCATAAAAATGGAGGCGAACAATCGTGCAGCTGAGTTGGGTGAGAAGACAGTGCGGGAACTAAGAATTATAGGTAGAGATTTAAAAAATAAATATAGCTATAATCTAAGGAAAGGTGATTTAATTAGACAATGGTATACTCTAAGGAAAGATGATTTAATTACAGCTATTATACCATATAGTATATAGGAGCAAAGAGAAAGAAACTTTGAAAATTTTCCACTTCTTATGTTAATATCGAACAACTATATTCAAAAGATAGAAATGAATTAAAAGAAATATTCCCATTTTCTAATAATGTATTTGTAAAACTTAGAAATAAAAGCCAGAGGGTAAAATAAGGGAAACAAAGCACATCTTTACAAATTTACGTTTAGCAGACATAAATATCAATTAATTATATCCTAAAGATAAAAATAATTAACAGAAATATTTCCATTCTTTAATAATTTATTTGTTAACAAAAAGAGTAGAAGAAACAATAAAAATTGCTTAGTTAATAAAGATTTTAAAGGTAGAATATTAACTTATAACAATGAAAATAACTTTAATTTAGTAGAGCCTAATCACTTTTTAAGATCAGTAAAAAATAAGCTAATTGAGATGATACACAATAAACTTAAAATACTCGGAGAGTTGAAAACCAGCATTAAATTATATACCAAGTGTCGCAAGCTGGAAAATAATCAAGTAGAATTATTTATATTTCAATCATTTAATCGCAGAATACTAAACAAAGGAGAATTTAGAAAGATTTATAACATAAGAGAGGAATTACTTACACAATTATCTTAATAAAAAAAAAGTTCTGGATGGGCTTTAGATAGAATAATTGGAATACAATTCACAATAAATAAATATCATTCATTAAATGGAGCATCATATATTAAACTACCAGAAGTGATTAAAAATAGAAAAGCATGCATAAATGTAAAGAATAATGATCAAAAATGCTTTCTATGGGCAATAAAATCTGCATTGTTTCCAGCAGAAAAAGATCCTTAAAGAGTTTCTAAATGTAAAATGTGGGACTTTATATCCATAAAGTAATAGATAAATATGAATATCCTATAAAAATTGACGATATATCAAAAATGTAAACTCATATTGATACATATATAAACATACTCTATTGAAGATAAGTCTACAGTAAATCCACTAAAACTTACTAAACGTAAAAAGGAAAAACTTGTAAATTTACTTTATTTCAAAGATGACAAAAAATTCGCATTATTGATGGATAAAAGATGTATCGAAATTGCTTTTAATGCAAAAAGATAATCATAAATGTAAAGCTTATATGTGTGATATGTGTCTTCAATTGATTTATTCTGAAGATAATTTAAATAAACCTATAGAAGACTGATCTAAATATGAAGCAGTAAAAATTACTTTGTCCTGGAATAAAGAGCAAATAATATTTAAAAATTACAAACATACAATGAAGATTCCTTTCACAATATATGCAGATTTTGAATCAATATTAAAGAAAATAATAACAGTTAAGCCAAATCCAAGAGGATTAAGTAAATTTAATCTTATCAAAAATATCCAATTTCAACAGAGGATGATATCGATAATGACCTTTATAAGGAAATACTTAAAGAAAGATATAATCTTCCTAAATAAGAAATAAATAACATTGATTTAAAGCTGAATGATGAATCATATACAATGAAAAGTCAATTACACGAAGCATCTGATTTTTGCTATTATATTGTATCTGCTTATGGTGATTATAAGTCTTCAGTTGTATATCGAGGCCCAGATGCACATAAAAAGTTTATTCATTGTATGAAAAGGGAAGTAGAAGAAATTGGAGAAATATATTCAAAAATTGAAACAATTCACCCACTAACCAAAGAAAAAAAAATTATATATGGAATCAGAAGAATGTACTTTATGCGGATGTGGATATAAGGACGACAGTAAAAAAGTACACCATCCTGATCATATAAGTCGAAAATTCATTACTCCTGTATGCAATAATTGTAACCTACAATTAAAATTGCCCAATTTTGTACGAATTTATATCCATAATATAGCTGGGAATGATGGTCATTTATTTATAAAAGTGTTAGGCTATGATGACAAAAATATTTATTTAATTGCAAATCATGAAGAAAAGTTTATCAATTTTGGGAAACAAACAGAAAATTTTAAGATGCAATTTATAAACACATTAAAATTTATAGCTAGTAGTTTAAATAAATTATCATATAATTTAAGTAAAAATTAAATGAAACCCACACACACATTTTCCAGAAGATAAAGTATATTTAGTTATTAGGAAAGGTGTTTACCCATATGATTATATGGATAGTTGGAAGAAATTCGAAGGAACTGAGTTTGAGCCAAAAATTAAATTATATTACAATTTAAACGATGTTGATATGAGTGAGGATTAATATGAACATGTGAAATGTGTATGGAACTAATGTAATATTAAAAATCTTGGCGAATACCTTGATTTATATTTAAAAAGTGACGTATTACCATTAGCAGATATATTAAAAAATTCCTGAAATACGTGTATAAATGCATATGATTTAGATCCATCATGGTTTCGTAATGACCCATAATCATCTTGGGTGCAATGTTAAAAATTACTTAGCTGCTAGAATTATTACATAACTATATCATTTTAATGATTGAGAAAGGAATTAGAGGTGGAATATCACAATGTTGTAAGCAATATGTTAATGCTAATAACAAATATTTAGAATATTTTAATCCAAATCAAGAGTAACTATTTAGCATATCTCGATAGTAATCACATATATGGTTGTGTAATGTCACAATATTCACCATATGGTGGTTTCGATTGGGTTTATTATACATGAAATGATTTAGATTACTGGAGTAAAAAAAATATTCGATTTGGGGGATTATTCTGAGTATGGTTATATATTAGAAGTTTATTTAGAATATCCACAAGAACTAGTAACTTGATAGCCACCTTTCCAATAAACTTCATGGTTATCACGAATAAAACCAAATAGGTATCTAAGAGGATATATTATTTCATCTGTTTCAACACAAGAAACAGTTTTAAAATAGTTTGTTGGTTTTTTTTTTTAGCTATCTGGAGCTTTATAATACATTAGGATCTCCAGTTACCTGGCTGCCGCCTTTTCGACATAATGGTTTCAACTAAGTGACATATTTTGCATTGGAACACAATTCGTCATGACAGCAATTTGTTATTATTATTATTTGTACAACTTCACACTGAAGAACTATATTGAAAAATGGAAAACTCCACGATTTTAATATTTATAAATTCTATTTAAATTTGTGTTTATTGCAAGTCTACTGAGGCGCACTCAATATCATAGGTTTTCCTTTATATTTTGTACATTCATTTATTGCTTCAAGTGAACCTAGTATTTAAATGTTTTAAGTATTCAATTTCGTTAATAAATCCGGGCTATTCATAAACTGCAGATTTTATTGTATTTATTTAATTGATAAGACTATTCCCCTCTGGATATTAAGTAAATAACATTAGGCCAGTAGCGTAATATAGTTTTTATTTTGATTGCATGTAATGAATGAAACCCAGTTCAATTAATGTTTCAGTTTTGAATCAAGTAAAATGGGGTTTGTTTTATCTGGAATGATAGTAGAAATAACCAGCACTTTTCATTGCCTATTAAGTGATGCCAGTGCCCTCAACATATTTTTGTGACGTACTTCAATTGACTATTCTTAATTTTATATGATGTTTTAAGGACACCTTATTTGATAGCAAATTGGCTAGACACAAACTTAATTAATACCACAACAATCATGGCTGGTTATTAAGTACAATACAAACAAAACGTAATGGACACTTGTCAAACTATTCACTTCACTGCTACTAAAAAATAATACATATTTTATTTACAACCATGCAGCACCACAGTACGGAACTTAGCCTACGAGACTATTAGTGCGTGGCCGTGATGTCACATCTCATGTTGCCATATTCGCATGTCACCATCATCTCATGGGGCCTACCACCTCGACGAACCGGGTTCAATTCCTGGCGGGGTCACCCTTGGATTTTCGCACATCCCCCCCGCCGTTTCATTTCGGCGCTGCTCCATACTCACCTCAATCACACTCATCGGCTCTCAGGATCTCGCTGTTTGGAGCCGCTCAAATCTCTTCACTTCACTCATCTCACGTCAATAACATCTCACGTCAATAACATCTCACGTCAATAACATCTCACGTCAATAACATCTCACGTCAATAACATCTCACGTCAATAACATCTCACGTCAATAACATCTCACGTCAATAACATCTCACGTCAATAACATCTCACGTCAATAACATCTCACGTCAATAACATCTCACGTCAATAACATCTCACGTCAATAACATCTCACGTCAATAACATCTCACGTCAATAACATCTCACGTCAATAACATCTCACGTCAATAACATCTCACGTCAATAACATCTCACGTCAATAACATCTCACGTCAATAACATCTCACGTCAATAACGTAGCATGGCACTAACGTAGCATGGGCTACGGTGGCCGAGTGGCTGAGCTCGCCTCCCACGAATGCGATCCGGGTTCAATCCTCAACCGGATCATTCCGGATTTTCGCATGTGAGAATCGTGCCGGACGATGCCGTTGGTCAGCGGCTTTTCTCGGGAATCTCCTGTTTCGCCCGCCCTTTCATTCCGGTGCTACTCCATACCTAAATTACCCTCATCGGCTCTCAAGACTTCGACGTTAAGAGCCGCCCATATCTCTTCACTCGCACCAACATGGCAAATCGCTAGTATCGTATACCGTTAACATCGCGTTATGCGATGTTTTGATCTACTCTGTTGGACCATATAGTAGTTGCGAAATATTGTTTCGTGACCGGTGTATAGCCACATCGCAGTGACGGAGACTAGGCCAAGCGGGAGAAAGACGCCCGGCGTCGCTTTCAATTCGCCACGACGCCTCAACCGCTGCATTCCGGCTGAAAGCTCCTCTCCCTCCACCTCCTCTACCCAATAGGGCACGTAAGGGTTGCGGGAGGACTGTCACTTTACGAGGACTGCTCCCTCCCCAGGTCAGCAGCTGCGCGTCGCTGTGACGCGCCCAATAAATTGCCGAGTGGACAGCCTGGGTCCCGGCCCTGGCCATCAAACTTGAACCTGGAAACCTCCCCCACCCCCCTCCGGTTACAGCATCATCTACCCCCACATAACCCCTCCGATCCCGTGGGAGCTCCACACCTTCCTCAGTAATTTACAACGCAATCTTGAAGGGGACGAGGCATTCTTGATTGCGATTTACCCCACTTCGGCACCGGGCCACCCTAGTCTAGGCTGGCCAGATTTTTTTAATACATGAAGCAGAACGCTTGTCATAAGTGTCGTTTAAAATTATAAGTAAAATGGATAACTTCCAGGCATGACAGTACTCTAAATAAAAATAGGGTGTGGCTGTGTTGGGGACACGGTCGTTTGTTTTGCGTGAATACGTCAACGTTGACGCGCTCGGACGCCTTTATGTTTATTTTACGTTCCCGGCACCACTTCACTCGATCATATGGGGTTTTATTGATATCGCTGGATAGCTTTTAAGATGCTCTTTTCAACAGTATATTATTTCTGTATTTCGACGTGGCTTTTTGATGAGTATAGGCCGAAATTGTGTTTTCTTAATTTTTTACATTAAACACATACAATTACACCATAACCACGCCACACAAATGTTTTTACCTATACACGCAATCGATTGATGTTGATGATAGCTGTCGATTGAAACTCAAAAGAGCGTCGTAGCTTCTTCTAGTCAAAAGTTAAACTACGCGGAATTTGAGACGCGGCGAAACGAACTCAAAATTGCTGTGCGTCCGATCCCCCCCCCCCCTCCTTCCTTCTCATACCCCATGCAATGCTCCACAGTCCTCACTAAACGTAATATATTCTTGGATCCTTTTGGAATAGAGTGGGGTAATTGATTTTTTAATGTAGATGATAGGTTCGGAGCTGCAATTCCAAACTGTGTCTCGCGATTCTGTTCTCATCGGATTTTCTGAATTGCCTCCCACTATGGTTGCAAATGTGAAGACGTATTCACGTCAAAAGAACCTTATGTGTTCGAAAGTTGAAAAGGATACAACGAAATAATGTCTGGATGCTAATCAAACTCATTATTACAGTAGCAATAACGCAGTATAACTGGTGTAAAACACAGCGTAAGAGAATCTGCTGTCTACAATAGGCGTAACGAATAAAGATGAATCTTAAGTTGTCCAATAAGAGTGGAGTACGTCAAAAGGAAATAACTTTTGGGTGGGAGGGAGTTTTGATATTCGTGTCTCCTATATTCATACGGGATATTACTTTTAATACTACAGAGAAAAAAGACTATTTTGAATCAAAGAACGTTTACTTGGTGAAACCAAAGTAATTGTGTGAATAGGGGTTATGAAATAATTTGTTATTGAATCCGATTTATTTTGTTTTTATTTGGTTGTCCCAAATAAAGATTTGGTTGGTGCAATTAAAGATTAGTTTGGTTCAACGTACATTAAACATAAACTAGAAGCCCGCTCGAGATTTGATATAGATCGTCTGCACCCGAGCGATACGCCCTAGCCAGCTCAGCTATAGTTCATTCACGCTTCCTTCGTAACGTATGAAAAATCACCCATGTCAGCCTGTTTTGTTCAATCACTTGTATTCCACAATTATTTAACCCTGTGATTAACGTTAAAGTACTGTGTTATTGAATAGATTAATAATTTACTTAGTATCTCCCATAACTTGTAATATTTATTCCTTATTAAATACGAATTGACAACAGCGAGAATAGCGTGTTGGTAACGGCCAGTAAGAAATAGTTCAGTTACAATATTTTTTATAATCTTTTTATATTTACTATTTGTAAATTAAACGTTGCCTATTGACATATTTGAATTGTTAGGTAGCACTGAAGGAAACACATTTCTCTGCTGCAGTTATAAATATCAGCGCAAATGATCGTGCATAGGCTCTAGTGACATGGTGTTTTTTTTTCCGTCTGGAAGAAAGGTTCAATATGCGGAGAGTATATATATATATATATAATCTTCGTACCAGCTGTGTAGCACGAAAATTATACATTTTGTTATTTGTAATTCCAGCATATTTCATACTAATTACAGCAACAATAATGCTTTTTGAATTTGTAATTTACAACTGATATGAGATTATATTGTTTAAATACCTATCATATGTTATTTAAATGCGATGGCGCGACGCTTACAAATCCAGCAGGTTGGCAGAAGTGGTGTGGAAAGGAGAATGTAGAATTTGATCAGATTTTCCCTCTCCTAGCCTACTGCCTACTTCCACGCTCTTGTCCCAATATTGGGGGGGGGGGGGATTATACCCTGTTTTTACAGTGCCTTACGACTGGCAGTGATGTGGCGACATGTTAATGACACGGCGTGTTTCTGAACGAAGTGTCAAGTTCGTACTCATATTTTGTAAACTTCCTAGGCAAGTTAATATGTCGTGATAAATATGTTTCCACGGCAAGGTGAAATTTATACTGTAACAAGTGTTCTGATCGCTGCGTGTGAAATGGCGCGGCCGCCATTTCCGTTTAGGGTGGCTGCGTTATAGTCGTTACGCAGGCCAGGTGTGCGGGGATTTCAAATATTGCATGTGCAAAATGTATACGTTTTAACCATGAACTAATGTTATGCCGACTTTAACTATTTAAATTCACGTCTGTTTATCACAACATTGTACCTTTGCGCTAGGTGTTTCAAACACAGTTGAGTAACGGGCTTACATTTCTGTGATTTGAATGTCTGCCACAATCCTCTAAAAAAATACTAAGCCCAACCAGATAAATTTTAATAAATAATAAAATAAACATAAAAGTACCAATGCACGTAAATATTAGCAGAATGAAGGTTACGGTAGACATATATGTTTGCGTGTTCACCACTATCTTTTACGTCTGTCGATGCTACGTACAATAAATACGCAACACGAGTTGCGTGCTTGAATTTACTGTGTCGTTTCGTTAGACTGGTTGTCCCTTTGTTTTACTTTTTATTCCATACAAGGCCGTCCTTATATCGAAATAACCCAACACGTATTAATAACATGTAAAATACTACTGTTGTTTCCGCCACTGTTGTAACAAACACCGTCGTGGCAAAATACTAATGTTTTTTATGTGTAACGTGCTATATCGTGCGTAACAAATAGTTATAAAGACGACCTAAATATTGTTATATGCCTAAATTGTGAACATTCGTAGGAAATATGACAGCATTCTTTGAATAGCTATAAACAGCAACCAACGCATTTGACAGTGTTATAAAAGTAGAAGTCGCATGGCAGTGTTTATGTTTACGTGTAGCGGAAGGATACGTAATCATTAACCAAAAGCAGATATTTAGCAGGGCTTCAGAAAAGGCCGAAGTTATCGCGAATCAACTTATAAAGTGACAATTGATGTGATACGAATGTTTCCAAATGCATTCAATTCGAATACATAGTTGAGGAAATTTATATGCGTTTTATTGTCACCATTACTGAGTCTATATCTTGTACTGATATACTGATGGAAGTAACGATTGTTCACGGACCATGTGGTACAAAAAGTTATATAGAAGCCAAGGGCGCTCTCGCAAATGATTTATATTCGAGGTTTATCCTTATCGTGGTGCCAAGGATGGTGTATTGTTTCTCTAAAATAAAAAAAAAAATTAAAGATCCATATTAAGTGATAAATTATAAAACCATCAGCACTCAGTTCCTTTCGTATATATATATATATATATATATATATATATATATATATATATATATATATATATATATATATATATATATATATACCATGAACGTATTTGCAGTACATTCTTTATTTTATAGATTTTACTAGAATAGTATACTAAATTCTACTTATCTTCTTTCTTTGGAGATCGTGATGAATGTTTGCAGAGAATTTGTGTATGATGTTCGTGGTTTTTATAAAATGGAATATCATATCTATTAAGAAGTGTTTATGGTAACAACGACGTGCTGCACAAAATACGATTTAATGGCACACAGTTGGCTTCCAAATTCTTCAATTCGTATCACGACAAATTCTGTTCGAATTGTGGTGATGGATTGGGAGCCAATTTTGTTATGGTATTCCTTTTCGGACCCACCACACTCAATATGCACCACGATTGGTCATTCAAACTTGCCGTGGTGAAGAATTAAATTCAGATTGGATTTAACTTCTCAAACGAAATTATACATCGTAAAATTATTTTTATCGAATTATAACACACAATCTTAATATCAGTAGAATGACAACGACGAACCATAACTATAAGATCATAACTTTTACTCGGAATGGAAATTAATTTTACCACAAATTAATATTTAAGTGTTAAAAAAATGTATAGAACAACAGTTCACTTTAAATCTACAAAAAATGTATTGATGGGCGGATATTTACATTTTCCAACCAACTCGCCAACAAATGTTAACATGGGCATATATGAAGATCAATAAGTTGAATATTAATACTTAATGTAACTTTTCCTTGTTAATTGGGCCCGACTTTAAAACTCTGAAATTCTATCTTAGGTAACTTCTGAGTTAAGTTATTTTGGTTGATTAAAATTACCAGTGACTTAAAGCATAACTAAAAAATTCTTACCAGCACATAATTTCATCAAATTATGACACATTCCTCTATAAAGAACTTCTGGAAGTATAGCTCAATTCTTTTTAGTTTCTAATCATCAGAAGATTTATACCTCTTCATAAGGTATAAATATAACGCTCTGTATTATACATTGCTGATATAGTTCACATTTCTTCCAGGAATGTATGATAGAACTCGTAATTTTATGTATAATATAATTACTGATAATTCTCGAAACATTTATCTACCAAATATCAAGAATGGAGATTTAACTATTCTTCTCTTTCAATTTTTTGTACATAGTAACCCTGTGCAGAGAGTTTTCAGTTTGTTTGAATTAACATATTATAATATTTACTCTAAGCAGCAGTATAGACTAAAGAAGCTAATTCAATATCATACATAAATTAAAGTGCATATTTCCTTACTATCTGCGTAATTATGTAAAATTTAAATTAAGACATACCATGATTTATAGAATAGTTTTTAATTGGTAGGGGCCTGTAGGATAGCCATATTCAGTTTTACTTCACTATATTATATCGATTAATGCTCAAATATGCCTAAAAATATAAGACAATTTTTTACAATGATATAGTTATTTATTTTGAAACAAAGCATGCAGATATGGAGATAACTTTACTTAATTCACGGTCAACATTAATGGAGTTACTGACGATTTGAAAGTAGTCATGAACCATACATAGTGACTGTGTAGTGTGTTTACAGTTAGTTTATCGGTTTTTAGTTATGGTTTATTACAATTACCAAACGGAGATGTTTTGTTTTTCTCTCAGTAAAAGCAGGCTATTCACAATTTCCTTCTTCCTTGTAGCTTATTTTAAGTGAAAAAGTAATTTAATTCTGTTGCCAATGAATATCACTGCCTCTAATGATGCGTGGATGTCTGGTTATGAATTACCTACAACAGAAAAAAAAAAAAAAAAACAATTTTGTTAAATGTGTCTCGAAAGTCGTTAATTGTAGTGAGCATACACGTGAACTGAAATTATATATAATCGCATATGTAAAGAAAAGGACTTATATTATGAAGGCTGCCCTTCAACTGTCCTAAAATTATATATTAATTCCCACCGTTTTTATTTCAAGTAGCGAAGTGATAAAAAAAACAAGACTATATAATATACACTATTATGTTTAAGTATATGTAGCGCTATAGCCAAACCACTTCCAGCTACGCTTGTTACAACAACCGGGGTGGGGGGGGGGGGATGTGTGAAATGTTTCTCATTTTTGTTTGGCAAAACTTGTAGTTATCACTGGAAGCAAAATTGTTGCCAGAAGTAAACTTTGATAATATCAAAAATACTACCAACAATTAGTTAAAACAGATGTACGTTTTTTTTAAAAATAATATAGTTACCTTGAATATGAAAAGGCCTTAGTAAGGGAGCACTATTTATTCCGGAGTTGAGAAAGCATTGACAAGAGTCTGCATTAAGGTACCATCACGGCATTCGCCTGGAGTGATTTCTGGAAACCCCAGAAATCAGGACGGCTGGACCGGGACTCGAACCCGGGTCCTCCAGAATGCGAGACGGCTGGTTTAACACTGCGATACCTCTTTATGGTCGCTTCGTGCGAAGACTCTTGATTTCATTTCCAATTAATTATTTTCCTTGAAGTAAGCACAGCTCACACTCCATTCTCAATTTCTTCTATCTTTTTTGAAGCCCAGCGGTAGTTCTACTTTCAGACTGTTCCCCCCTTTTAATGTAAACAAAGCTTAACTAGATGTATAAACTTACACCAAATAGACAACACACCGCATTCGTGCGCAGTCGGTATAATATTTTGCACGAGAACTATTTATTTGGCATTACAGACACACCTGTTTTTCCCTGGTTTTGTTTATATCAATTATAAACGGAATGTTGTAATTTATACATAAAAGTAAGTAAAAGTTCAATTTTACCAAAAGTAAGATACTTTTTTGTTGATGAAGTATACAACGCTTGTGAAACATGGCATATTTATGAAACAACCAAACATGTCAAACAAGAGGAGATTTTTTAAAAGGTTCGATTCAAAAAGTGTGAAGAAATCACGAATAGATATAATTACCGAGCTCTATTATTACAATATTCTGGAAGGCGGAACTTAATAGGAATGCTGTGATCAGAAAATGCCCCTCATGTTCATTACATAAATCAAGCCATACCACATTTCCTCACAACCACGTCTATATTTTACTCAGTTATTCGTGCACAATTATACTTTACATTTGAGCCACGACTTTGTTGAATTTCATTTCCAAAAATCAGCACGTGTTCCTTCCTTAGGCTGCAATGTAAATTAAAAAAGTCACTACAGAGATCAAATAACCCCCGTGTGGCTGAATGGGATTCTGACCTCCAGACTCTTTGAGTCTGAGATGGGATCTGCGCGATTGAAAATACCTCGCAGAAACAAATAATGCAATAAAAATTTCGATATACGTTCAGAATTTTATTTAGGGACTAAATGTGTTGCAGCAGAAACGCGAATTTGTACTGACATCCCAATAACAGTTTTTTTTTCGGAACGTAGCGAAGAGCCAGTGAACACAGCTTATTTATTTATTCACCTGTGTAATTCGCACACACGGGCTTTGTAAGTATATGCGCATGCGATTAATTCATGCTCACTCGCGCATACCCTAATAGTAAATGCAAATACTTAATGGATTTCCAACAAAATTAATTTTTTTCCCACGTGCTATTGACAAACTTCATTTCCGCTAGCATGTTTGTAATACTTGCAGTTATTCCATTACATCGTGTTTAACGTAAAGGCCCCAATTACACACACTCGTGCACTATTTATATAGATACCACATACATGCACTGATTTTGATTGTATTAGCAGAACAAAGAACGAGGAAAATTGTTTAACCCGACCAACACATATTAAATCCTGTAGAGAGAATTTGTTTTACTGGAAAATATCATTGGTAGAAACGTGTCTAACAAACTTTAAAATAATTATTGTGAGTTAGTCTGCAAAATTTCCTCGCTTTATGATGAAATGTTTTAATTTCTATATCGACTCACAATAATATCTTTAAGAATAGCAGTAAGTTTGAAAAGTAGTTTTGTTAATCGTTACCTTGATAAACAGCTGTAATATTTTATGTCAAAGAAATTTTGTCTATGGAGAGAAATGTCAAAATAGATTTCTTGACTGAATTTCTCACATATTCCAAACCAAATTACCCGTATTATATATTACATATTATCTACTGCTGTATCCAACATCATATCCTCTTGGCCAATTACGGACTTTTGGACTTTCAACCGAGTTCAGGCTTAAAGTACATGGCGGCATCGTACGGTATTAACTGATATTTACGCAAATAAAGTAGTTTTAATTTTTTTCCGCGGAAACTATTTTTAGTGATTTTCGGAATAAGAGTAAGGTAAACTGGCCGAACTGGCGCCACAATGTTGAAACTTTCCATATATTTACGGATATTTTTTGCGAAAATACACAGTAAATGTACGGAAACCCAATCCGTAATGGCCAAAAACGAAGTTAGGCGTGTCGCCACTGTGACCAGAATTTGATCATTTCTGCGGCAATTAAGGTTATCCATGTCACTAAGACCTGTTCTTACAAACATTAGGAAGTAGCAACAGGCGTATGTAACACTTAGCAACACTTAAAATACACTAACTTTAACAAACTAAAAATTTGCTTATGTTTATTCGAAAGTTATACCAGGTTCGCCACGTGAGCATTGTAGATAAGTGATAAGGGTTGTGAGCTTGCAACTTATTGACTCGGGTTCAAATTTTGCTTAAGTATAAACAATTTGAACTCTTTGAAATATATTTCTTATACACAGTAGAGCACCCACAAAACATAAATTAAAATAAAATTAAAATTAAAAATTATTAAAAATAAACTGCGTATTTAACGGAGAGGTTACGTGAATTTTACGGAAAGTCCGTTTTTTAAAATCAATTTGTCCTTAATTTTACGGAGAATTTACGGAGACCTATCGAATAATTTTTACGGGCACTTTTCCGTAAAATGAAGACTTTTTTTTTAAACAGTGATCATATGGCGACGAGATATAAACTGAAGCGTGGAGCGACTCCACAGCGTTAGTACCATTCTCTGCCATAAATACAGACTGACAACTTTAAACAGAGAAGGAATGTGTGCTTCAAACATCGCTGATATGTGTGGCCATTCAGTTACGGCATTTCAACTTCGTCGTCTGAGAGAGATGCGAAGGAGGTTCGAATATAATTCCAGCGACGCGTAAACTAGGGAGCAATGTCAACCGGTGAGCGGGAGTGCGTACTGTTCCCATTGGCGAGACTTGCTCATTCAGAATCCTCTACTGGTCGCATCTAGAACGTCTGCACCCGAGCGTATCAAGTTTTCGGCCCTGTGTATAAACCAATATTTTGGGGCAAACCTTTATCTCGGCGTAGACAAATTATTCGTCGACAAATTGTGACGATATATTTGCTTATAGGCTGTTCACGGTAAAGTGAGCACTTTTGAGGCACTAGTTACTTTTTTTCCTTTCAGCCGTTTTTTAACCTATAACCACCTTCTTAAATAAATATTGCCATGTAAGTAATAAACACAATGTGTATATTCCACCGCACTCTGAAGTTAACGTCTATAATAAGATATACTTATTGACTATTATTCCAAATGAGAGGGCTTTCAAATGCGCTCACTTTACTGTGAACAGCCTATACACGAAATATTAGTTTAACATACTGAAACAATGAAATATTTGTTTTTTTTTTTTTTCACAAACAAAATTTATTTAAATAAATTATTTAGCTTTGTAAACAAATGTCGTACATTTTGAGAAACTGAGGCTTTGTAGTATCAACAAAGTATCGTTTAGCTGAAGCAAACGTCACGTAAACAAATGTATTTGATATACTGAAACATTTTACTCAGTGTAGAATACGGAAAATCCCGTGCAATACGGGACAGTTGGCAACTATAGTATAAGAGTACTTTTGGAATTTTCTTTTCTACAAATAATAAACAAGCTTGAAAACCAATAATCCAATATGGCGGGGGAAGGTTACACTTAATAACAATATTTCATACTAAAATATTAATTGAATATTGTGAGACTGTACAGGAATGGAATGTATTTGAACCCATTCATATATGTTGAATATATTTGCGTGTGTGGTGTGCGTGGTGCATAGAAAGATTGGTTTTGGCAGGTACTGTACGCTGCAAGGGCCACTGCCCAGTAATCTTCCTTGTGGGCAGTTAATCCCGTGTGTGCTGAGGAAAACCCGAATATAATTCTTATGTGACCATCAACATATATATTTTTCTTTTACAGTCTGGGCAAACATTGTCGGAACAGCCTCACTAAACAGCACTTCTTAATTCCATAGGCGCTTTATCGGGCAAGGTTGAGGATCATCTGAAAAGAGACGGCAGAGGGCGTCCAGACTATCCCGAAACACTTGCCTAGCTAGAGAAAACCATGCGAAAGGAGTGGCAATACATTCCACAAACGCGCATCCGAATACTCGTTACACCAGGTGTCTCAGCCCGCGGAAACCGCGGGCTGAGCCGCAATAGATGAAGCAGGTAACCGTACGAATTAGTATTTATGGTGCAATTTCGCCTGGGAACTTCGGCACGTGCTCGCTCGCGCCTATGGGCGTTCGCTCACACATCCCGACATGCAGTAGCAAATATGGTGAAAAAAAGGCTTCAGACTTAAAACTTAATACTCAAGACGTATGACTTTAAGACCTAAGGTGTAAGGCCTACGAAGGGCCTAACTGTCCATGGGGGAGGGCGGGGCAGCTTTAGATACGCGAGGGTACTCTCCTCCAAATGTGAATGAAATCGGTCGGAAAATGCGCCTTCCAAGCCAAATACAGCCGAAGAAAAGAGATGGGCAATTGCCCCTGCACCCCCCCCCCTTACAAAGGATGTCTTTTGTCACCAACCAAAATGGTCTCATGTACACAAACTCCAGGGATATCACCGATCTCACTGGTTTCGGGAACCAAATATCCACAAACAACATTTGCGGTCATTGAATAACCCCCCACCCCTTGTGAAGGGCGGAAGAGCAACTGTTCCAAATCATGCTTAGACCTTCCCCTGTGGGCCTACTATCATTTTCCCGTACTGACTTCACCATACAGAGGCTCGAAACGGTGAAACGTGGGACGCACCACAATCCCACAAAATGGAAAACATACCCCCCTTGTCCATCTAACTCCTCCCAGGGACGAGGAGGGGGACCTTTAAGGGGGAAAGTTTCAAAGAGGAAGAATGGTGGATCAGTGAAGGGGGTCGGTCCCCCCCAACCCGCTCCTTTCCGTTTACCCACAGTGGCCCTCCAAAAACAGCGTTTTTGTACAAAAACATTAGTTCTTGATTAATTAAATATTAGTATGACTCTGAGAAATTATTCACAATGTACCATACCAGTGTGTAATATGTTCTGTGAGAAATCAGGAATGATGATTTCCTCTGTACATTCATTGTAGCGTTCCTAAATTTGCTCAGGAAATTGTCAAATTCTTAGGGAAGTTCCCAACTTTGTATAATTGCGCTGCTAAACATTCCTATATTTGCATCTCGATGTGTGGTATTATTACCGCACAGTCTATAGGTTAAAAACTTCCATTACAGTTTAGGAAGTTAACCGGAAATTTTTTTACAGTGTAGGGTTATGCCAAGACGCTGTGCTTCAGTGTTGCAGGTAACAGGTGACAACACAGCTTATTCACAGTCCACAGAAGTGCACAAGTATCACATTCTGTTTTCAGTTTGTTAAAGAAAAAATTTCAATTTTATCAATCATTATGATAATTTATCGATGAGAGGCACAAGAAGTGTTCCTTGATAAAAAAAAAAAATGCTGTATTGTTTTCAGTGTTCGGGAACCTTTAGAAATATGTATATATTTAGTTTCCGCAGAGTGGTGCGGAATAAACAAAATATTTCCATGCACAGTAACGAGAACTTTTTTATTTTGAGTAGTTTAGTTATCCGTTGCCAATAAGAATCGTTATTTTAACGCTAAATCGGCTGTGACCACACCTGAACTGACCAATAAAAAACAGAGAAAGTGGGTGGTGAAATGCTTGAAAATATGCGCTGTTGATGTGTGATGTTCAGGACTCCTCCTTTGCTACACTTTGATTCCAGCGAGGTAAAGCATATCAAGTTAATGGATGCGACGTAACGAGATTGTGTAAAGTTCCTTGCCAGTTGCGTTAGCTCCTTGAAGCTGTCGAGGCTTTATCTGAGGCGAGACTGGGGATGATCTTGTTTCTCACTTGCAGTCTCGTTAACAACCTTAATTAGCTCAGAACAGACGTGGCAAAGTTACGCTATTTCGTCTTGCCGGTGCTGTCGTACTTGGTCAGTACGAATTCACCAGTTCTATACTCTACATCCTTACTGAGGTGCTAGTTTCACGTTACTGAACCAACCAATCATTTTTATAATTAAATTGTAGTCTTAACGTTGAAGTAAAGCAACTGCCTATGGAGCACTGCACCAGACTATACAATGTGAAGAACGCATAAAAAAGTAGTAGACACCATGGAAATTGTCAGAAAAGTGCGATTTATGCTGTATATTAAAGAAGAATGTATATATATTTTTCAACATTATAAAATATTTTACTAAAATACACTTCTTAAATGTAAAAAAATCGATCGATATAGTCCGCATTTTTAACAAAATTTAAGCGCTTTTCCGTTTTCGATGCTTCGGAAAGCATAATTTACAAGAAAATCTTCAAGAATGATCTTGATATTCACTGTGATTACATGTAACAAAAGCATATTAATAATGTATCTTATCAATCTTATAATTAACTTTATTTACGCCAGTTTAAGCCATAAATGTGTGTGACAAATGGACGCACATTAAAATCAATTATAAAAATTATTTCCTACATTATTATTACAATTTTCTTGGACCCAATCATAGTAAACATGGACTATATTCCAGGACGAAGATTTTCTTAGAAAATTTACTTTCTAAAGCACCCAGAATGGAAATATGCTTAAATTTGGTTAAAAATACAGACTAATTTAATCGATTAATTTTTACATTTAAAAATGTATATATTAGTAAAAATATTTTATAATGTTGCAAAAAATTCATACATTATTCATTCATATACAGCATAAATCGCAATTTTCTGATAATTCTTATGGTGTCTGTACTACTTTTTTTGAGTTATTCACATTGTACAGTCATATGCAGTGCTTCATAGTTGCTTTACTTCAACCTTAAGTTTGCATACTCTCGTTTCAGCGCTGCATGTTTAATATCTTTAGATGAATACAAATTCAATACACATAGGCAATTACCTCTCGTCTACGGTACATAGGGTACATTTATTTTCCCGACATTAACTTTGAAAGGTAACAACACCCGTACCTGAGAGGAGAACATTATATATTACCCAATTCCTTTTTGAACTGTCCCTGAGAAACGATATATTCACTCTCATTCATTCTAAAACAGCGAAAATATTGTGTCCTGTAATTATTTTCGTTAGCCATTCCTGCTGAGAAACAAATAATTTTATTTAACACGTTCATAAACGTTTTGAGGTTTCCATAATATTAAATCATTTTACTTTAAGCAAACATGCATTATTCACATAAAAATAAAATGCATTCGTACACTGTAAATAAAATACGTTGAAAACTTTCTGCACGTCAAAGAAAACAATTTCTTGACCCTGTTTTCTTTATACTAACAAATATTGCTTTAGTCCGCAGTCAAGATTTTAGGTTTATGGTTATTACATTTTTTCTTTATACAGTTTGGTTTTGTTGCAATATTAAATTTCTTTATAGCAAATAACATTTTCCCAAGCCTGTTCTGTTTGCAGTAAAGAAATGTTACTGCATAGCAAAGGAAAGGGTTAAATAATTCTAAAATATTTATTTTATTCATTATAGTTTTTGGTACCTAACGAAACCTTCTTAAAGTTACGATACTAAATAAATTCCTTGGATCATCGACATAATTGTTTAACCATCAAAATACAGTAACTGAATTTATCACAAAGGATACATATTGCTGAACTACTGTAACCACAACGCCAGGACGCCATTGGCATTAATATGAAGGTTGGTCCTGAACCACAGGTACAAACGCAAGTGAAGCGAATCCCTATGCAAAGTGGGATAGAAAACATTACACGAACAATGTCGTACAGTAAATCGTAAGGGATGTAGCCACCCTTTAAAATCCTGCGAATATTTGTGGCGTACTATCATCCCCTGCATTGACACTAGGGGGTGGTACGTTATTATCCTACCAATGTGCGCGTAACCCTCGGATATTTTGTAAAGACGTCATCATAGAGACGACAGGCAAAGTTTGTAAGGGTACACTTAGTTTTCTACCAAGTAAGCAGGTACATAATAAATTTAATTTATATGCTTTAATAATGTTTACGCACAAATTTGAATATGTGTTTATGTTTTTAAGTTTATCTTTATTATTCAGTTTAAATTGTGGATGTGGCAATGATTATTTTCCTTCTTTCACTTAGAAGAGTGTTCAGGTTTTTAGGTTTCATTTGATTTATTTTTAATTACTCTTCCTTATATAGACACTACTTGTAAACTTATGAAAAAACTATGTAGTAAAAGCTGAAAAAATACTATACCCTGAAAAAGAAAGGGAGAGAGAGTGAAACACGGCTTAGCGGTGAATGTAGGGTGAAAGGTGCAGGAAATTGCATCGTTTCACGTAGTGAGCCACTCCTGAAGGTACTTAAACTATAGCACTACACCATACTCTTGCTGCTTACCTTATTATGGTTATGTCATATCTCGACATGTTGATGTTGTTACTCACCAGTATTACCTCGTCTTCATTTTGGTCTGACCGTGAAGTATAGTCTTTTCACTGAGACGGCTGACGACCCACTATAATAATAAATTTAAGAAAAAAGTAGAAGAGAGGATGTAGGTACTCCACCTTAAGAGTTCTCGTTTTTATTTGGGAATAGTCCAGTTTGTCTCCAGCTCGTAGGATTGCTGCACCTGAAGGGAAAGTGTGTTTTTCTAGTCTCGTGAATACATTTATCAAGTTACAAATCACGCACCAGTTTACGTTGAAATGTACTTTCTCGGGTCCATGAAAACAACCTTTCCATAACTGCCTGAAAGCAAATATGTGTTATCTGTGATACTCTCAGGGTGAATGGAAACATTAACTCGTTACGGATTACCAAATGTGATTCCTTTAGAGACCAATTAAAGAGAGATGTTATATTTGCTCTCAGATAGTTATGGACAAGTGTTAAGAGCACGATGATATTATTATTAGTGTTAATATCATAAAACACTTTTCTAATGGCTCCGAGAATGTACATATGTGTTAACTATATGTTGAAAAGTACAGAGACCAGAAAACAAATTATTCCAAAACAAATATATCCACTGAATAATCAAGAGCAGCAGCACTGTATGATGAATATGTACAAATTAGCCGACTCCCGAATGTAAATGAGACTGCTTAAGGAGAGGTACGTTCTATTTTCTAATTTTTTCTTCAGTTGTTATAGTGGGTCATCAGGCTTCTCAGTGGAGAGCCGCGATGCAAAATGGTCAGGCCCAAGTTATGATGTAGTAACACTACGAATAATGTCATCTAAGAGTTGAGACATGACAAAACCGTAATAAGGAAAGCAACAATAGTACGGCTGTGGTCCAAGTACCTTCGAAGGTGATGCTGTTAGGCGAAACGATGCAGCTCTTGACATAAGGAAAAAATTAGGAGCGCGAAAAATTCTACTTGGCCATGAGAAACACATTTAAATCTGAAACAGTGTAATTTTATTAAAAGCAATGAAAGACCCGAATTTAAACTACCTGAGTATAATCGTAATTTCTTCTTACTGCTTAAAGGAACTGCATAGCCAAGCTTTAAAATTGTTATATTTGACCACTTTCACGAATTTTTTTCTCCATTAATACACTTAATATGATACAAGTAAAAATATAGGGATATAAACAATAGTTTTTTTTATCCTTTCTGGAAAAACTTCGTATTTCCAGAACTTTTATTTACCGGGATACGCGTTTACGCGCAAACGACTATTTTACAGAAAAAGTTTCAGTACATAGGACCCTCAACGCTGATTTATACATTACTTATCCACGCATTTCCAGTTATTAACTTTAAAGAAATAATCCAAGTATTGTTCAAAATGTTGTAAATATACTGTGTTACCATAGTGTGATAATTTTATTCCTGAGAAATTAAAAAGGTAGTAAAGTTTTAAGTTAGAAAACACCGTAGTATTAGTGGCGTATTTTAATGATAAAAGAGAGGGGGGGGTGTAATACAGCAGTACGAAAGTAACGAAAAATACGTTCACTAAATCGAACGCCAATTTGGCTTCATTTTGACATTTGTCTACACTCATTCTGCTACAGGCTATATTTCTACGAATACGGACTGCTTCCCCCTAATCGATAGCCTTTCCGCAACCCACATCATAACATTGAGTAGAAGGGGGTCACTCGAGATCACTCGCTTTGCTTTTCTTTATACTAGTAGGTTTCCTTTTATCTATTTACATTTATTTGCTACTATGCCAGAGGTCATTAAAGACTTAAGACTACATCATATTACCATAAACTTACACTTAAGACAAAGGCCTGGGGGGGGGGGGGGGTTATCTAAATCATAAATAAATGTGACTACTTAATCCAAAAATCACATTCCTATTTAATAAGGCTTTGAATGAAAGAGAATACTCGGAATTAATACATTTCAAACTTTATTTTGATAAAAAAATATTAATTAAATAGATTCAGTGCAATTCCAAACAAAACATTAACTATCTGTGTATCATGTAGTCTGAGTGTCATTGCCAAGGGCAGCTCGTACAAAAATTAACTTAACACCATATATGTCATGTAGTCTGAGTTTCATTGCCAAGGGCAGCTCGTACAAAAATTATCTAACCACCATATAGGTTGTTCACCGTAAAATGAGTACTTTCGAAAGCCCTGTATAAGATCTACTTGTATGCACGTTGCGTATTCCTCCGATCTATGTAAAATTAACATTGTCATGGGCCTCGCCACATTATCCATGCGTCGGTCTATTAAAACAGTGAAATTATTAGATAAGTAAGTATTTTACAAATCTGCTAATTTTTGCTCTTCGATGCATAAAAAAACAGAAAGCGAAGGAAGTAATTCAAGCTATCACAAATGGTTACCCAATACTTTTTATTCGACATTATGGTATGGAACTACTTTCACTCAATCGTTACCAAATTTACTGGGTGCATGCCACTAAGTGCGCATGCACTTAGTGCGTGCGTGCGTGTAGTGCGTGCGTGCATATATGCAGGCACGAGCACTGATTTTTTCCTAAGGTTGGTTTCAAAAGTGCTTATTTTATCATGAACAATCTTCAAGTAAAATTAACAGGGAGTGGGAGGGAGGGGGGTCCTTACTATTATCTATATTTGACCAGGTTCTACATGACGGTATTCTACGTCCACGATGAGACTGCGTGTGTCTCTCGAACCTCCGGGAGAGGGAAAGGGGGAGGGGGAGCCCTCAATGGGCTGGACCGGCCACACATCGCACTCAAACCTGCACTGTGGTGTCATTCCCGCCCCTTCTCTACTAGTCTTTCCAACTCCATTAACTAACAGCATGTTTTCCAAACACCCTGTCTCCTGTAGAATTCTATTTAATTTAATGCATGCAATAATTTTTTTAATTTTTACTTCTCTGTCTCATGGGTTTTTACGTCTCTCTTGACGGGGTTTCCCTCGCTCTTAGTTAAGACTAGCTCTAAGTACACTTAGCGAGGTAGTCATGGCCCCAAAGTGCAGGCCACGGCTGCCCAACCCCTCTTTGCCGCGATGCATGTCTCCTTGCATGATTTTCTTTCCTAGTAGGCGTAAGGGGTTAGCCCAGAGACGCAATAAAATCCCGCCCTACCTTCGGGCCGTAACTTTACATAACACTTAGAATAAGGTAGTTTAGAAAAACACATCTGTGATGTCATCTGGCTCGCCCGCGCCCACTTCCTCGTACTTCGCGGCGCAGTTCGCTAACTCACGAGTTAATGAACCGCGCCTTAGACTAGGTCAGGAGGGCCTGCCTGCGCTTAAACTCTTCCCCGGAGTCAGACCTAGCACCCGAGCCTCCGCACAGTTTAGGCCGTGTCTCAACTCGAAAGTGTGCTCACTCTCACTCTGGCACACTTTAGCGAATTGAGACTTGTGCCCTCTGGAAGCCTTCGGCATTATTTCTTTGGCAGAAAAGGTAAAAAATAGTGAAAAATAAATTATTGCTGGCCTTTTACTTTCCTCGAACAGTACAGTATTTTTTTTAAATAGTAACTTATTTTAATTTGTTCATTTTTTGCATGGTTAAAACGTAATCGTAATGTACAATTCACAGTATTTAATAATATGCACACAATTAACCGTAATAACACGTGGACATGATATAATTCGTTATGTTCCATATCAAACGGAATTTTGTTATTATCCATGCCACAATCGCAATGATTAAGTCTATAATTTTTTTCTAACTCTGCTTTAGAAACAACAAAATATAGGTCTGGATATTTGAGGTTAGACTTGAAAACAAGATGGCTGCCAGAGAGGATGCGAGAGTGAGCACCGAGTGTACATCGTCGTTCACTCTCCCTCTCGCGCCCTCTCCTCGGAGTTGGGACAGCAGAGAGGACTCTGTGACGTCAAGAGTGAGCGAGAGAGTACTCTCTCAGCGAATTGGGACACGGCTTAGAGGCTGGTTGACGACTCTCCTAAGACTCCAAACGACGCCTGTCCCCGCGACCCGCGGCACACAATTTATGTCTTGCGAGACCCCGGCTGGTGAATTCGAGGCATGCCGATATTTACGTAGTTAATCAACTGATTAAATCGATCTAGGTCGAGGCTTAGAATATCGATACGCATAAAAAATTGGACTAAATTGATTTATGAGAAATATGTTTTCGATCTTTTTCGGGCCGGTTGTTTGAACATAACCTCAATTCTATGTGCAAGGGTGTGCCATGACCTTGGCAATGAACTTAAAAAAACTAGATGGGATATTAACCATAAACTCAAAAACGTATAAAATTACCAGAAGGTGAAATCCTATTAAAAAAACTCGAGCAATCTGTAAATACGACAGTTCTATACTCAGGAAAATGCACTACCTTAAATGACGCATAGACGTGCCATTGAATCGGAAAACGATTCTACAAGAAATAAGACTCAGAAAAAAAAATCGTCAGGCTTAATATCAACCTAAAAATATAACTTTTTGAAGCTGATTTATTCGATTTTCAAAAAATCGATTTTTAATTGGTATCTACCCTGGCCAGTTGCTCCGGGAACACGCAACAGACGGGCCTCTTCGCGCCAGCCAGACTGCACGATTGGCGGAAGTCGAACATCGAACTCCCGGGCAGCCAACGAACGCCAGCTCAACCTGCACGCCAACGCCCTGCCTGCTGTAAAATTTCCGGGTCCCAAACTTCCTCAGTCGCGACAAAGAAAATTCAACACAGAACGGCGACAAATCTAGCTGTCAACATCTGGAAATATCAATATGACCCAAATTGAGGTAACATGTGGTAACTACGGTTGGCCACACTGTACCCGACTTTTAGTGGCCTCGGAGTAACTGCCTATGCTTTCTCTATTCTGCAGTCTGACTTCATATATCGATCTCCGCGTTGGCATCACCCCAAGCCCTCTCTCGACCAAGCCCTCTCTCGACCAAGTCCTGTTGCTAAAGAAAATGCACAGCTTCCATACATTTTGCTTGATTTCTTTACCAACAATTTCTTAGTATCACGGGATAGTTTGATTACTTATCAAGTCAATCTAAAGTTTGTTATGGAACTAGGCTCTCTAGTATCCTGGCCATATCACTATCACAATATTTAACTTTTAGTCGCCATTGACGTCCGTGTAATTAAACAAATCATTTCTTCAGTAAACAATAACAGACCAGAGCAGCCTGCCGGACTCAAGTCCCTGGTTTACACCACATGTACAAGCACTGCACGAAACTCAAAATGTTTAATCTGCAAAATATAATTCGTATACACGGCTCTAAAAATTGATGCGCATATATGACAGATTCACATGTGTATACATAACATTTTGCCTAACGGCGTCCAGATAACCGCAACGAAATATTATGTCTAAATCTGTTAAATGAGATGTATATTGTCCGCAAGTGAGCGACGCACTTTTCACTCGAGGTTTCTTACGAGCGTGTAAAGGCTGGTCACGTTAAAGTGAGCACTTTTGAAATCAACCTTAGAAAAATATCACCGCCCCTTCCTGCATATGTTTTAACGTGCGCCCTGAGTGACATGTGCCCAATAAAATTGGCAACGATGGGTGGAAAGTAGTTCCGTGTCTTAACGTGGAATAAAAAGTGTTAGGTAACCATTTGTTCTAACTTAAATTATTTCTTTCGCTTTCTGTGAATCTTTTTAATGCACTGAAGTGTACAAATTAGCAGATTTGTTAGTTATTTACTTTTCTATTAATTTCACAGTTTTACTTGACCGTTACAAGAATAAAGTAATGAGGCCGATGAAAATGTTAATCTTACATAAGGAGGAAGAATACGCAACATGCATACAAGTAAATCTTAAGCATGGCTTTCAAAAGTGCTCACTTTACCGTGAATAGCCTATAACTCGTATGCCCTTTACGCGCTACTTTAGCTCCTTGTTTTTAATGCTTATTGCCCACCTTTTAGGCATTCCAAGTTTTTGTAGTCTATTTTTTTTTTGTGAATCCTCAAACGGCGGAGTAGTAACGCAAGACAATTTTTTATGTTAATTTTTGCATATTGAGGTAATCCACCGTTTAAAAATTATGTCCCTGTGTCATAAAATAAAACGTTAAGCAATTTTTTTTATTTAACGAATGAATGTGATGACAGTGTCTGGTATGGCACAGTTGTAGTTCTTCGTTCAGTGACATTTTATCACTGCTCTAAAGTCAGTATTAATATATTAAACACTTTAGACTGAAGATATTGTACGCATTTATAATTTGTGTGCGAATAAAAATTAAATTAAATATTATTACTCTCTTTTTTCCCAGCTCTGCCGGAATTTCCCTGATCGCCTTCGAACAATGAAGGAAATTGCTCTCAATATAGCTTCGGCATTTCTTTACCCAAACATATCCTTTCGCTTGTTTGTAAAAAATAACTCTGCGTGCAAGAAAATAATTGGTAATTTACATCTGTCCTGTATTTTTATAGAAATAAGGTTTGTTGTAGATCCATAATTTAAGAACGTAAATACTGCGAAACTTGTACATGTTCCACTCTTTGTTTGCCCCTAACGGAGAATATTCGCTAATGACAACAGCTGCGTCTCATCTGTATTAAAATATCGTTTTAGAGGTGTACGTAGTACGATTTAAAGTTGAAACTGTCATATTTACGCTGGAAACGTGATGAATGCAATAACTAGGCCTACTTTTATAATTGCATGTACAGAACTAATTACACTTTCCATGACAACGAAAGTAATGCTGTTAATATGGTGCCTATAATACTGTCGCGCATATGTACATGCGAAGTGCGTATTATTCACGAGTTGAAATTGGTAAGCGTAATTGTGTTTAGTCACTAACATAATCATTCAAATCAATCCGACAGTCTGGCGCTGTCTGATAGGTACCACTGACAATTATTACATATTGCACAAAACAAATGCCTGACTAATGAAGATAAATCTCTCGAATATAACAGCTAAATAATTGGAGGGTACGTACATTTCAGAATAAGCTGTAAAATGCATCTAAATGCCTCCTGTCATTCATTTGGTCGCAGCTAGGTATTAAGAGTGCAGGATAGAAAGCAGACACAGTGTATAATTACGTGAACCGAATGGAATCTAAAATTTCTAGCAGATTTACCCGAAATGACAGGAAGTTTTGCCAGAATCTCAAAGGATTACAAGAATGATTAGTTATACTGCGTAGATCGCTCATCCCTGTTAATAACACAAATATGATTTATGTGACAAGTCTTATTGAGCTCAGGTGGCTTGCATAAGAGCTTAACGTCTTCCCGAATGCGTTGGCCGCTTGCAATCCGACGCTGGAGAAACTGAAGTTTCATGCAGACAGTCTTCAAAACTGATCACAGTAAATGCCAGTATTTATCATTTATTTTTAATAGTTTGCCCCCTTCCTTGTCTTTCCTGAATCGTAAATCTTTAGGAGATACTTAGCGTCGGACTATAAGTATTGCAACAGTAGTGAGATGGAAGAAGGAAGTGCCTCAGTTTTTAATGAGATTTATATTGGGCTCATATGAAGACCACTAGGCTTAACCTACCACCTTGTTTAAATGTTTCACAAACACTTGATATTTAAATAATTGTTTCGAGATCTAATGATGGTTAAACAAATGAAAAAATATTTTGATTCGTCACCATATTTATTTTCATTTACCCATGAAAAATTAACATCCAAAATATAGGCATAATTTTGAAATGAAGTGCATTCAAATGTACCATAATTTGGATGTTTACACAACATACACATATTTATTAAACAATCGAAACATAATATAGAGAACGATGTTAGACTGCCTACAAAAATCCGACTACAGAGCGCGTTTCATCATTAAGTGTGCATATGACGGAAATGCATAGAGCACAAAAATCAAGCATAATCCCACAAACTGTGAAATGAAAAGAAGTAATATACAGCCTATATATATATATATATATATAATTACAAAGATACTATCAAACCCAGTCATGTAAAAACATTTAGCGTGAAATAGTTTTATATATGTTTAGATATTTTTGCTTGTTAGATATATCTTCGTTTCGTTAAAAATTGTTTAGAGGGCGCGCAATAAACTTTCTAAGATTTTATTTGTGCAAAAAGCGAAGCCAGTGCTTAAAACCATGTAGTTTTGATGTGTTTGCTGAAAAAAAAAGTTTAATGCTGCAACAAAGGAATTAGTTACAGCGTTGCTATAGCGTGCACTCTACATACCACCTAAGTTGAAAATTAACAACAGCGAACCCAATGACCCTCATATATATATATATATAAAATAATATATATATATATATATTATATATATATTATATGAGGCGATAATCCAATGAAAACTTACTTAAACCCATATTTTATTGTTTCCTCATAATATACCACTAACTTTTATTTACCTACAAACGGTTTGAAGTACTGACAGGTCTCACATGCGTTATACTGGAATCACACACCCTCGACGCGTACGACACGACGGCCAACAGCCAATGAAATACAAGATAGATCGTCGTAAGCCCGACCGATTCTGTCGTACGACCAGCAATTTTGTCCACTCAAAATCAATATTATTTTAATACCCGTCGACAGTCAGGTCTTTACACACGGAGCAATTTTGTTTGCATAGAAGTGTACACACGAAAAATGATTATTCGTCTATTTTTACCAAATTCTCTGAGACAAAAACGAATTTATGTGAACTTCAGAACGCTCGGGTTTTTGAACAGCATTGCACATATTGTTAAGGTCACAATACCCAGTTGCAGTCCACGTGTTAATATTCTTTTAAAACAATAAACATGGCCAGTAAAACAGTTTGTTTAGGCTGTTACATCCAGCTAACCACGAGTGTTTCTGATAAACATTTTTTTTGGAAATGACGTACAAAATTACCTTTCTTGCATGTTGTCGTGATCGTAAGTTCAGGTGTCGGCCTACCCTCTTTTATGATGTCACATCTTTCCTGAAAAGTGAAAGCACTGCTGGAAAAATATTTCACTCGTAATCCACACACACCACATTTACATCAGCACGTTTCTGTTGCACTCATTCTATCTACAGGATTCTCAGTATCACACGGTAATTTTATAATTCTTATGTAGGGTATACATCGCGCACGAATATGTATAACATTCTCAGCACTAAAACTAAATTAAATAAATACAATACGATTCTTGTTGTGCGCGCGAACTTGCCCACGCATAGATCTAGTTACTGCAAACTACACCGCGCCAACTGCCTGCTGCTAGGCCAGCTTCGGCTATGTCCCCTTCGGTTCGGTGAAGAAAGCACTACCACCGTAGCTTCTAACACAGGTTGACGCAGCCATAAGCCCCCGCCCCTCCTCGGGCGATCTTCCTACACTGCCACCCCTCCGTCGGCTGGGAAACCATTGCGACCGCGCTTTCAAACATCTTGTTATTGCCAGCCAACGAACGAGTTATTTTCTTATAATGTACAGTATTGTTTCCCGAGTAGGAGGAGTACCGCATGAGTGAAAAGTTACCTTAAAGTAAATATAAGTTAGAATTTAATATTTATTTTTAATATATAACATTGTCAGGAAACTGTCTGGGCAAGCACTGCTTGCCTTACTTGCCCTAACGAGACGCCACTGAGGCGTCTTTTTCGGTTTCTTCATCAACTCGTTTCAAGTAGTAGCCACGGGGAGCGCCCTACGCTCTGAAACTGAGATGTGATTGGCCAGGTACGAAAGCCGGTGTGGAACCTGCCACGAAAAATAGGACGGGTCCAATTACCAAACGTGGTACGAAATGTGGTCGTACAAGGCGGGAAATGCCATGAAGGGTGCCACGCCAGCCCGTATACCGGCCGCTATGGCGGACCTTGCACAAGTTTTTTTACGGAATATGGTATCGTGTAATATCGCCTTTAGTCTATGGCTTCGCTGTGCTGACTCGCCTGTTGGGAAGGCATGTTCGTTTGTCATGATCGCGCGCACTTCCAACCCTCGGAGCTGCGTGACGCAGGCAGCCGGGACAGATTTATCACGTCTGTTGTCAGACGTCACGCGCGCCGTGTCCCCAGCGACCTCGGCCCATGAATTCCTCATCAAGCGCGCTAACAGCTTCATCTCCCGACGACAATCCAGTTTTCATGCATTTCCAACAATCAGTCCCGGCTCTCGGCTTCCTATCTACGCCCACACGCCAATACCAAGTCACGTTGTCTGTTATTACTATTGAGGCATATGGAGTGGAAGCCGACACACGAAAGTGAAGCCGAAAATGAAAGACAAGGGCAGGGCTAGTAGTGGCAAAAAGGTGCATGTTTTACATTGCTTACTATGTAACTTTTGCCACTCACAATATGGCGGCTGACGTAAACAATCGGTCTACGCATGCGCAGTTGAAAGAAGTCAGACAAGGCATCGGCTTCACTTGATAAACGTGGAGAAGATAGGCTGTTGCCACTCCATCTGTTACCTCCATGGTCCGTTCACAGTTACATACACTGCGAAGAAGGTTTTGTTGAATCAAACAAGATTTGTTTGGTGCAACCAAATTCTTTGTTCGTATAGGGGCAATGAAATAATTCGTTGCTGAAACAAAATTATTTTGTTATTCTCACTTGGTTGCCCCAAACTGTAAGATTTGATTGGCGCAACTAAAGATTTGTTTGACTACTCGTTCATTAAACAATTCGGGCCGATATAAAACAATTTTCCTAGTTCGACCAAGTTTCGAACCTAGATAATCTGCGTCCGAGCGGTATGCCTAAATAATCTCAGCTAATGTGACAACTGATGGCGCCGGAAAGATTAAAATAGATATACAGCAAATATTTGGCAAAGTGCGCAAACAAATATTTCAAGTTTTTCAGCTTCACTTGTCAGTTTATTGTTGCATTATTTTATTAATGTGTTTACACGATTGTTAGCATCAATAGATTCACTAACAAACACGGTTACTACCCTAATTGTCACAAATACAAACAAACTTTCGACTTAATTTCTAACTAAGGCAGTCAAATGAGTGGCCAAACAAATGTACACAGTTTGTTCAACAAAATATTTAGTTCACAGTCTAATTTTTTTTTGGCCCAACACAGATTTTGTGTGTTTAAATATATATTTTGTTAGACGAGCAAACGTAATTTTGATGCTTTTCAAATTTCGTTTGCTCAATAATATATTTCGTTAGGGCAACTAAATATACATTTGGCCCTATAACAAACCAATGTTTTGTTCGATTTTCTCTCAGTGCACTACTTATCTGAAGTCGTGTTCAAGTTCTACTTCTAGGATATTCCTCCGCCTCATGCAAGCAAAGCTTCGATACGCGTAGAAAATTACGCTAAAGCGACAACACACTGCATTCATTCATGCACACTCAGTTCCAGAATATTTTGCAAAAGAAATATTTCTTACTAGGCATTACCAACTGTTGCGAAGTTAGCTTTGCGGTCAACTCCATACATGATTTGTTGGGGGCGTAACTTAAGGGGAATTGTGCACGAAAGCCATTTATTTGCCTTAATTATGGTCATAAGTTTTTTTTTTTTTTTTTCGGAGAATTTTTCGAAATTTTTGGAACAAGAAGACATGAAGAATAATTTCGAACACCTTCTTACATTGATAGATATTCACTACCATTACTACTATCGGAGGCACTGATGGAAGATAACAAAGAAAATCTTATCTCATCTTCCATCAGTTCTCACAGAATAATAAAGGTAGTGAAGAATATTTAACAATGCAAGAAGTAGTTAAAAATAAATATTTACGTCTTATCGTGCCAAATGTTTCGATAAACCCTCTGAAAAACAAGTTATAGCGAAAATCGTGTAAATGTCCGGTTTTCGTGCACAATAGGGCTTAATGACAAGATGATATGGTAGAGCGCTTACTGTTGCTGAAGGGATTATTTTTTATATGGAGCACAGACAATACAACACACTGTAATATTAAATGTCGGGGGGGAGCTAATATAACCGAGAATTATATTAAATTTCATTATTGTTATGTTTAACTCACGCCACTATTGGAAATGACTAAATTGCACTTTCCACACCTTAATCATGTTTCCCGGAGCCTGTTGTGGTAGAGCAGCTAGCGCCTCGTGCCGGCCTATATCGGCGCGTTGTTTAGACGTGCGTGGCCCTTCTTTTGTAACGCACTGTTGTAATCCCTGCCGCCCTGCTTTACTGAAGGCCGTGTTCATGCGGGGATGTTAAGCTAAAGATTAATCATAACACAACATACCTATATTTTCTCCCTTCTTTTATTCACATTAATTTTAAATGAAATTTTAAATGAAACAGCCCTACAAGCCTACATTGTGTGTTTTTCAAAGTTTTGATACAAAGCTGTGAAGAATCCGCGAATAGACTATAGAGTATATTCATGGTTACTTCGCACTTTTTGAATCAAACCTTTAAAAAATCACCCCATATGTGATGCGTTTGGATGTTTTCTAAATATGTCATGTACCACAAACATATTGTACTTGTGTTAACATAAACCTATCTAATGTTTTGTTCGATTGAATTTCTAACTACATTTCTTCGATGAGTGGTAGTATTTATTTCATAATTATAACATGAGAAAACCAGAAAGCAAATAGGGCGGTTGATAATGCCTAGTAAGAAATAATTCTTATGCAAATTATCATTAAACGAAGCGCGCCAGAATGCGGTGCTTAGTCCCTTTGGTGTAGTTTTACAGACTTGGTTAATCTTTGTTTGCACAAGGCGGAGGAATATAATTCTGGAAGTAGAACACTAGCAGGAATTCAGAAAAGTTTGAAGTAGCCGTGAATCGACTATACGAAGGGAGTTATAATCAGGAGCGGGTATAGAATTTCGGTTTGGCCTCACTGTAAAAGGGATGACGGGTGCTTGTTGGGGGGGGGGGGGGAAGGAGGTGCCTACTCCACAATTTTGTTGGCACATATGTAGCCTTTAGAGTCGTGGCGTGGGAGAAGTGGACTCTCTCATCATAGTTTTAGGAGACAACAATAAATTAACCAAATGAAATCAGTATTTCGAACAATTCTGATATGTCAATTCAGTTGTAAAACATTCACAGGGCACTTTCATGTTAAAGTGAGGGTTTTGTGGGTGGTGTTAATGTCCACTGTGATCCCCTTTTGGATCCGCCCTTGGTGCTAGATATAGTGCATTCAAAGCAATAGAGCATCATTGTGATCATATGTTCTACCTGACACTTGAACTGCGATGAAAATATTCTCGCTTTCATTTGTACACATGGTTTGTTTTATATTTAAAAAAAAAAATTGGTTTTGTTGCGTTGGGGACACGGCCGTTTGTTTTGCGTGAATACGTCTACCTTGAGGCTCTCGGACGCCTTGATGTATATTTAACGTTCCCGGCACCGCTTCACTCGATAATATGGGGGTTTTATAGGTATCACTGGATTGCTTTTGAGATGCTCTTTCCGACCGTACACGATTTCTGTATTTCGACTTGGCTTTTTGACGAGTATAGGCAGACATTGTGTTAAGTTTTCTGAATTTTTTTTTTGTACTCTAAACTCAATCGATTGATCTTGACGAGAGCTGCCGAATGAAACTCAAACGAGCATCGTTGCTTCTCCTAGTGAAAAGTTACAGTACGCGGAAGTTATGAGCTGCGGCGAATGACGTCATACAGGGGTTTGGCGCGCACCCGGAAGCAGGACGTAACCAAAGACTAGGCAGGGCCTTGCCCACAAATCACCGCTCAAATTCGCCTTGAAGGGGGGGGGGGTTGTGCGAGAAATGTCTTTTGACCCAGGGCGAGCTGCGAGGATTTATCACCGACTTGTGGAGGGGGTGGGGGGTTCGACGGGAACGCTTCGCTTCGCTAATGGCCTTCAGGGGTCGCGGTGGCTATGCGGCTGGCGTGGGAAACCTTGGCGGACGTTGCACAATGACCAGAGGGTTTTCTCGGCGTATTCCCGGCCCCATCCACCACTCCTCCGTAGTCTACCGCCATCCCATCGTAGGACCTCTTTCCATGTCACAGAATGCTCAATCGTAAAGGCTGTTTACGATAAAGTGAGCACTTTTGAAATCGACCTTAGAAAAAAGTGACTGACCTTGCCTGCATATATTTTAACGGGTGCAATGAGTGACATGTATCCAGTAATGTTGGTAACGATCGAGGAGAAAGTAGTTCCATATATTAACGTCGAGAAAAAAGTGTTAGGTAACCATTTATGATAACTTAAATTATTTAAATCACTTTGTTTTTTTTTTTTTATGCATCGGAGTGTAAAAATGAGCAGTTTTGTACAGTATTCAGTTTTCCAATAATTTCACAGTTTCACTTGCCCCACGCATGAACAAAGTGATGAAGCCCATGGCAATGTTAATTTTACATTAGGCGAAAGAACACACAACCTGTATACAAGTAGATCTTAATCAGGGCTTTCAAGGTGCTCATTTTACCGTGAGCAGCCTATACAGATGTGGAACAGCTGCTCAATCATGAACTCCATCCGCACACGCCAGCATAATGACGTCACTGGCGGAACTATGGTGGTGTAGTGGTTAGATTACTCAGCTCCTACCTAGGCGAACCAGGTTTCGATTCCCAGGCGGGGTCGCTCCCGGATTTTCGCATGCGGGAATCGTGCCCGGACGATGGTGCTGGTCGGCGGGTTTCCTCGGAGATCTGCCGTTTCCGCAGCTCTTGCATTCCGGCGCGGATCCATACTCGCCTAGCTTCACCCTCATCGGCTCTCAAGATCTCGATTTTAAATGCCGCCCAACCTCTTCACTCACTATTAGCTCACGTCACTGGCTAGCAAAACGTTGCAATGCCGTTTGCCAATCAGCATCTCGTATTGTACGTGCCAGCCGGCGGCTCAGCATTTAGATCTTCTACAACACGTGGTAACCAATTAGTCTTTGGAATACGTGCGTATACACAAGTTACACTTGTGGCATGGCGGTTCCTTTGATGTGAGCCGACCCGTTCGCTGATTGGGTGCGCTAGGCTTTGAGAACGGCCGTCGTTAGTAGAAGGGAAATGCCGAAGCTGGGACAAGGGATCGGGAATTTGGAGCCCTAGAGCTGTTCACCGCCGTAATGGAATTTTCCTTTTTTTTTGCTTAAAATCTCGCTTTTTTTCTCATAAAATCAACTAAATGTACCCAAAAATTCCCCTTTTCACCTAAAAATTTCCCTTTTTTCCCCCTAAATATTTCCCTTCATTCCCTAAAATATTCCCGTTTTTTCCAGATCAGGAGAGGGGTATTTGCGACTCCGAGCCAGGAGAGGACTCAGGACCATTGAATGTTGACGGTTGACCTATGACCTTTAACCCAAAAAATCAAAATAAAAAAAAATAAAAAAGAAAAACGAAGAAAAAATCCCAAAAATTATAAAAATGTTTTGAAAATTAATTAGAATTTATAAATAATTTTTATTAATTTTTAATAATAAAGAAAACTTTTCTAACTCCCAGCAACCATTTTGCCTAACTAACAATTTACCATTTTCCCTAAAAATTTCCATCTTTCGCTAAAATTTCTTTTTTTCCCCTAAAAATTTTTCTTGCCCTAAATAATTGCAAAAAATTCAAAAAATTAGCAAACATATTACATTACTAACTACTACCGCCATATTGGATGCAGGTGACCTTGACCTTTACCCTGTGAACTTGAATGACCTTAAAAACCAAAACTCAAGAAAAAATACATATACGTCAACAAGCATATTACATTACTGATTACTACTAACATATTGTGTGCAGGTGACCTTGACCCCATGACTTTGAATGACCTTGAAAACAAAAATTGGAAAAAATCATAAAAGTCAATAAGCATATTACACTACTGCCTACTACTGTTATACTTGATGCAGGTGGCCTTGACCTTAACCCCGTGATCTTGAACAACATTGAAAACAAAAACTCGAGAAATATTTATAGTAGTTCGCAAGCATATTATGTTACTGACTACTACCGCCATATTGGGTGCAGGTTTTCTTAACCTTGGCCCCAATGACCTTATAATCTAACACTCGAGAAAAACCATAAAAGTCACCAAGCATATTATGTTACAGATAACTACCGCAATATCGAATGAATGTGACCTTGACCTTGATCCTGTGACATTGAATGATCTTGAAAACGAAAATTCGAGTAAAATTCGTAAGTCAGCAAACCTATTATGTTAGTGACTGCTACCGCCATATTTGATGCATGGGACCTTGACCATTACCCCGTGACCTTGAATGCAAAGACTCGAGAAAATATTCATAAAAACAGAAAAAATATTATGATACGGACTATACTACCGCCATATTGGGTGAATGTGACCTTGGCCGTGACCCCATAAACTTGTATAACGTTGAGAATAAAAACCTTAATGATAAATACGTGAATGTCTGAAAGTATATTACATTACTGACTACTACCACAATGTTGGATGCAGGTGACTGTAACACACTGTGAATGGCAGGTTATGTAGGTAACTACACTTTTGAGGACATGTACCGAATTCACAAGAGACCTACTTGCAGCAAACCTGGTGCCGTGGCACTGATGAGAAATGCGCCTCACCTTTTCAGATCTTTGCATGTCTAAGTAAACTGTCGGTACGGCTGAACTGCTTACCGCAACTGCCACACAAATATGACATGCGGAAGGGATTATTGGCTCAATTAAAGCGCTCATTTTGTCGTACCTTATGGTCGAAATGAAATGCCTTTTCATAAAAGTAACACTGATGACATAGTGGTCCAGGCAGAGACTCGGGCGGACATGTTGGAGATGTAGGTGCTGGAGCTAAAGAAGCAGGCCACGTCGTTTGAACTGGTGGACGTAGATGCTGCTGGTGATGTAGCCTTCACAGCTGAAGAAGTCGATAGCGAGAAACCATTGACTGGCAATACCCACTCCAATTTAACGTAATTAGCCCTTGATTACCTGACATAGAAACTATTCGAGACGATGTATCTTTCACGGCAGCCGTTGCCAATCTAAGCCTCTCAGCTGACCTTTTGCCGATGTCTGAAGAGTCGTTCATGTTCTACAACATTATTTTTAATTTTACTATAATACTTTTACAAAAAAATGTGTATATCACTAAAATATAACAATTTTACTAACTAAATGGCGAGAAACTTCACTGTGACTCGTTCGTTTTTAGCATTTCATTGCAAGCTTCTTTGCAGGATACCAGATGGCAGCACGGTCTGTATCGCCGGCGGCCGGCGTCATAACATCGCTCTATTGTGAATACCGCTTAAGAGTATATGGACCCGCGTTCGAGGCACATCGATACGGGCGTCAATAACACGCGCGCTCAGTGCCCCGTCGCCCCTACGCGCAAGGCGCTGAACCTGCGTGCGGTGCTTCCGTCGTCGCGCTTTCCTCTGCAAATTAGATCTGTAACAGTGGGATTGTACTATAGGCTGTTCACGGTAATGTGAGCAATTTTCGAGACCCTCAAAATTTTTCGTTTCATCCTATTTCCCTCCTCCGGCTGCTTTTTAGTATAAATATTGCTTTGTGACGAATATACACAGTGTGTACATTTCACCACCCTCAAAATTTAATGCCTGATGCTGCAATAAGATGTATTTATTTCTGGTTAAAGCCTGTTGGGAGGGTCTTAAAAAGTGCTCACTTTACCGCGAACAGCCTATACACGCGATGAAAGTCCATAAAAGATGTTCACGATAAAGTAAGCACTTTTGAAATCAACCGTAGAAAAAAGTCACTATCCCTACCTGCATATATTTTAACGGGCGAACTGAGTCGCATGCGCCCAGTGAAGTTGGCTACGATGAATGGGAAATATGCCCTTATTCCATATCTTAACGCCAAATATCAAGTGTCAGGTAGCCATTTGTGATAATTTAAATTATTCCTATCACTGTCGAGCGATTAGCACGCTCTCCTTCAATCCCCGGCCGGGTCACCGGACTTTCGCAGGTGGGAGTCGTGCCGGACGATGCCGCTGGTCGGCGGGTTTTCTCGGGGATCTCCCGTTTCCCCCGCCCCCTCATTCCGGCGCCGCTCCTTAATCACTTCAATCACACTCATCGGCTGTCAAGACCTCGCTGTTAAGAGCCGCCCAAATCTCTTCACTCACTCTATCACTTTCTGTTTTTCTTATGCATGGAAGTGTAAAAATGAGCATATTTGCAAAACATTTTCTTTTGTAATAATTTCACAGTTGCACTAGACCAATGCATGAATAAGTTGACGAGGCCCATGGTAATGTTAATTATGCATGAGGCGGAAGAATACGCAATGTGCATACAGGTAGACATTAAGCAGGGCTTTCAAAAGTGCTCATTTTAGCGTGAAAAGCCTGTAGATTAAATTACGACTATGCCGTTTTACTTTCCTTCTCTATCTTAAGGATACTGCAGGCAAGGACTATAAATTATATCCCCCCCCCCAATTCTAACAATTTTGTTTTCTTTTGAAGTATAATTGAAACGATAAAAGGAAAATTGTGCGGGATTTTCTTTATCCTTTCCGATAAAAAGTTGTTCACCCAGGGTATTAATTTTCTGAGATAAACGTTCACGCGCTAACAAATAATTTGCAGAAATAATGCCCGGTCTACTAACTATTTCTTTCTTTAGACTCTACGTCACCCACATGTGTAAATCGAATTCTTTCAACTCCCGATTATTTAAGTTTCCGTGAAGCAAAATGTTAAAAATGCCTGTACAGAAGGTTAGCTATTTACCTTACTCTGCAAAACGGACAATTCAAACGCACGACGTAAAATTTTGTCACAAATAGTTAAATATATTCATTCAAATATCGGTATTTTCCCGTTTTTTTTTTATACTTCCAAATAATACATAGTGAAAATTAAGTACATAAATATTAAACAACTGAAAAAAAAAAATTCACCTGTAGTCTAGCCAGTAATTTTTATAACTACTCTAAGACCAGAATTATGGCACGAAAACGAAAAATTTCTGTATAAGGGTTGAAGTAGGTAGAACTTTAAATGCGATATCCGACAGTATTTTTTATCAATTTTTAAACCACCGTAATGTTCATTTTGTCAGAGCGTGCCAGTAATAAAAAATAATTCTATCCTTAATTGGAATACTTTCTTCTATGTGGCAAATTCTATCAAAGGCTGTTCACGATAAAGTGAGCACTTTATAATTGAACCTTATAAAAATGTCACTGCACCTCCATGCGTTTATTTTAATGGGACCACTGAGTGACATTCACCCAGTAAAGTTGGTAACGATGGATGGAAAGTAGTTCCATATATTAACGTCGAATAAAAAGTGCCAGGTAGCAATTTGTGACAACATAAAATTATTTCTTTCGGTCTCTGTCTTTTTTAATGCATCGAAGAGTAAAAATGAGAAGATATGTAAAGAACTTGCTCTCCTAATAATTTCACAGTTTTATTTGACCGGCGCATCAATAAAGTGATGTGGCCCATAGCAATGTTAATTTTACATAAACCGGAAGAATACACGAGTATACAGGTAAATCGTAAGCAGGGCTTTCGAAAGTGCTCATTATACCGTGAACAGCCTTTACCTTCCTCCTTTATATAGTTCGTGGTCACGTGAAACGAACGCCCAGCCGAAAGCACCGGCGTTATCACAAGTGCTAGCAAGTTGTTCCAACTTTACCCTGTGATATTTATGCGACCGCAATCCGCACGTGGCGGCGTAATCAGATACGTGTCACGTAACTCTAAGGATTAGTGGCTAGTTCTCACGACTGGCTAGGGCGTCGTTCTCTGTCTCGCTCTACAGCGCTCGGCTCCTCCGAAGAGTTTGCGCTCAGCACACAGTTTCAGCCCTGAGACAACATGACCCGGCTGGGATCTCATCCCTCTTCGAGTAGAACCGTCGTTGCACCAGCATTGCCGAACTTGCAACAATTCCCGTGTGCATGTTGTTACGAATTAGCTTCGTGAATACGTCTTTAAATTTGCAACCGTGGTGAGAGGCAATCCAGAAAACCCGATAATAACAAAATCGGGGGATGAAGTATGGCATTGCAGCTCCGAATCTATCGTCTACATTCAGAATTTAATTACATCAATCGATTGACAAAGGATCAAAGAATATGTTACGTTGAGTGATGACTGAGAAGTAACGCACGCTAGGGGGGGGGGGGGGGCTATTTTGAGTTCGTTTCGCCCCATCTCATAACTCCCGCGTAGTATAACTTTTGATTAGGAGAAGCTACGACGCTCGTTTAAGTTTCAATCGACTGCGTGTATAAAAACATTTGTGTGGCGTGGATATGGTGAAAATGTATGCGTTTAATGTAAAAAAATAATTAAGAAACCTAACACAATTTCAGCCTATACTCGTCAAAAAGCCAAGTCAAAATACAGAAATCGTATACGGGAACGTGAAATGTACATCAAGGCGTCCGAGTACGTCAACGTAGATGTATTCACGCAAAACAAATGGCCGTGTACACACCACCGCCAAACCCAATTTTTAGTCGATTCATACTTGAAAGGGACTATGAGTCATGGTTAGGTAGAGAAAAACAGTATAAGATGGGGTTTATTGAACATAAGGATTATACAGTAACTATTTTCGTGACTATTGATCGGGGGAACTTAACACTTTGTAGACTTCGCTCGAGTGTAGCTCGAGCAAAGCTAATTTGAACATTTTTCTTTGTTGTTCAGAACAAAACTCACATGGATGTACAGTCTTTGTTCGGCTAGTGTTTAATATGACCACACAAGAACACGACAGAGCAGTAGCAATGATATATTGCTAACTATACAATTTATTTTTTAATAGTCACTCGAAGGGACATGATTGAGTGTTAATCCCTTGATACGATAAAGAACATTTGATTGGGTCAATATCATGTCTTCTCTCCATTGGTTGATGACTGGCCAATAATGAACTCTGTAAAGTACAGTGTAACATCCGGTGTGGCATGGACCAATATGACGTTGAGTTCTAACACAGACACCAACAAAACCGGTGTTCTTGCAGTAGTGGATAAAGGTGACTCGCTTATAATTTGTCTTAAGTAGCATTAAATGTGCGCTTGTTCATGTTGCCGGACGCTGATTTTAGGAGTCTGTTAACGACGGCCGGACATACCCATCTCCATTTATTCTTCGTACGTTGCCCTGATGACAAAAGTCACTGCTCCCAGTGTTACGTTGGCCTATATCGGGCGCATTGTTCAACATTTTCAGCCCCGTTTACTAGCTCGTGGAGGGAGTTTCTGCAACTGCCTTTCGCATGGTGTTATTGCGATCACGCTCGTGCCCTGGATCAATGTTTGAAGGCGTGATCATGCAGGTCATCCAGCGAAGGCCTGATCACTTCATAACAATGTGTATTTAAACTCTGTGTATGATGTACTGCAACGTAAAAACATTTGATACAGTACACACGTTTCACAAGTATTTCTGTACGGAAGTAGCCGAGAATATACGATAGCAAAAATATGTCAACATGGACGACGAAAAGTAGTGCACTATTCCCTCTTTTTCATCGCACACAGTTCCAACGAACAGCCTTGTAACTTTCAGAAACATGAAAGGTAAAATACATATATAATGAACACCTTACTTGAAAATGAATTTGAAATTGTACAGAAGAAGCCCGGGCTCCATAGGCATTATGCTGGGATACTCTGAGAAAACTATCTCACCGTCATATGCACACACCATGCGTCCAACTCACTAATCAGCTGGAGACAAGACAAGATATGATTTTCTTCACAGCAACGATGTTACGGGATACTAGGGCGACTTAAAAAATACAGGAAAATGTATTTACATATATATATATATATATATATATACACACACTCACACACTAGCGACCCGTCCCGGCCTCGCTCGGGTGCGATTTAAAAATAAGGCGTTGTTGAGGTTTACAAGTATATACACTAAATGCTTAAGGTAACTAACATAGGATTAGTACTGTGCTGTTCGCAAAGTTTTCGTAAGTGAAACCCTAAAATGGTTACTGTGGGTCATCCTTAAAGGATACACACATGCCGTCGCGGACTTTTTTGTAGACCTTATTGAGATCTATCAATCCTGTATGCATTAATGCGGTGTATCTCTTAGGTTTAGTTAGCGTAAGCCATGTAAGCGCTCGAAAAGTTGTTTTTCCGACTTGATTAGAAAAAGTCGACATTTGTCTACTATCCTTCCAATAAATATCAATGTATTATATACGTTAACCTTTCTCAAGAAATTTTCTATATGACGGTGAAAACCGCATCAAAATCCATCAAGTAGTTTAGAAGCCTTAGCCGAATACACACACGGCCGGGCGACTTTGTTTCTTACTATGTATAGATATATTTGCGGGGACACGTTTCTCCTAAACATCTTGATTCATCCGTCCAAAATAAGAAAGATAATATTTTGAAATTTTTACATAGAGCACGAATACATCAAAACACTGATATTCTCCATTATTTAATTCAGAAGTTTGAAAAACACGTTTATTTGAAATCTTTCCTAATCCAGAAAATGCCGAAGAATTCCACTTAATAAAAGTGCCACGGTACAAAACTCAATATAAGAATTTATAAGCTGTTCACGGTAAAGTGTGCCCTTTTGAAAGCCTTGGTTAGGATCTACTTGTAATAACACCGTGTATTATTGCACCGTATTTTCCCTATAACCTCGTTAAGGCATGATGATGAACCATAAATCATACCATAACGCAGGTTACAATTGATCCGAAACCCAGCCATATCGTCCATTCACGGTTGATTCACACTTTCCTGAAGCCCTGCTAAAGTTATACTTCCAGGATACTCTTTCCTCTCATGCAAAAAATGCTTAACCGAGGGTAAATCATTACACCAAAGAGACAGCGCACCGCATTCGTCAAATTGCTTCCGATAAGTTTGGTCAAATAAAGTAGGACCGTTAAGAAGTCATCGAAACGTCACAAACGCCGCTATATTCGTCTGAGAAAGTTGTATGGCTTCAGTGTCCATCAAACATTTGAAGTTTGAACCGGTTTTAAAATTTATCTGATGTTTGACGGTCCTAGCCAACCATAATCGTGTACGACGAAAATGGACGCCCAGAAACTTTAGAATAACGAACAATTGCTGGCAAACTAAATAGGTTATGACGATAATTAATTTATGTAGAAGCTGTCTGGGCATGAATGCTATTTTAAGTGAACATTGTACATAATATTACTAAGTCGGAGGCATTAAATTTAATTTCGCAGGAAAACGTCTCTAATGAATAAAATTTGAATTTAGTAAAGAACCGAAGATATATTACAACATGCCTTGCATTTCTTCTTGTAATGGACTCCATGGGTGCTACTAGCCTCACAACTAAGTGAAACGGGTTCGATTCCCGGTGGGGTCGCCACCGGATCTTCGTATGTGGGAATCGTGCCGGACAATGCCCTAATCGGCGGGTTTTCTCGGGGACCTCCCGTTTCCTTCGCCCTTGCACTCCCGCGCCGCTCCACACTCACCTCACTTCACCCTCATCGGCTCTCAAGACCTCGACGTTAAGAGACGCACAAATCTCTCTATTCCTCCCGGTTTTTGGATTTCTGATACCGAAGTTTCCTTCACTTGCTAGAATTGACGTCTTTTGCCTAATTTGGCACACAAAAAAATTTATGTACAAGGCAGTGGCATGTCCAGACTCGTCCAAAAATCCGGAAAATCTCATATTGGGTGGGTACAATCAAATGAATATACCTAATTACAATGCGCAAGATAAACAATTTCTTCGCGTATTGAGAAAAGAAAACTCACATATGAGCTGGTAGCTGACAATCATTGGTTTCACTAAAAATAATTAATTCTAAGGTTGCAATAACCATCGCAAAACTGCATACGCATTTTTTTGCAACAATTACCTTTCATAAAGGATTTCCAGTGATTTCGTGTTTAGCGATCTTAGAAAATGTTGTACTCCCTCATACTGAATATACAACAGAACTACATTATTCATTGCTGACCTTGGTTAGTAGTGTAACAGTTTTTAGGCATTATATTAACTGGATCACATGCATTCCGCATGTGAGAAGGGTAGCGTAACATTCTATATGCATCTGCGCGCTTTAGAATAGGTCTTGCGAGGAAAAACCACAGACTGGCAAATGACCGAATGAAAGAGAGTACTTTAGTTTACATCTTCTTTTTCTGGAGGGTAACATTAATCTGCAAAGGCCTCGCGTGTCGGGATATCCCACGGGAACTTCTTCCGCCAACTCGGAGGAGAGTTCGGAATCGATTACGTCTCGCGAGAAATTTCTCTTTTAAATGCGCAGGAGGAAACACGTGGCGTGGTGAGATATGCTTTCAGTGCAGTGTGTGGCGCTGGCGGGGAACCGTTTCTACTACGCTGTCGCAGATGTTATCCGAAAACCTATCGACTGTCGCGGCCAACGCCACGAGGGTATCGATTCTCTCCCTGTATCAGACAGCAGGATGCGAGGAAACTTCTTTCTTCCTCTGTCTTCCGCGCGCGAGCGCCTCGCGACATTCACTTTATTTCCTTTTCTGAATTTCTCCAGGAACGACACTCCGCCCTGTAATAACTCTGTAGAACTCTGCCTGGGAAACTAGGAGCAACGGAGGTTAAACGGGGATCAATGTGTAGATTACTTCTCAAGGCATCAGTTTTAACACTTTGGATGCGGTTTAAATATGTTGGCAATCAAGACAAGCTTGAAGTGAATCTCCTATAGGCATGACTGCAGTACCATCAGTTCTGCTGTTCTCTACAGTTTGATAAATCGTTTTTAATTTTACAAGGAAAATCCTTGGAAATCCAGTTTCCAAGAAAATCCTTAGTAAAACTACAAAGAGTTTTCTTGTAAAATTTAATAATTTAGAAGTGTACTAGAAAACAAATGTGATGAATTAATACCAGAGAATAACTAAAAAAAAAATCGGAATATAATTCACGAAGAAAAAGCACACTCACTTTGCCAGCAAGGGGACTATAACTAGGGATATGCAAAATTCGTGAATTCATTCCAGGACAAGATAGATTTCAAACGCGTGTACACTGAAGTCACCTTTGCAATTGGATCAGTGTTTATCAGGCACGCCCTGTATGACTCCGCGCCAATAGCCGACTTGCAAGGGAACAAGAAGGGAATCCCGTACTGTCAGATGTTGGGTAACACTGGGGCAACAGCCAATGAACAAACATCTGAGGTTCGAATGTACAAAGGATTGTGGAGTCTAGCATACAGGCCATTGAACTCGCGAAATGTTCCTATCCCTAACTATAACCCACGCCCATTATATAGTTAGCCGGCACCTTTAACTACAAGACGAACTTAACTTAAGAACTTAAAAAGTATATTTTTACAGTAAATATAAGTGCAAATACCTACAACATGATAATGAAGATATTTGGTTAAGAAGAATAGATACATTTATTTCATTTAAAGAGTTCTGTTGTTGAGTTAAGAGATTTGGACGGCTCTCAACAACGAGGTATTGAGAGCCGATGTAAGAGTTCTGTGTAGCTAGGGAACAGTGACAGTTAATGAATAATATGGTTAAGTTTCATTATGATTATTGGAGATGTTTTGAGTGTTTTACTTTATTCAAACATATTATACATTTCTTTTGCACGCAGCTACTCTTTAAGCCACTCATAGTTTTTGCACAAACAGCAATGTACAGTTTTACGTTATTCAATGTCCGCCATTTTGCTGAAGCTCTAGGAAACGGGTCAGTATAGTACAAACATTTCTTGAGGACTATTGAAAACACTGGCCTTGTAGTTTTACAAACAAGTAGTTAAACAAGAGAAATATTCGTGTTATTACAAGCATTTGTAAAATCACAAAGAATTACTCGATAAAAACTAAATACGTCTTTAAATTTGCAACCCTAGTGGGAGGCAATCCAGAAAATCCGATAACAGAATCGGGGGATAGAGTTTGGCATTGCAGCTACGAATCTATTGTCTACATTCAAAATTCAGTTACGCCACTCGATTGCCAAAGGATCAAAGAATATGTTACGTTGAGTGAGGACTGGGATGCATTGCATGGGTGGTTTCGGGGTGGGGGAGGGTCGCAATTTTGAGTTCGTTTCGCTGTGTCTCATAACTTCCGCGTAGTAGAACTTTTGACTAAGAGAAGTGACGACGCTCGTTTAGGTTTCATTCGACAACTCTCGTCACGATCAATCGATTGCGCGTATAAAAACATGTGTTATGGTGAAATTGTAAGAGTTTAATGTAAAAACTTAAGAAATCTTAACAAAATTTCTGCCTACATTCGTCAAAATCCAAGTGAAATACTTAAATCATACACGGTTGAAAGAGCATGTCAAAAGTTATCCAGTGATACCCATAAAGCCTCCGTATGATCACGTGAAGCGGTGCCAGGATACATTCCCGGCACCGCTTCACGTGATCATACGTGATCATCAAGGCGTCCGAGCGCGTCAACGTAGACGTATTCAAGCAAAACAAACGGCCGTGTCCCCAACACAGCTAAACACAATTTCTTAGTGTGTTTTCTCACTTATAACTGTCCTATTGGTTCATGTTCCAAACTGCTTTCATTACCGGCTGGCTCTCTGCCAATATAATAGCGAGTTGAAAGTGTCCCAATCAATTCTTCTTTCCTATGTAAAACGATGTAGAATCCATCGTGTTCATTTTACCAATTTACACTTTGAATGTCGCGGACACTCTGCATAGAACCTTATGTGAAGTGCTAGCGAAGTAATATTTCCTCGCCCGTGTCTGTACAGAATGCAGATATCAAAATATCGCAGTGAACTCCGCACAACTCAGTTGGATTCAGACGAAGTTATATTACGCCGGCTTCACTCGGAGTGTTAAAGATACAAAAGTTTCGGACAAAAATATATGAGAACTAATGAAAAAATGATCTTGAAAAGGATTTTTATAAACTGATGAATAATTCTGTTTTTGGTAAAACTATATAAAATATAATAAATAGGGTGGATATAAGATTATCAGATGCAGAAAAATGTGAAAAATTAGTAGTAAAAGCAAATTTCAAAAGAAGTATAATTTTAAATGAGAAGCCTTACATATTAACGAAACGAATGAAAAATTTAATAAGCTTATTTATGTGGGTAAGTTAATTTTGGACATATCGAAAGAGTTAGTGTATGATTTTCATTATAAAGGGATGAAATCAAAATATGGAGATATCTTTGAATTATGCTATCAAGATACTGATTCTATATTTATAACATAAAAAAGAATATCTTTATGAAGATATGAAGGTGGTGATAGGAAAATTTGATACAAATTATTAACCAAAAGATAATATAAAACATATCTCAAATACATAAGAATGTTTTAGGTAAGATGAAAAATGAATGTAATGGGAAAGTAATGAAAGAATTTGTTTATTTAAGAGCTTAAATGTATGCATATAAAGCTAACGATAATGAAAACAAAATATCGAAATGTGTAGTTAATAAGAGAATAACATTTGATGACTATAAGTATTCTTTGTTTAGTGAAAAAAATACAATATAGAACAATGAATTTAATAAGGAGTGAGAAACATGAATTATATACAGACGAAATTAATAAAATGGCAATAAGTTATTGTGATGACAAAATGATTATACCAGAAAATAAAATACACATTACCATACACACCATATGGATATCAAATTATATAGTTTTAGTAATAAGAGTTGAATAATTCAGCAGTCGGCATGCCAACCACTGAAATTACACAAATAATATTTTAAACATCTTTAGTTTCCAAAAAAAATCTATATCAGCACCATCAGAATCACTTAATTTACCACTATAATCCCTAATATCTAAAACAATGTAATTAAAACACTTATTTGTTTTATAAAAAATTGTATATGAGGGTTTATGGACAATAAAATTTCTAAAACCAAAAATATTTTTTGGTGGAAAACCAGCAATTATATCTTTTTTCAAGTGATAAGATTCATCATATTTTGTAAACATGCCATATGCTAAGTTAAAATGAACATTATATGTTTTATTTATTTCAAAACCAAGAATATCAGATAGTCGGTCATCTAATTTAATATCAAACCAAGATTTAACCAATATTCTCTTTTTTTATTCACGTTATCTGCTATCGATTAATGTTATTAGTTGATAATGGGTCAATTGAATTTAAAGCTTCTCTAAAAGATTCAACATTGTACCATCCTTTAGGAATAGTGATAACTTTGTTTTTACAACATTACCACTCAATTTTTCAATTGGTGTTATAGGATTATTGTCCCTATTAGAGGCCACAAATTTTTTAAAACTAACCAATGCAATGGATTTATTTTGATGAATTATATCATAGTGAAGCTTCTTTAGTATAAATGTATTATTAGTCAACTTACACTTTATTATCCATTTAGTAAAAAAAAAAATTTGCTATAAATGAAAAAAGTTGATTGGGGTTTTGGTGTTTTAATTTCCGAAGAAAATGCTAAAAATCACAAGAATGGAGAACTTTTGCCTGACAATGTGAGAGCAGTTATAGTTGGACTCAGACGATGTGGAAAAACTAAAGTGATGATTAATTTTATTTATAAGAATGGCTGATTAAATTTCAATAAATTGTGTGTTTGCTCATAAAGTTTAAATCATTAAAAATATATTCAGTTACAAAATGACTTTGATGTAATATCCAACAAGTTTAATGAAAAGATGGCTTGTGTTTTAAAATAGCAATGGCGAAATGATTCCACTAGATCAATGTGAAAATAATCCTCCAGTCATTTTCGATTATGTCATCTTAGGAAATCAAGATGTTATCTACGAGTACTTTACTATGGGAAGACATAAAAAAGTTGATGTATTTTATTTGGTGCAGACTTATTCAAAATTACCCAAGCAATTAGTAAGAGCTAATGCAAATTTTTGTTTATACTTAGACAAGAAGATCCAAATTTAAAATATGCATATAATGATTTTGTGTGGTTTTATCACTTTAGATGTGAGTAGAAAAATGATGAAAGTGAAGTATCATACTATAAAAAACTTTTATAAAATAACTTAATCTCAATAATAAATGTAACTGAAAAGTTGTAATTATTGTGTGAGAATTCTTTTATCTGCTTCAGCATACATGCTGCTAACTAGTTGAGTCAGAATATAGTTTCCCTACTGTGCTGCAACCTAGTAAAGACAAATGAAAGCTTTCCTTACTATGCTGGTCTCTACAGGCAACAGGATGATGTTTATTGAACAGTGCTACCATCTCCATGCCTTAGAATAAACACATTGCACGACTCTCGACAATAACTCATCGACCTTGGTTGCTGTCAGGACTGCACAGTTGCGACATACTTGCAGAGACACTCTCGAGCTGGTCTCAAACTGCGAACGGCTTCACTTGTCGACCTTGGGCGAGCTTGGCATAGTAGTTGTGACACACTTGGTGAGTGACTTGCGATTAAGAAGCTTTCAACTGGCAGTGGCTCACCACTTGTAGCTTACAGCTCAGTGCTGCGATCATCTTGTCAACATGGCTCATTGACAAGGTGTTTGATTTCAAATGCGAAGGTCGTGTGTTCGATCCCTGGTCTGAGCAGATAATTTTATAATGTGAATATGTGGCACCCATATTTACACTATTAGGTTATCACCTAATCATTCAAAATTTAATCATAAAAACCTTGGTCATGCTCATAACATACAAGCAGTAGATGCTATTAATTGTTACTGCTGAACCTCCAGTAAAAAATTATCTCTATAATACAAATGAATATAACATATTTATAGCTGCGGTGTCTCATATGGTGTAAGGCACCAATGTCATATGAGAGGGGATAGTATAAATAAAACAATAAACAAAAAAACTCAACTTCAATACAAAAAAATTTAAAAAAAAGACCAGCTGGTGGTGAAGTTGGGAGTTCTCCAAATGGAGTTTTGCTACTGTCAATATCAAGTCCGGAAAAATATATAACAGGTCACTGGAGAGGTGTAACAACCGCTAAACCTTGAGGTCCCTGGTGTGGCATAACAGCCTGTAAACCTTTTGCAATTTTTATAAATAAATCTCACCATAGGTAAAATGTTTGTTTAAATGAACAAACAATGAACAAATGGATGATGAATGAACAAATGATTAATGAACGAACTTTGATCACATTTTATGAACATTAAACAATGTTATGTTTGAAATATATGGGTGTAATGATTCATTACTCCCTTAAAACCACATACAATATTATGAATGAATCTGTTCTATATTATTTAATTTTATTTTTTCTTTAAATACATCTCGAAATGTTTCAAATAGCTAGGTCACAAAATATTTAATGGCCTGGGAGAATCTCAAATAATCAGAGCACCAAAGGTTTCATTATGAGTTAACAAATAATTCAGCAGTCGGCATACCAACCACTGAAAAAAAATAAAAAAATAAAAAACATATTTTCGTACCTACAAGATGGCCGAATCACTTGAAAAACATCTGGAGATCTTACAACTATAAGATAACAATAAATAAATTACATTTGATTTAAATAACTTAAATTTTATGATAAAAAGGTAAATATTGTATTAGATAATAACAATAAACCTTTATTTAATGGAAAGGATATTGCTGAAATTTTGGAGTATAAAGATACTAAAAAAGCAATTAGTAAAAATATAAATGTGGATGATACTGATACATTAGAGATTTTAAAGCAGAACTGGCATTGCCCCTTAAGAGATAAAGAAAAATTTGCTATAATGACTAACAAATTTGGTCTATATTCCTTAATTTTATTGTCTAACAAGAAAGTAGCTAAACAATTAAAAAATTGGGTCAGTAAAGAAGTTCTTCTTTCAATTTTCGAATTTCGATTCTTCTCATAGCAAGCTAGATAATTTTTATATTTGTTTTCATAAGAAAGTTTATGATGTAAACAAAACAATAAAGTTAATTCATGAGCTAAAAACATAAAAACATTCGTTATTTTGTCTTGAGTAACAGCAAATGCAAAACCGGACACAGACTTTTTACTGACGACAATAGGTAGTAGTGATCTTATGACAGTGTGTGCTAGAGGATTTCTTTACCTTCTGCATGTATCGTTCGATAGAATTCAATTGCTTTTTTATTATTGAGTGCAATTCTTGTGTTCAAATATTAAATAGTATCGATTGAAAATCATGTTAGATAAATGTAACAATGATGGGGGTTGTTAGATGCATCAAGAGATTACTTGTCCCTTTCCACATTTTCATCACATCTTTCACCATTAAAATGGGCGTGAGTGGAGGATATAAATATTTAATCTGAAGGTTTACGGCACGGTGTAAGAAATATCTCGATGGAAATGCATTAGCCAAGACAACATTCGTTCACAAAATGTGCAAATATTGAGGGACTTGAGACATCACAATTCTAAGCCAACTTGAACACATTTTACAGCATAGCAGTTTTACTTCTAAAAAAAATCCAAAAATCATGCAAATAATAGCACACAAATTCGTAGAGAGCTGTCATCTATCTTACCAATGCCAAATGTAATTTCGTAACATATCCATAGCTGTTGGCGTGATACTTTTGATGACGTATGGGACAGCGATAAAAACTGTTCTAATTATAAATAAGAATTTAAAAATTTTTAAATTATAATAATATAATATTAAATTATAAAGGGATATTTAGTACAATCGCTGCTAGACAATAACACAAAATAGAAATGAGAAAAGAATATAGATATATTTTTATTTTCAATATTTTAATTCGAATGAAAGAGTGATGTATGAAGGTTAAGCTACACTATAAATGTTTTAAAACAATGTTCAAAACTTTGCGTGCAGTTTCTGCATTTAATTTAGCGCAAATATAGGCAAGCGAATACCAACCAAAGTGGCAGTGAATTATAGGTACAATGTGGAAAAATTAATTAGTATATTACTTAAATTGTAACTTAGAAACTATCTCCAATGAAATCAGCTGCTTTTTGCTCACTTAAAATGTTCTTATAACCACTGACAGTGTTCTGGTTGACCTATTGGCTGCCCACTTTGGCGCAGCCGGTTAAGTGTTGAGCGTGAGTGATTCCGGTTTCGAATCCCGGGTAGAGCAAGGGTGTGATTTATGTTTGTCTGTAGGAGTCAACCTTTCATGGGAAATGTCACTTCCAATAGGAGAACTATGAGAAAAATTTGTAGCAGAATAAAAAAATTAGTGCTGTAAATCTGGAAATGTGTTTTCATTTTATGGTATTTTTACAAGTAAAACCCTGAAAACTAGTAATCAAAATAATAAATGAATTTTCTTGCTATAAAAACATTAAGTTACTAAGTGTAGTTGCAATATATAGATAGCTAACATTACAGTCAAGTTTGTATTTCAGTCAGATTTGGAAATAGAGAATCTAAATTTATATATAATACTCTTTCGAACATAAATTTATTCATACCACAAATATAATACAAAGTTTATATTTTATATTATATTTAAATAAATATGTTCCAACTTGAAATCGAACCTACAACTTGTTGAGCAAATACGTGTGGCCTTAACTTCAACACCAACAAACTAATTTACTTGTTACCATAACGACAGTGTTAGTTTCGAATCGGTTTGTCTAGTAATTTGACAGGCATATCTCTTTCAACTGTTAATGTTTTAGTTTTTAATGCTTTTCAGTAGGATTACATATTTGATCATTCTTTGTTTCATAATCGAGAATATATTTTCTCTTAGTGAACATTACATTTGGAATAACATTTATTGGTATAAATTATAGACACATGTTTATTACGGTCAGTTAAGAGAATACAGATAGCTGTAACATAAATGCTACAGCAATATTTTTATATTGGTTATACCATCTGCTGAAGCCAGCATTATTTAGAAAAACATATGTACAGGTCGCATTAATTTTGCACGTGAATAGGAATTCTAAAAACAATACATAAACCGATAAGATAATTAATACCTTTTTATATAAACTCTAATTGTTTACTGTGATTTTTGTGAGCTTTTTAATTTGAACACCCAGGCATATGTAGACCACAATTTCACACAAGTACTGTTTAACACGGCGAGAATACTTACACACAGATTAAGTTGGTGGAAATAGTGAAGTAGATGAACATTATGGAGTAGATTGTAATTTTATTTTCTATTCTTGTTTTATAAACACTGTGTGTAGGCTATGCATTATTTACAGTGTGGGCGAGTCTGCTATGAGTAAAAACACTCATTTTCGCAACTTCGTCCAAATAAAAATATAAAACCTTTTCTATAGTTTCAAAAGAAAAGTACTCTCCTGAAATTACTATTTTGTTATACTTTGTTAAACTGTACATGTGAATTATTCCCTCGAAATTGCACATAGTGTTAAAAACTTAGTAATATTCCAGTTGTATAATTTGTTTATGATATGTGGTTTCATACAAATTTCATGGTCAAGCGAAATTTTGTAACACCGAGGATAAATTTCCTGTACCTCTGCGAACGTCCTTCGTCCTATATTGCCTTACATATACCTGAGCCAACCGTAACTGATGTTTGTGGAATAGCCGATAGTATGGCAAGACCTGCGTGCACATCTATTTCCCTCCTTGCTCCGCTTAACACGCTCCACGCGCTCAGACATCTGCCGGCCACAGTAGTTAATACGTAACCTACGTAAGGATTTGATTTGGCAGCGTAGAAATTGGCCCGGTTAAATAGGACGTGGCTTTTCATGCAGAAAGCAGCTAGTTGCAGGAGATAAACATTTTTGATGTGCGCATACAATAATTACATCTGCAACATGCGCCGATTGTTTCATTAATGTTCAGTGGCTTTAGTTACTGACGAATATAGGCATATATTCCGCTAAAGTGTGGTATTTGGTTTTCGCAAATGCGTACGACAGCAGGAAATTCATTTGTGTGTATCGATAATAAAAGACAAATATTATTACTACTTAACGTCTCACATATAATAGGGTTTATTTTAATTACTAACAGAGGAATTATGCTTTTCTCTTTTACAGTTGTCTGTAATTATAGTCATTTCACATACGATTACTGTTTTATTGTTTAAAACATGCAATGTCGAGTACATACCTCGACGCAAGCTATATGCCACATCACTGTTGCTCAGCTCGTCTTTATGATCGGGTTTTCTTTCCACTGTTTGCTTGCACGATTCACGAACATTCAGTGTGGAGCCCATGTGAGGAAATTCCGCTAAGATATCTCAGGACAATCTGTTGCACAATACTGTAGCTCAACTCGCCTTTATAATTGGTTGTTTATTCCACTAAGTGTTACCTGTTTGCACTTGAAACACAGACTTCCAGTGTGTAGTTTATGTGAGATATAACGGTTTTGCAGTAACTTCATAAATCGCAGGACGAGTTGCTTCATCCAATTAAATGTTATATTTTCTTGGAGAAGCCTATGTCAGAATGATGCACCAATAGAAGCTTAAGAGAGTCCTAGTGCAGTTCAAATGCCGAACGACTGGCAGGATAGTTCTGTTACTAGTTGCCTATGAGCCAAGGCAATACATCTTGTCTAAAGCCGAATATTGCCGAAGGGGACTTGAACTTTTTCCATCGCTCATTTATTCTGAAGGGAAGTGTACAGGATTCTATGTTTGATCACTGTAATGTACGAAATATTTATGTTAAGAATGGTAGATATGAGATCTTTCCTATAGAAAGTTGGAATCTAGATATTGAAAATGGCCTTTGTGAAAAAATGTTTCTTGCTTATAATTTTAGAAATTCAAAACCAAAAGTAAATACCCTATATTGAAGTAATGTACTTTATTATAAACCAACTGTAAACACCCAAGGTGACATCAATTATTATTCAATTTTGGGCGAAGAGCATTATTTGTTATTGATTGTTTATATAGAAAAACAACTGTTGTTAAAGATAAAACAAACATATAAATTAGTGTAGATCTAACAAAGCTGTTGAAGCAGGAACAATTTGTAATGTTGTTCTAATTTGTCAAAGAAATCTATCTTATGATTATTTGAAAGAAAATATTACTGAAGATATATAAATTTTTTAAATTAATAAATGGAGGATATAAACGATTTTACGGAAACAGCAAAATGTTTCGACAATTCAATACAAATTTTTAGATCTACAGTTAAGTTGTTTAAATCGAATAGAAAATAATTTTGTTAAACCAGAAATAAATTTTTCTGCTAGTGTAAATTTTCATTTGTAACATTTTTATTTGTGCGGGATTTCTGTGTCATTTTTATTTCGTGAAATCTACTTTTCCTCTTAACGAATTTCTTTCTTTATAAATAAAAATGAAATCGCTTGTGTTACTATGCAGTATGACAAACTTTTTTTAAAGGTGATGATGTTTCAATTACATCTTCCTATAAATTATATAATGCTTCTGACGAACTCAGAGAATTAGTTTTCAAATTTCATCTAAATCTACAAAACTTACAATCATTGCTCTTAGAAAACGTTGACGATAAATATGTACTTCATGAAATAGGCGATGGCTTCGAGAAGATAGAAGAATTCTTTATAAAGTTAGCAGAGCTTCGAATATAATCTGTAAAGAATAATAAGATAATATTTCATTTGATTTTATCTTTATTTGCTTGATTCCGGATTCAATTTGATTAATTTAGATTACTCGCTTTATAAATTAGCATTTCTAGAAAACACGAAAAAGTTGCTTGAAATTGATTTTAGATTTGATTTTCTCGATTTTTCATGGAATCTCAGATTTTGAGTTTTTAATTTTTTCTTGTGATTTCGATAAAAACAGCAGGAAATAGTCGTTAGTTTTCTCCTGTACTTTTACTGGAAATCGCCGATTTTATTGCTGGTGGTCCAGCTCTTTCATTCCTCATCTACTGACCAGTGACATCGCCCGGCACAATTTCCATTTGCGAAATTCCGGGGGTGACCCGGCTGGGGATTGAACCCGGTTCTCCCAGGTGTAAGGCGAACTGTCTAACCGCCGCCCCACAAGTTCGAAAGAAACTAAAGACATTGTCACTGGCATAAAAATTTAACAACCTCGCATGTTTAAATATTTCTTTCTTCATTTGATATTCCAAAGGGCATCCCTACAAATTGCGCATCTGAGCGCTGACGTCAGCACACAGTGGAATGAGCACAGGGAAGTTGATTGCAGTCGCCCTTTCCTTTGTTTGGCCTAGGATTACAGCCCATAATCTCAGGCTCGCTCTCGGAAATGAGGCACGGAATTTTGTTCCTGTCCCGTCTCCCAGTGATTGCAGTTTACTCCAATCCACTTCACTTACACGATTCTGCCTCGCTGTTTTTTTCTCCTGCCGGTCGAAGTTGGCAGCAGCATTATCGACTGCCGCCTTCAGTTCTGCAATTTGCATTTGACGCTCGCCTCGTTGCTGATTCGTCTGTTGCAGGATTCCCATTTCGGGGAACTTGCGTACACTTGTTGCTATGGCGAATATGTCAGCCCATTCGAATTCGTACCCTCTCCGAATTATAATAACTAGAGACCCGGAAATTTCGCGGATTCATTCGGCAACAAGTTAGACTCCACAATCCTGTGCATTCGAGCATCAGTTAGTAGTTCATTGACTGTGGCTCCAGTTTAAACCTTTACATGAAAGGGCAATATTCAGGTCTTGTTTTCCTTGCAGGTTCTTTATTGGTTGAAAGTCGCTCGGGGGCGTGTCAACAAACTACGGTCCAATGGACTCAAATGTGCATGGGAATGCAGTTTAACTTGTCCTCGGTTGAATCCGTGAAATTTCCGGGTCTCCAATAATAACTAGAGATCTGCGACATTCGCGTTATTTGTCATCGGGCTAAATTTCACAGTGCTGCATATACTCCAGCCGGAGTCGGTTCTACATTGGCTGGTGCATATGTGTGAACTCGCTCCTTTTTTTTCGCTGGACTTTATGAGATTGGACTGTGCAATCGTGAAGTGTTTATTTACTGGCGCAGAGTTAACCAGGGTGTGTTAAATAAAGTACGGTCCAATGACAGGCTTATTGCAAAGGTACGAGCGGAACATTTTCTTTCATTATTGGCCGTCATGTATGTGTGAAGCTACTTCATTTCACAGGGCCACAGAGGATTCTGATACTAAAAGGCAGAACTTTCGTGATTGGCCTGCAAACAACTTATCTGGGTCAAAATCTTGTTAGTCCAATCATGAAATAATGAAGTAGTTAGTGTGTTATAGAAGATATGTTGGTTAAAATTTTTTTTTCACGATTTTCCATAATCTCTAATAATAACTACTGCCTTGTCAGATTAATTAAATCGTTTAGTCCCGAATTCATTTACCAGCTGAAATGTTGCAATTGTTCAATTTGTTGGTGGACGGAGCTCCTGTATCGAGCCTGAATTTTACGAATTAATGAACAACGTACTGTATGTTCTTTGGTGTGAGCATTGATGATGATAATGACGATGAAGAAACTCCCACTACACTCACTGATACTAAAAACAATAACCGAAATGTCTTGGTGATGTTGGAACAGTTTTACAAGCCTACCGAGTGTGATGGAACATTTTTTGATCGTCTTTGCGATCTGGAAAACATGACTAACAAAGCTGATTCTGAAAAGGAAACAAAAATAACTGATTTTTTTTTTTTTAATTATGTAATTAATTTCGAATCGATTTATGTCGTACGCAGTTGTATGTACCTGACAAGTTCTTCCGATCAAGGGCGATTACAATATTTGGATTAGTGCGTACTACGTGTACGTATTACATTATCAATGCGTATGAATCAAAGTATCTTTGATAAGCGAGAAACATTTAGGAGCTAACCAGTGCTATTGAGAAAACTTGGGTTAGTGAGAAACCTGGGTTAGTGAGAAAAAAAATGTGTTGTCCCCAATGGGTTCTCACAAAGCCAGGTTCCACTGTATTTACAAAGGAGCGGTGCAGAAACTTCAACAAATAAGATCACTCGCAAGGAAAGCGACCAGATCACTCACCACTCATTCCTTGTGGTCTACAATTTCAAGGAAAAATACCCTTCACTACAACAAGTCCATGGTCGTGGACAGGGGGACCGAAAGGGTTAACACTTTGTAAACTATGCTCGAGTGTAGCTCGAGCAAAGTTGATTTGAAAATTTCTTTGTCGTTCAGAACAAAAGTTGCATGGATGTGCAGTCTTTGTTCGGCTAGTGTTTAACATGACCACACAAGAACACCACAACGCAGTGACAATGATATTGCTAACGATAGAATTTCTTTTTTATAGATACTCAGAGGGATATGATTTATTGTAAATCATATTTATACGATAAAGAACATTTGATTGGGTCGAAATCAGTTTGGCTCTCCATTGGTTTATGACCGGCCCATAAGGAACATTGTAAAGTACAGGGTGGGGTCCGGTGTGGAATGGACCAATAGGACGATGGTGAGTCTTAACAGACACCAACAGAACCGGTGTTCTTGCAGTAGTGGATAGGTGACTCACTTCTAATTCGTTTCAAGTGCCAGTAAATGTGTGCAGAACTCAGTGTGTTACGAATACAGTGATATGGAACAGCAAAATCCAGCTGCACACGCATGCATAATGGTGTTACTTGTCAACAGAATTTTGGAAGGCTGCTCGTCAATCTGTGCATGGTGCCTACACGTGCCCAACCAATAGGAAACTTTTCACAGCGTGCAGGGACCAATCAGACACAAGGCCCATCCCCGGAGCCTTTCGAGCCAGTCAGAGAATGGACACGTCCACATCAAAGGAAGCTGCCGCCGCGCCAAGACAATTCGTCTCCGGGTGAAGGTTGTTCACGATCAAGTGAGCACTTTTAAAATCAACCTTTGAAAAACGTCGCCGCCCCACCTGCATGTATTTTAAAACGATCTCATTGGCTGGCATGCACCCTCTACAAAGTTTTTGAAGACGACTAGAAAGTATTTCCATGTCATAACGCTGAAATAAAAGTTCTAGGAAACATTTGAGAATACAGAAATTATTTATTTTACTTTCTGTATTTTTTATGCATATAAGTGTGTAAATGAGCAGAATGGTAAAATATTTACTTTTCTAATAATTCCAGTATTACTTGACCAATACGAATGAATGTTGTTTCGAGGCACGTGACTGTTAATTTTTACATCTGGCAAAGTATACAGAAAGTTTGTATAGGCTGTTCATGGTAAAATGAGCACTTTTAAAATCCCTGCTTAAGATGCACTTGTATCCACGTTGTGTGTTCTTCTGCCTTACGTAAAATTATTATTGCCATGGGCCTCATCGCTTTATTCATGCGTTTGGTCAAGTGAAACTGTGTAATTATTAGAGAAGTAAATATTTTACAATTTTGCAAATTTTTACACTTTGGCACATAAAAAAAACATAAAGCGAAAGAAATAATATAAGTTATAACAAATAGTTACCTACCTCTTTTTATTCGACCTTGAGATACGGTACTACTTTCCATCCATCCTTACCAACTTTACAGCGGGTGCATGTCACCCAGTGCGCCCGTTAAAATATATGCAGCTAAGAGCAGTGACTTTTCCCTAAGGTTGATTTCAAAAGTGCTCACTTTAACGTGAACAGCCTTTACAAGTAATTCTTTAGTGGGGCTTTCAAAGGTGCTCACATAATCTTTAACATTCTTTACTTATATACTCTGTGGCTTTGTTATAAATTTGTTAAGAAGTACTGCAATAGCTGGTTATAACGCAAGCTTGAAAGCTTTTTATAAATATATATTTTTACTATACGTGTTCTCATTTTGCCTTCTATTCATGAAGTATAGAATGTACGCTTTCCCTCCCATTTTCAGATTACAACTATACAACTTTAAAAAAAAAAAAAAAAAAGCTTGCATTTATGAAAATTTCTTTATTCGTTTTGAGGATCTCGCGTGTCATCAAATCAGCACTACACTGTTTCCTCATGGTCATCACACAGCAGTAAGGAACCGTTTAATAACAGATTACGATAAAGGTGGTCGTAATTTGTAAATAAGGAATATTCAAAGAACAATATGAAAAATGCTTGGCTCGTCATACACTTACAAAAATATGTATTTAAAGTAAATCCCAAAGTTACTGATTGAATTATCTCGCATTATAAAGCAATTGGAATAAATATTATAGGTAAGCGACTTTCAGAAGCAAAGGAACTCAGTCAAATCAACCTTTCCGAAAGAGCTAAAAATATCGAGACATAAACATTTTGTGTCAATAACTGTATAAACTGGCTTATGAGGCTAAATTTTCAAGAAATGTTATTTCTAATAAAAAATTTTTACGTTACGCTATTAGCTGATGTTGGGACGAACATTTTAAAAAAGAAAATCTCGCGATATTCTTCAAGTTTCTACTCCCGTAGTCAATCGATGAATTCTCTGTACTATGCGCGTGGCTTTATCACAGTTTAGTTTACTGGCTGTTCATGAATTTAAAAATATTAAATTTATTTATGTAAATCTTTAAGTAACTACTTATTTATGTAAATGGGCTTTCACGAAATTTCCCGGCATTCTAAAATAATTTCCCTCTCTGCTAATTCATTTAAAATAAGTTGTTTGTATGTTGCATTTTAATTGCTATGTTTGTAAGTTTGGTAGGTCGGAAGTTATGAGTTAGTATGCTTATAAAAGGGCTTAATGTCTGTTCGACCTTGTAGTCTTGTTTGTTGTTGGACTTGATGTATAAGCTATGAATTTGATGTTTGTAGCTTTGGTAGATGGGAAATTATGATTTAGTATACTTGTAAAAGGGATTTAGGTGTGTTTGACCTTGTAGTCTTGTTTGTTGTCGGGGTTTACGTGTATATTATGAATTTGATGTTTGTAGCTTTGGTAGATGAGTATGAGTTAGTATGCTTATAAAAGGGATTAAGGCATAATTGACCTTGTCAGAAAGGGCTTAATGCCTAAATGACTTTACCATTGTGTTGGATATCGGATACGATGCCTACGTTATGAACTTTTTCACTCTATCTTCAACGGTTCGGAAATGGAGTATGATCATAAAAGAGCTTAAATGCATAATTGACCTTGTCAGAAAGGTCTTAGGGCTTAAATGACCTTAGCATCTTTATGGATGTTGGGTATGATGCCTACTTTATGAATTTTATTACTATATCTTCAACAGTTCGGAAATTATGACTACATTTTACAAAAGAGCTTAACTGAAATTAAATTTTTGTCAGAAAGTGTTTAGGGCCTAAATGAACTTACCATGATGGTGTATGTCGGGTACGGTGCCTATATTTCGAATTTGATGAGCATAGCATCAGTGGTTCGGAAATTACGACTATATATACAAAAGGGCTTAAACTCATAATTGATGTTCTGCCACAACCAACGATCAATCATAGCACCGAATTAGCATCGCAACTGACACCGAAGTTAACACCGGCTCCTAAGGAAACACCACAAACAGCACCAGTTTGGTATCCTCCTATTTGAGATCCTTCCCAGGTTAATCTTATGGCACTACACCTGCCGATGACCAATCAAGTTTAGAACCATCGCGTCTCTACTACCACCACCACCAAATTATATATATATATATAAACACTAATCCACCGTCACGCATTTTATTTCAAAGGGCGTATTCACGTCCAATGTAAGTCATCAGTAGGCTGTGCGGTGGCTCGTCCGTCCGTCGAACGTTAAGTTTAGTAAATATTTGACTGATGTACAGACAGAAAAAAAATGTTGCCCTGCGATTGGTTGAAGATCACCTGACCGCCGAACGGACGGACGACTGACGGGTGCGACGGATGGTTGTGGGTCCAGCTCAATTCGCACGCTGTGATTCTCCGACCAGAGACTAAAAATGAAGTAAACAGCTCATTCGTCTTCTGCGCGCGCACCTAACGCTGACGCGCCCAAAAGTAGCACATCTCTGTCACATAGTCAACAGCGATGAGGGTGTTGGTTTTCGTCTCAATATGTGAAAGGCGAGCACTTTTATATGAATAAAATGCTTGTATACGCTGTTCGCGGCAAAAAGAGAACATTTGAAAGCCCGGCTTAAAAACTACTTGTATGCACGTTGCGTAGTCCCCCGCTTGATGTAAAATTAACATTGCCATGGGCCCCATCGTTTATTCATGCGACGGTCAAATGAAACTTTGGAAAAAAAAAAAAAAAAAAAACTTTACAAATCTGCTCATTTTTACTCCTCGGTGCAATAAAAAAAAAACAGAAAGCGAAAGAAATACTTTTAAGTTATCACAAATGGTTGCCTAACAGTTTTTATTCGACGTTAAGATATGAAACTACTTTTCAGCAATCGTTGCCAACTTTACTGGGCGATTGTCACTCATTGCGTTCGTTAAAATACATAGGTCTACAGGCAGGGGCAGTGAAATTTTTCTAAGGTGCTCACTTTATCGTGAACAGTCTTTTATAATTTTGAATTGAGATAAAGCTGCATTACAAATTGGTTTATTGTTTACAAATCAGTGATCTCGCCTAAACTCTAATCCATGCCGTTTTTACTAGAAGTGTCGGTAGAAAAGCAGTTCAATGTTTAGTCCGACGAACATCTGCGATCTGCGGCCAATTACAGCAGAGCCGCTGCCGGGAGAGTGCCTGTTCGAGTCTCTTATCGATCGGGCACACGATGCCGTGAATATCGCCGCGCCAGGGATGCCGGAAGGAAAGACGTGGGGTTTGCGAGGGCTATGATGTAGGGGCTGGGGGTGGGGTAGAGGGTGGGTACGTGGTTCGTAGCGTGTTAGCGGGCCTTCCCCTACGCGAGCCGTCTCTGGAATAGCGATGAGTTGGGAGAAGACATATCGGCGAGGGGCGGGCGGGGTTAAGTGTAATAGATGTATAGGGGTTAGACAAGGGGGGGGGGAGGGAGGACGTCAGCCGAACGGAACTTGCAAGTCTCTTGCAAGGGGTGGGTCTTCTGTGGCCTTACCACCACACGCCCCATGTGGCGAGGAGGTAGGGATGTTGGTATCGGGGGAAAAATACATCGTTGTAATAGTTATTTATAAAAGAATAGTTTTACGAAACGATATATCGGTACATCGGAATCAGATGTTTTATGTGTTAAAGTACACGAGAAATTTAAAATTTCTTGGAGTATTACATATTGAAAACACGAGGCACTGCAGAAAGTCGTAGCGCCTGTTTTTGGTACATGTTGCCAAAATAAACATAGTAAATTCTAAATTTAATTTTTGTATTCAAAACAGTGCTAGTTAAAATAGCATTTTTTAAATATTAATTTTTGATACCTGGAACAAGATAACGATTTCGATAATATATCATTAAAATATATTGACGATTTATATAGATATATCGTTGAAAAATTTCTTCATTTTGATGTATCGATATTTTTCCAAAATCCCCACGAGGAGGCAGAACCGGTTGTGGTCTCTGGATTACATGACTCGGTTCTTGAGCTGAAAAGATGTAATTGCGCATTGAGAGAAAGATTTGTTCCATTCAACAAAATAATTGTTCGTGTAAGGCCAAATGCCCCAACAAATTAGTTTGTTGAGTAAACAAAACTTGAAAAGCAACAAAACTGATTCGGTTCGTCTAACAAAATTCACGCACCCATGTCTGGGCAAAATAATTATAGTGTGTCAATAGAATACATAGTTGGATAAACTGCACATATTTGCTTGGCCACTCGTTTGATTGCCTTCGTTTAGAAAATACAGCTCGAGAGTTTGTAATTTTTGTCACAATTAGGATAGTAACAGCAAAACACGTTTAGCATGTTGAACAAATACACTTCACTTTCACGATGCAGCTCGGTTGTAAAACAGCGGGTTTTTAATTAAAGCTGCGTTTAATGTCGGTATTATGACATTTTCGTTAGTAGAAGACCCTTAAGGACGGTTGATAGAGTATCACATTGGCAGTTCGGTGATGACATTCCAGCTAGTAACGCGATTTATTACGTGTTATTGTTCGCGAATTTTAGTTTATTAAAAAAGTACATTCCTATTGCTCATTAGTAACTGACTTCTCTATCCTTCGGCATGTGAATAAACCAAATTTCATTTTTTTGTATTTTTTTAACACGCAGGTGATACAGGGCTCTAAAGCTGCACAGCAGCTGATATGCGATCAAAGTCAGTTCGTGCGTACGTGTCTCGGGGGGGGGGGGGGGGGGGGAGGGGGTCATTTACACTGGGCCCCTTTTCCCCCGCGGTGCCCTATGGACGACACCTGCCACGAGCGCCTGTTATATCAGGAGCTTCTGTCTTGTGCGCCTGTCGGAACAATAGACTAAAGACGAGGAAGAGAGCTTATTTGACTTCTGCGCATGTACCCAACACTGACCTACCACAAAGGAACACATTTGTCAAAAGTCGCATGGCCAACAGTGATGAACGTGTTCGTTTATATCTCAATTTTTAAATGGCAAGCACTTTTATATTAATGAAATACTTTTACTAGCTTGAATTTAATCAATACGCATTACAAATTGGTTAGAGGAAGTATAAAAACATCTCAAAAGCACATGTTTACTAAAGTGTTCTAACCTCAAACCCAGAAACAGAAAATAAGTTTAATGTTGGGACACGGGGATTGGTTGGGCGCAGCCAGCGATATCGGTCTACCTCATCTTTACTCTATGGCCGGGACGCGCGTGCGTGTATAGTTACAAGACTAGACGGTTTAATTTCCGTACAACAATAAAAACAAATTGAATAAAGTAAATATTTAAAAAATATAGATTGAATTGATTTAAAAAAATAGTATTAAAATTCAAAAATATATATATATATATTATATATATTATATATATATATATATATATATATATATATATATATATATATTACAAATTCCTGCCTGCAACGTACTTTACAATAATTGTTTGTATACCTTCTCGTGTATGGAAAATTACACCTAGAAATCCGTACATAAATATACACACTGGCGATTCGCGCACTCCAGAAGGTTTCGTTGAACGGAGGATTTTGTCTACGAAAATTAACAATAAAAATCCGAGATATTGAAATGTACTTATTTAAGTTATTAATAAGTTTTTAAGAAATTTTAATAATACAATTTTGACAATTTTTTTGGATTTATGGAGTCAAAGGTCTAACGTCACGAGTCTTGAGTCCAGCTCTTTTGGTTCGGAGTCACCGATCCCGGACTCCTGCCTTGCTCCGTCACAAATCCTGGTCGCCTGCTCTGGGAAAAATAGGAAATTTTAGGCAAAAAGGGAACTTTTGAGTGAAAGAAAATAATTTCAAGGTGAAAATGGCCGATTTTGACGGGGGAAAAAAGGGGGAAATAGATGGCGGCCGGAGCCTGGGCCGTCTCCTGGCTCCTGCGCATGAACATACTATGCCCTACTACTCGTAGGAACAACCAGTCCGACAAAATACACAGTAAATTCAAGCACGGAATACGTGTCGCTAATTTTTTGTACGTAGCAGCGACAAACTTAAAAAAAATAGTGGTAAATATGCACACAACACGTTACACAATTTTGTTTGAAACGCCTAGGGCGAAGTTACATACGTAGTTATAATTAATAATCAGATGTGGTTTTCAAATAATTAATTTCACCATAAAAACAGTTCACGTTTAAAACGTATAAATTTCGCACGTTCGATATTTGCAATCACACGCGCTGGTCCAACGTAACGTAATGGCAACCGTACTCTTCCACACACACAACGGTAACGACACACTTTATAGTATATTTATTCCTGCTGTGAAAAAAAAAAACAGATTTTTCACATAACTTGCGTAGGTAGTTTTGAAAACGCGTCTAAAAATTGATGTGGTAGTAGTAAGCGTATTTTTAGGGGAAAAAAAAAACACTTCGTTCATGTCATCATGTCGCCGCACTTCTGCCAATTTCGGATTTGTAACCGTCCCGTCATTACATCTAAATATATTATAATAAGAATTCAAACATTAAAATATCATTTCAGTTTAAATTCCAAATGCAAAAATAATTACATTTACTGTAATAAGAATTAAACATAATAAAGTTTTAAAAATGTATGACTTTTCGACCTAATTAGTGGAATGAAACTTACCGAGAGAGAGAGAGAGAGAGAGAGAGAGAGACTCTCTGTCTGCGTTTCCCCCTTTGATGAAAAAAATAATCGAACCCGAGCCAAATTTTATAACACACTTGTGATCGCACCGGTTAGGCCTACTTATTTTCAAAATTGCGGCCATTTTAATATTTGGAGTGCTATTTCTTATCTCAGCAACCATTATACCGGATTAAACATAATTTTGGTATGATGACAGTGCATAATTTACGCAGTGAATTTAAAGAACGATATAATTATTGATCCGGATTTTTTTGGAGGATAGCAACATGAAAATTTAATACTTTAGGTTATATCTAGGAAACTACGCAACCTATTGCCACAAACAGTAAGCATTTAAGTGATATTATAGCGGACCATGTAAACATAAGCGATTTAATGGTTTAGGGCAGTTATTTACAACAAGATGATCATATAAATATTTTAGGTTAATTTGCTATAGTTACCATAACGTTTGATCAATTTATACCAAACTTGGTATGCTGAAAATATCTATTACAAGCATCAATTATGTCAATTCATTACTTCTTTTAACCCCATTTTGTAATATAGTGCCACATTAAATGTTAAATATTGTGCAATATCTAGGGATAGAGGAATTTCGTGTTTTAAACATGTAGGTTAGACTCCACTGTACTATGTATTGTCGAGCATAGCTTACTGTTCATTGGCTGCTGCTGCCACAGCGTGTAGCCAGTTTTACCTCAGACCAGGTGGCACGGCATTCCGTTCTTGTCTCCTTGCGGGTCTGTCACTGACTCACTCGGGCGTTTCTAATAAACTGTGATCTAGTTGCAAACATAACAGAGGTTCACGTATATTTGAAGTCTTGCTTGGCCTAGAATGAATTCGCGAAAATTTCCGGTCCCTAGTCATGTCTCACGAAACAATCATTCGATTCGTACCAGATTTGGCAAACAAGTAGAATTACGGCAGGTCATGTAAAGTGATATGTTTTGAATTGGTGGGGCACTATCTTAAGAGTGCGATGGACCCCCTCCCCCCTTCCTTACAAGGTCAAGAAGCGAGGGGGCGATACGGGTGGCACTAATACCCACTTATGGCACGCCATCGCTCCTCCGCGCAAGGCGTGCAGTGTTTCCGTCGTGACGCTGTGCTGTGCAAATTAGATCTGTAACAGTGGGTGTTTATTACACGTGACGAAAGCCCACATATTAAACTACGCCCTCATCTTTGTACTTTTCTCGTGCCGCTTAAGGATACTGGATAGGCAAGCTTTAAAAATGTGATACTTGACCCTTTTCAAGAATATTTTCTCCAAGACTACACTTAATATGACAAAAAAACAGAAAAATAGGGGCTTAGATACGTGTTTTTTTAAAAATCTTTTCTGGCAAAAAGTTGTATTTACAGAAACATTTATGTACCGAGATACGCGTATTCGCGCAGAAAAACTATTTTACAAAAAAATCGGGGGGTTCCATCCCACTCTTAAATTGTGGCAATATAATAATTTACATAAGTGTGTTACGTCTATTCAAATTAATCAAGATTCAACCAAACCTAGTATGCTGACATTTTACATTACAAGCAACACATTTAAGTATAAGAACCACTTTTGCCCGCTTTTTGTAATCTAGTGCCCGGTCCCGAAATTAAACATTTATGCCCTATTTCAGTAACCAATACACTAATTTCCACTAAACTTTGTTCTCGAATTGTGCTAAAGTAGGCTACGTAAATTTACATGATATAAGATTAGTACACCCCGTCTGACGAAATATTAGGCAGGTAACAAACAGTTGATGAACGTCAGCCTGCCTACGTAATACAATTAGTTACATGCCACCTTACGGCACGAGGAGGTCTGGGTTCGAATCTCAGGTAAGGTGCGTGCGTATTTGTAATTCTCGCTATTGATGCATATATTTCTGGTCCCATCTATAATGGAACTTCTGTCAACAGGACGTCGAAGTCTACTATTATATAAACCTGAGCTTTCACAAATTTGTTAAAAATGGTCTACAGTGATGTAAAGGAAAGTATGTTCAATAGTTATATCCGAAACTTGTTTTCTTTGTTTTTGATCAACTTTTTGTCGACGTTGGGCGTCCCTGAGAAACGTAACCAGGCACTCGGAAAAGTCGGAAGTAAGGAAGCGGTAATGGCCTGTAGTAAAGGAATAACTTAGCTCTTGTCTGGAGTGATGCCGGAAATATTCTTAGGAGTAATCATCCTTCGTAATGTAATGCAGGGTCTCCTTTCGCTTCCTGAACGACTGCACACTCAGCGAGCCAGAAGAGATGACCCTCCACAGGAATGTTTTTTTTTCTAACTGCTAAGTGAAAGCCCGGCGGGTAGGGCGGGATCTTATTGCGTCTCGGGGCGAACCCCTTACGCCTACAAGGAAGGGAAATCACTCAAGGAGACTTGCATTGCGGCAGAGAGGGATTGGGCAGCCATGGCCTGCACTTTGGGGCCATGACTACGTACCTGAGTGTATCCATAATTAAGATTATAACTAAGAAGCGACTAGGAAAACCGCCGAGACAACGTAAAAACCCAGCCGACAGGAAAGAATTCAAATTATTCATGGATTAAACAGAAACGCTACGGGAGACAGAGGCCGGAACTCGTGCTATATTAGTAAAGATGAAAGACTAGTAGAGAGAGGGTGCTGTTGCTGGAACTCTTCAAGCGGTGCTGGCTTCAGCAAGGGCGATGCGAGCAACACCCTGGTGAGGGAAGTGGCGCTATGGGGCCATTACCTCTGGTTTCCCAGTAAACCTGAAACTAAAATAAATGGAATTGAGCTGCCAGTGAGTGTCAGCAGAGCCAACACTCGCTGGGTTTTGCATGACCGGGAAGAGACGGTACGAACCCGTGTAAAGAGTGGATGAATGACTCGCCAGGACTTCGGCCTCCTCTTTTAATACCGATTCTCATTGTCATCGCGACCCAGAAGTGGAGGTGGGGATAGCAGTCGGCATGCCTCTCCAAGGCAATACAGTAGAAGGAGATGGGGAAGAGATGGAGAATCAAGGAGACCCTCTCTGGTTAAAGATGAGTGGGGATGCCGGAAACCATAGAGAACGGACATCAAGAGGGCCGGACCGGGAATCGAGCACGAGTTCTCTTGAATGCGAGTCTTATGCTACCACTGACAACATCGCCCAGTCCCAACTGACTAGGACTAGGTCAGGTTTTTTTCTTCAGTCTGCATGTATTTGCTTACATTTATTTCGCTGTTCATCTACGCTCACTTCTCCATTTTTTTATCCCACTTTGTGTCCACTTGAAGAGCACGTTATTTGTTTACATTATATGTAATAATCTTTCGTCAGCAGAGTAGTATTTAAATGTAGTTAAATTTACTTTTACTGGTTAAGGTATGGCTTTATTTTCCTTCCCAAAGACGCTCAACTCATTACACGCCGAAACTTAGAAAATTCGAACAGATGACATTACAGATTAGTCAAACATTTTATTTGGTTTTGACATTGTTTCTTACAAGCAAACAAGCAAATCAGTAAATACAGAATAATATTATAATGGAGAAAATTTTCTGTTTCTATAAAGTATGGACATATTTCGATTATGTTTACGTGGTCGTCTTCCAAGAAGTGTAATAGCGATAAATATCATACTAATAAACGTCAACATTACAAATTTGGTAAATAACATAAGACGCAATATCCTTCCTAACAACATCGGAAATATGAACGACATAAATAAAATTATCGGTACTGCAAATATCATACATGTTGGCGCATGAAATATATTGCGGAATTTTTCCTGACTACATCGAAGATACGGTATTTGAAATAATATTGTGTCGACATCATTATTACCGATATCGGAAATATTGGTAACAGAATCGCCTCTACGGTATTTCAAATAATATTGTGTCGCGACCGACAGCACGCCATATCGCACAGCCGTGATGTCAAAACGGCTGCATAGCAAAGGCGACTATAATTATGTGCCTATGTTACAGAACCGGTCAAAAGTTTAAGACCACGGGATAATCTGATAATGTCAATATATATTATGCGAAACGAAACCTGAACTTTTGCCACACCAGGGCTGTGAATTTCTTCTAGGCACTTTGGTTAATCAGAGCGTACGCACATAGATTTTAACTATTTGTATTGTATAAGTTAAAAATTTTTATACTTTGAAAGACAGCGAAGAAAATTCACCTCTTTGAGATGCGTAATGTGCTGAGTACTACATGTCTTTGCGGGCATTACAACCAAAAATTTTATTAAGAAAAAGTGTTAGTCTATGTGGGCGTCGCTGCGGTACAAAAATTTAACTTCCAAAAATCACTGTTGCTTTTATTGGATTTTTTTAAAACTTACACTTAAAAATGGGTTGTTATTAATTGTTTTATAACCGTTGAACGATCCGTCAGAAACCACTCCAGACAAGATGGGACCACGGATGAGTGTATTTCAACACTACAGGAGAGTAACTGTGTTCATACCTGATTTACCAGAGTTGAAATAAGTTGTTTGTCATTCTAGATTGTGGACCCCCGCATTTTTTGTGAAATAGTTGTGTTTGCGCGAATACGCGTATCTCGGTAAATAAATATTCTGAAAATACGACTTTTTGTCAGTAAAGTTAAAAACAATTATCTATTCCTCTATTTTTTTTACTGATGTCATATTAAGTGTATTCTTGGAGAAAAAAGATCGTGAAAATGGTCAAATATCGAATTTTTAAGCTTGCCTATGCAGTTTCCTTAAGCGGCTAAATAAAAGTACAAATATACAGGGGTAGTTTAATCTGTGGTCTTTCATCGCGTGCAATAAAACTTCTATCCTAGAGATCTGATTTGCACAGTACAGCGTCACGACGGAAACACTGCACGCCTTGCGCGTAGGAGCGATGAGGCGCTAGAAGTGCGTGTTTGTGTCGCCCGTATCGCTCCCTCGCTTCTTGACCTTGGAAGCGGCGTTCCCACGGGGCACCATCCCACACTCTAAGAAATTATTCGGAAATTTACCATACCAGCGTACGCGCTTAGCGAGAAAGCAGGAATGATTATGCTTTCTCCTATACATACATTGTAGCATTCCTACGAGTATATTTGCTCAGGAAACAGTCAAATGCGTAGGGAAGTTCCCAACTTTGTGTAGTAGCGACGTTTAACATTCACATATCTGCAGTTTGATGTATTTTATTATTACCACGCAGTTTAGGAAGTTAAGCAAAAAATTTATTACAGAGCACTTTCAAAACTTTTGATCTGTACTGTAGCTGTGGCCGTAATCCATATGGCGCTAATCCACGGGATCGGCGCCAAGAGCCGGCAGTGCGGGGGCGATAAGGGGTCAAGGGTTTGATAGTGGGTGGGGAGGTGGTGGGCGAGCTCTCTGGACCGGATCCAGAATTAGCGAGGGTGGCGCGACGAGGCGAGGCGCGTGAATAATGCAGGCGAGACGCGGGGACCTCGATTGTCGCACTGTCGTCCTGCCGAGTGGCTGAGCTGCGAGTGTTACACCCGGGGTGATGTTGAAGAGGTGGTGCTGTCGAGTACGTGCGATCGACACTCCTCGGCGAGTTTACTGGTTAACGAAGAGGCCTCGTCTATAGCTGGTTAGAGTTAGAGGGATTAGTGAATTGTATCGTGAAGATAACGAGAGAGAGGGAGAGACACGTAGCCAGAGAGGGAGACAGAGAGACAGGGAGGGAGAGCGAGACACGGGCAGTCTCAGACAGAGAGACTGAGAGATGCAGAAAGGGAGACATAAGGAGACAGTGAGAGAGACAGAAATACAGAGAGCGAGTATGTTTGTTACGTACATTTGGGCGTAGCTAAATTCCTAATAAAGGAGATTGTTTAAAATTAAACGACATGACTAAGTTTCATTTTCATATTTATTTACATTGGGCAAAATAAATTTACATATTTTACTTTCACAACAGAAATGTATTACACTTGCTTATTTTTTACTACTGTATAAGAATACCAAAAATTGTAACAATGAAGCACTCTGTCTATGCGTTTTAAGATAGTAATCCATAAACGATTTACAAAGGAAATGTATAATTTTTTTTGACAATAAAACAAGATTCATTATTTGAATCACTAAACAGTCAGTCTCCCACTAAAACCATTTGCAGCTCGACACTTTTAGATGTGTGCATCAGTATCTTGTATTTGGCTGAGATGAACTTAATTACTCTCCGCCATCGTGACGCACTCGCAGTCCTCTGGCACAGAGTATTTGAGGATACAGATGTGAAACAGCTCCTTATATAGCGAAGTACACCCGCAATCGCCAGCAAAATTGCATCACTGGCTAGCACATTGTTGGAACGCCGTTCATCAAAGTAAAGGCTGTTTACGATAATGTGAGCATTTTTGAAATGAACCTTATAAAAAAGTCACTGCCCGTGCATACAAATAATATAATGAGCGAACTAGGTGACTTTCACCCAGTAAAGTTGGTAACAACATATGGGAAGTAGTTCCATATCTTAACGTCGAATGAAAAGTGTTAGGCAACCATTTGTGATTTACAATTATTTCTTTCGCTTTCAGTTTCTTTTAATGCATCGAAGTGTAAAAATGAGCAGATTTGTAAAGTATCTAATTTGTTAATAATTTCACAATTTCTTTTGACCGACGCATGGATAAAGTGATGAGGCCTATGTCAATGTTAATATTTCATAAGACAGGGGAATACACATTGTGTATACAAGTAGATCTTAAGCAGGGATTTAAAAAGTGCTTATTTTACGGTGAACAGCCTATAGTATGTTTTGGTATGTCTGGGGACAAAGGCAGCAGGCTGTGGGGTCATGTTGCAGCCTGCCATCTTGGAGGAGGTCACAAAACGACCGCCCAACGCTTAAAAATTTCCCGTTTTTTCCCTCAAAACGGTTTGCTGGACTTTCGAAAATGCCTGTTTTGTACCCAAAACTCCCCTTCCCCCCAACCCACAGAAATTATCAAAAATTTGTGGGGAAAAAAATGCTTGCTGCTTAATGTGAGTGACTGCTTATTGTGGCTCAATATCAGTAGAAGTTGTTAAGACGTCAGCCACAATAAGCAGTCGATAGGATTATAGTATTGAATATTTTTAAAATTTATTTTTTATGTAAATTTATTTTATAACTAAAAAAATTAAAGGTGTAAATATATAGTTTTGTATATCACGGAACTCATATTTTCAAGGCGAATATGCTCATGTTGTCGCAATCATCATGTAACCTAATGGCAGGACCACCATATTGGATTTAACAGGTATGCCCCGCCTCATCCGCAGTCCAACCTAGTATCATCACTACAGAGCGAGGTGGCGCAGTGGTAACTCAGTGGACTCGCATTGGGCAGGGGGGGGGGGGTTCGATTCCGGTCCGGCGATCCCCATTTCGGTTTCCCGAAATCACTCCAGGCGAATGCTGGGATGGGTACCTAAGAAAGGCCATGGCCGATTCCTTCCCCAATCCCTCTTCCCTGTGCAACTTGCATATTCGCTAATGACCTCGCTGTCGACGAGACGTTCAGGTCCAACTACTTACATACCTACCTAGTCTCGTCACTACATCTTACAATCGCCCCCCTCCCCTATCAACCCGATATCTTTCCCCCTCCATTCATGCCATATTTTTACTTCAATAAAATTGAAAAAAAAAAAAAAAAAAAAAAAAAGTGATATATAACATGGACATCAGGCATCTAGAAATCATTGCCTTCATACAAAATGCACTTTATTGTATTGAAATTATTGTTTTATTCAATGTTCGAAACGTAAAAAAAATACCGTTTAACGTATCGAAAATGCATCTACAATGCAAAATAGGTTAATAAATTTAAAGTATGTAAAATTTGCGTTTTCCCATAATAGCTGGTAACACTTAAAAAAAACAATTATATTTCAATGGAAGCAAGTGGGTTGCTACCAAGAACTCGTTAGTTATAAGGTATGCACTTTAAGCATTTGACTACGGGAGCTCCCAAGAAGTATTAATTAAATCTAACGTATTGACGCGTCTATTTTCAATTACGGTTATAGAAACAGTCTAGAAAATCATAAATATTTTTGCGATGTATCATAGAACTCGTTTTTTTTTTTTTCAGTCGGTTATGAATCATAAATAGCATATGCCACATAGAATTATTTTTATATTCGTTTTAAATAAATACGCAGCAAACCATACTTTCCCCAAGTCGGGTCGTAAGCATGATAGCTTTGAGACCTTAGCTTCTATGAATATTTATTTGCATAGGTGAATACTAAAATCTGCAAACTTTTAGTGCCAGACTTGTGAAATTCAGTTTGCAGACATAATTTCTAGCTCCAGGAATGTATTTTTTAGATGTGCAAGTCCAACTGTTTATAGGCATAGTGATTAACTAAATGTTTAACAAACGACTGCATAATAGTGTTTGTTTTTATTAACGAAATCAATAAACAAGGCGGTTACGATATAGGACTAATATAAAAAAAACAAACTATTAAATTAATTTCGTGTTTTGAAATGCCCCTTCTCACACGAACAGGGCATGTGGAATTTTCTCAGAGTGCTTACTTGTATTGCGTTAATAAAATAATGGTTTCCCCACCGCCTCACTTTCATTTTTCTTATGGTCCATCCACACCAGGCGAGCAGCCTAGCAGAATGCTCGTGAACAGTCGACGAATGTTCGGGAGAGTTAAGCGAATGTTCGGGAGAGTTAAGCGAATGTTCGGGAGAGTTAAGCGAATGTTCGTGTACTTTTGCGTTCAAGAGACGCTCGTCAGTGTTCTCGTGGTCACGAGCGACGATCTGCTAACTGCTGCTGCAGCCTACACATGCATAAGTAGTCTTAACATGAAGGAGAAACGTAAACATAAACAACGTCGTTTTTGGGTCTCTGAATTCCTGAAAAGAAAGGAAAGGTATGAAGGTTCTGACTTATTAACTGGATTGAAAATTGAAGACCTAGGAAGATTTAGAAATTTTTGTCGTTTATCAAGTGAAGACTTCGAGTACCTAGTACAGTTAATTGGGCCTGTCAGTAGAAGGATTATGTATGTTCGGATGCAACGAGATCTGGGGCAGGAGCCAGCCGGCCGCCATATTTTGACATCACCAGTCCGCGATATTAGATGCAGATGACCTTTACCTCCGTGATCTTGAATGACCTTGAAAACCAAAACTCGAGAAAAATGAATGAAAGTCAGCAAGCATATTACGTTACTTACTACTACCAACATATTGGGTGCAGGTAACCTTGACCTTGATCCTATGACCTTGAAAACCAAAACTAGAGAAAAAATTCATAAAATTCAGCTAGCATATTATATTACTGACTATTAGTATCATCTTGGATGTCGGTAATCTTTGACCTTAATACTTGACCTTAAACCCAAAAAAATAAAAAAATCGAAAAAAATTCAAAATATGTGCATCTCAATACATGCGACTTGTTGAAGGTTATGGTCTCTTATGCATCTCGCTATTCACACTCGTATTGTCCTTGTACAGAAATATCGTAACATGTATTACATCGGCGCACTGTGCAGGGAGGATTATGTACGTAACTACACATTTGAGGACATGTACCAAAGTCACAAGAGACCTGCTTGCAGTAAACCTGTTACCGAGGTACTGATGAGAAATGTACTTTACCATTACAGATCTTTGTATGAAGTAAACTGTCGCTACGGGTGAACTGGTTATCGCACCCGTCACACAAATATGACACACGGCAGGGATTCTTGGCACAACTAAAGGACTTATGTCGTCGTACATTATGGTCGAAAGTAAATGTCTTGTTACAAAAGTGACGCTGATGACATAGTGGTTCAAGGAAAGACTCGGGCGGACATGTTGACGATGTAGGTGCTGGAGCTAAAGAAGCAGATAATGACGGCAATTGTGTTCTAGGTACTTCAGCCGAGAAGTTCGATGGCTCCATAGATGATTTCTTAGGCGCAACAGCTGAAGATGTTGATGGTATAATACCAGTCTGAAACGATGGTACTGCACTGGTTAAAGTAGATGCTGCGAGTGATGTAGCCATCACAGCTGAAGTCTATGGCGCTGGTAAAACAGGGGAAATCTCACTCGAAGAAGAAATCGATGGACAGAAACCATTGGCGGGCAATTTACACTCCAATTTAACGTAACTAGCTATGGATTACCTGGCGTAGAAGCTAGCTGAGACGATCCACCTTTCACAGCAGTCGTCAAACTAAGCCTCTCAGCTGACCTCCCTACTGCTTATTATGTACACGTATGCAATCCCTGTGATGTCATATGGACGTTGAACCTACCGTATTACACCATTAATACATTTTGCGGATACAGACCAGCCAATCATCGAGTCCACACGTGATTGCAGCTGGTCAATCACGTGAGGTGGAGGAGTCATTTTGGAGACATTTCGGAGTCACTTTGGAGTCATTATGAGTAATTTTAGTCATTAGGAGTCATTTTGGAGGGTGGAGCGAATGTTGGGTGGTGCGATTCTTGGGTGGCGCGAGTCATGAGTCATTGAGTATTTTTGGAGTCATTTTGGAGTCAGTCGGTAGGAGTAAGTCGGTAAATTGGAATATTTAGGGCTCGTTGTGTTGGCGTGTGTGGGTCGCAATCTAAAATAAATTCCTCCTTTTTTAAAATTTATATAGTCCTGCTTCCAAAAGCTGAAAGGAGAACATTTGATTTCATAATCTCGCTTTAAAAAGTACATATACAGGTTCCTCAGTATATTTAATCGATTCCTGGGTAAACTGTATTTGCACTTTGTAATAAAAGTGCCTAGAACTACAGCAGGCTCTCGCCACGCTTCGCCATTGGTCGATGCGCAATGTGGACTGTTGTACTGAACAATGCAGCATCACGACAGGCCAACACCGTGCTTCCCAATTGGCCGCCGCGCGAAAAGGACTCTTCGTACAGACCGCCATCTCATAACGACGAGAATTTTGAACATGTGTGGAAACTCGATCGTAGAATCGGCACGGACGACAATCAGGCAGCGGTGATGCAGGTCGCGGCTCCAACGATCGTCGAGGTCAAAGGTAGGCCTTTGTATTCGCAATTCATTTTCGTAGTATGACGAGAGAGAACCTCCAAATCGAAGTTCATCTCGCGGCGTCAGAACGTCAACTGTCATTTTTATATATAAATGTGGTTCTTTTAGCAGTAAAGAGCATAGCTTGTACCCAAGAAAGGCCTTCCAGCATTATATATATATAGTGTGTATGTAAAAATATGGGAGCACTCTGAGAAAACCCAAATACTCGTTCGCCTCAGAAGAAAAAACGCATGTACTATCATTTATATATGTTTATATACGATAGTAATATACATAATTATTTATAGAAGGTAGGTAAAATATAGGAATATACATAACTATGCATACAGTAATATATATTTATATGAGATAGGAATATACATAGTTGTGTATAGAATAAATTTTGCCCTTGCGTGTTTTCTTCATCAAATTCACAATCATATTTCCTCGCAATCCCGAGCCAGGCACCGTACTTCACATTTCTCATGTGATACTCGGCACGTTTTGAGTTTCACAATTCCTCTTTTACCTGGTAACATTCTATTAACTCAATAATATTATCCCGTGACCAGTTACGCGAAGGTTTTCTGGTCGCACTTGCGCTGGGCACTTGCATAGTTCTGTACTCGGCGCGAGACCTGGCCACTGTCCACTCGACTGTTGTTCGCCGAATGCTCGCGAATACGTCCACGTCGAGATTGCCCGAGCTCACGAATCCCTTTGACGTACCGACTTCGAGCGGATAGCGTTCGCTGTGCTCGGTTCACCGCGCACACCAAGCGAGCAGTAACGCGGCGAATCTCAACGGTCATTACCCCGATAATTCGGACAGTGAAAATGGGATTTGGGGGGGGGGGGGGTGGTTACTTAAAGTCCGATTTGTTGCAAAACATTAAGTCATTTTTCGTAGTACTCTAGTTTCTCTGTGAGTCAGCTGTACCTACAGACTAACGTCGGTATTGACCGGCTTTAAGGGACAAAACATATTGTGCAGAGCACCCCGCCCACTTCAGTGCATTTATGGACAACTTGATTTTTGGAGTGTACTGCGGCTCCTTGGGTTGTCTGTTCTTCACTTGCCAGGTATTTTCGTGTAAAGACTGTTCACGATAAAGTGGAACTTTAGAAATGAACATTATAAAAAAGTCACTGCCCCTGCATGCATTTATTTTAATGGGCGCACTGAGTGACATTCGCTCAGTAAAGTTAGTAACGATGGATGCAAAGTGGTTCCATATATTAAGAGTGGGATGGACCCCCGTGGGACTCTCGTGTCCAAGGTCAAGTAGTGAGGGAGCGATACGGGCGACACTAACACGCACGCCTAGTGCCTCATCGCTCCTACGCTCATGGTGTGCGGTGTTTCCGTTGTAATGCTGTGCTGTGCAAATTATATCTGTAACAGTGGAGCTTTATTACACGCGATGAAATACCACAGATTACACTACGCCCTTATCTTTGTACGTATGTACATTTCTCTTGCCGCTTAAGGAAACTGCATTGGCAAGCACTAAAAATGTGATATTTGACCATTTTGACGGTTTTTTCTCTCCAAGAATACACTTAATATAACAAAAGTGAAAAAAATAGCGGCATTTATAATTATTTTTTATCTTTTCTTACAAAAAGTCGCATTTGCAAAACATTTTTTTTATCGAGATACGCGTATTCGCGCAAAAATGCAGGGGTGCGTCCCACTCTTAACGTCGAATAAAAAGTGTTAGGTAACCATGTGTGATAACTTAAGATTAATTCTTTCACTTTATATATTTTTTAATTCATCGAAATGTAAGCATAAGCAGATTTGTAAAGAATTCCCATTCTTAATTTCACAGTTTAATTTGACCGACTCCTAAATAAAGTGATGTGGTCCGTAGGAATGTTAATTTGACATAAGACGGAGGAATACACAACGTGTGCACAAATAGATCTTAAGCAGGGCTTTCAAAAGTGCTCAGTTTACGGTGAACAGCTTATATTAGTTATTAACAGGTTGATGTCTGATATCCACGGCTTTGATTGGACGAAGAGCGAGTTCACTAGTTGGGAGTGCGAGGTATGTTTCACTTCGGCATTTTTCATTTCTGTAGGTGTTTTTTTGTGTTTCTCTGTGTCTGAACTGGGACGAGGGCTCTGACAAGGCCTCTTTTTTTCTGGTTACCAAAATCACTTTATCTCTGGGGAAGGAATGATGTATGGCGTTTCGTACTCTACCTTCTGTGCTTGCAGTACGCATGGGTTAATTTTCAGCCGAGGGTGTATGGCGTTTTCTTTGCTGTTTTATGGCGAAGCAGGTAAAATTATTTTTAGTTTTATAAGCCTTACTACCTGTTGAGGGTATGTGTCATTGACACAATCGCTGTGGAAAATTTCAACCAACACCAATCTGGACCAAGCTTAACATCATATCTTCGGAATAGTAATTTTTCTGTGCATTGAATAATGCAGCTTTAAATTTTCATCGCAAATATTTTAAGTAATGTTTGTCACTTTGCCCAGCATTATTGTCATGAGTGATTCATCAATTATTTCCTGGAACGTTGTACCCCTGGGTTTATGAGTCAATATCTTGAAGTTGTTATTTTTCACAGAATGATCGTGCATGAAAATGAGCAGTAATCTCAAGCAGGGCGATGTTGCTGTTGTGCTGGATGTACAATGAAATGGAATGCAATGCACGGATTCCTACCTTAGGGTTTTTCCCCTGTGCGTGTGTGTGATCGCCTTATGGCTCAGAGAGCTGGCGTAGCCTTCCATCTTCAACCGGAAGAAACGAACGAGCGATGAGTAGAGACCTGCAAAATTTGTGTTATAATTTGGTATCTAGCTAAACTTCACAGTACTATATATACTCGAGCCGGCGTCGTTTCTTTATTGACTGCTGAATAAATGTGAAGCCACTCACTTTCTGACTGGACTGCACGTGTTTGGACTACACATATGCAAAGTGTTTATTTACTGGCACAGTTACCCAGGGCGTGTTAAATAAAGTATGGCCCAACTAACTGCTTATTAGAAAGGTGCATGTGTTTGAAGTTTAATGTGCCCCCAAATGATAACGCGAATTTTGCAGGTCTATATTAAAGAGTGATACGCAGATCGCGGATATTGTGATATATTTTCCGGAACTGTAACGAAATGTAACTGTGGGAGAAAGGAAAGCACACAGGGGAAGTTCGTCGACCAACGACAACGACTACCATGTTTTCTTGCGTATGGGCATCTGGAATGGGCCGTCGGGAATCTAAGCGGGTTCACTGTAGTAGCGGGCGAGCAGCCGGCACACTCCACAAAATGTCTTTGGGCATCATGGTTGGGCAGAAAGGTTTTACTGCAGAAGCGACATGGGAGTCGATGTATGGTCTCTGCAGATCGTCAATGGTGGAGCGAATGACATCACCGTGGGCAGTTAAGCTGGATCTCTGCAAGACAATAACATTACTAAATTAATAGGTTAAATTTTTGTGTGGGAACTTCACAGCAAATTTACGTCACACACATGGCGTAGGAACCTAAAATTAATGGTATATTATAAAAAATATTGAAACATATGTTGCAATAAGTTTGATTCAGAGCTACATCACCCCATGCCATACATCACAGAATATACAATTTCATTCTGTGGTTCGAGCAGGTATTTCAAAGTTTATCAGATTTCTACTTAGTTTCGAAAATAGGTACCTGTAATTACGAGCATACCTCAGAATATCCAGCAAATTGTGATGTAAGAACAGTACTTAAGATAACTTACCAGAATGATCTCTCAGAAGATCAGGAAAAAGGAAACGATTTTTCACCCGTCGCATTAGACCCAGAAGTGACACGATACCTTTTTTTTGTCAGCCTAAGTTCCAGAACTTTATTCATTAGAAGCCAAGCTCATGGAACCCCTTTCATTTTGTTATGGAGTACCGGGTAGTAGCGACCATTACCTTATGCCTACGGGACTAAATATAATTATTCTAGCTGCCTATTTGAATGGAACATGTACTCCTCCCTGGTTTAACATACTATGACGATATGCGACTCTGACTTCCTCATACCTGCAGGGCCTGGAATATCTCGAGCGAGCAATGTGACACCATAATTAATTTTTTTTTGTCATTGGCATAATGCTGCGGGAAATGGTAGAAACTATAGCAGTCGAAGCATATATGATCAATGAAAGATGTGAGTGTGCATGCATGTATGTTCACATGGTCATGTTACATTCGACAGGCGTCGTATAGAAAAGGAGGTGGTCGTTGATGCCATAGATGCCAGCTGCCTACTGATTTTGTGCCCAGAGAGAGAGAGAGAGAGAGAGAGACGCAATTGAATTTTTTTTTTTTTTTTTTGGAAAATGCATTAGTTATAATGCCTTTTTTTACACTAGGTTATGTTAAAGTATTCTTCTCACTTCATGAAACACGACAAACTCCAAAATACAAACGTATATTTTTCACCTCTACTTGTACGAGGAATAAATATGACCACACTTCTTGCTTATAAACAAACGTATGTAAAGCTAGTATGGATGTATGGAAAAGAGAAATAAACTTTAGCATTCGTGCAATTTCGCAGTGTGCATATACAACAATGTGCCCTCTAAAAGTATTTGTATATGATGTTTTATATACTCTTTGTATTAAAAATATATATGGAATTATCTTTACGGGCAATGGTTGATAGAGGGATTTCGTTGCCTATAGGGTAAATTCATGGAATTTTTTTTTCAGGTGCTAATAACTGCAGATTTGAAACTCGAAATAAAAAACTTTCGATTCAGATTATAATGTAATTTTTTTACTTGCTTTTGCTGGCTTTTCGCGATTTTGGAAAGCCGGGCATTTATGTATCGACAGGTTAGCCTATTGGAAAGGTTATTATGTTGACAGCACGACTTGTCAGGGTAGTGGTATTAATCAGTTATTCAGGCTATCATTTTTGATAAAAAAAAATGCACGAGATTCGTCATGACTAAAAAATTAAAAAAGCAATCTTTTAACTCGGTGAATTATAATTTTTAAAGTTATATATTTATGATAGTAAACTAATCTGCATGTGGAAGCTGGAAGAGAGAGAAAGGGAAAGAGAGGTAAAAGGAACGAGGGAGAGGGAGAAATAGTTTTGCATGTTTTCGCAGAACTCGATATCTACACAATTTCAACACAAATTAGAAAAATCTCATTATTTTCAATTTTTTAATAAAAAATTGTAGATTTATTAATTAAATGAAAAAAAAATAATACAAAACGCCAGAAAAATTATTTGTTTCTCTACATTTTCCTACACATGGTTTCGACATTTGTTAAATAAAATTATTCTTGCAGTTTCATTAAGTGAAAAGAAAATATTGATTTCATAAATTGATAATCATAGTTAGCAAAAAATCTACACACTATAAATTTTATACGTGGATGCCCTGCTGGATTAAAAATGTTTTCTTAAATCAGATAATAAATACAGATATACAACTTGGCATATCCCATGCCTATAAAAGTAATATGACCGTCGGCTCCCCACAAACGTACGTATATGCTTGAAGGATTAGTGGGCGTAACCACCGAGATTCTTCGGGTAGCCCAGGAATCCCGAGTCGAACCGAAGTAGAGGTCCCAGATCTCCCGAGCCCTGCCAATCACTTCCGAGTCGAGCAGAAGTAGAGGTCCCACACAAATCTCCCGAGGCATGCCGAGTACTTCCGAGTCGAACCGAAGCAGAGGTCCCAAATATCCCGAGGCACGCTGAGCACTTCCGAATCGAGCCGAACTAGAGGTCCAACCCAGATCTCCGAGGCCTGCCGAGCACTTCCGAGTCGAGCCGAAGTAGAGGTCCCAGATCTCTCGAGGCCTGCCGAGCACTTCCGAGTCGAGCCGAAGTAAAGTTCCCAGATCTCCCGAGCCCTGCCAATCACTTCCGAGTCGAACCGAAGCAGAGGTCCCAAATATCCCGAGGCACGCTGAGCACTTCCGAATCGAGCCGAACTAGAGGTCCAACCCAGATCTCCGAGGCCTGCCGAGCACTTCCGAGTCGAGCCGAAGTAGAGGTCCCAGATCTCTCGAGGCCTGCCGAGCACTTCCGAGTCGAGCCGAAGTAAAGTTCCCAGATCTCCCGAGCCCTGCCAATCACTTCCGAGTCGAACCGAAGCAGAGGTCCCAAATATCCCGAGGCACGCTGAGCACTTCCGAATCGAGCCGAACTAGAGGTCCAACCCAGATCTCCGAGGCCTGCCGAGCACTTCCGAGTCGAGCCGAAGTAGAGGTCCCAGATCTCTCGAGGCCTGCCGAGCACTTCCGAGTCGAGCCGAAGTAAAGTTCCCAGATCTCCCGAGCCCTGCCAATCACTTCCGAGTCGAACCGAAGCAGAGGTCCCAAATATCCCGAGGCACGCTGAGCACTTCCGAATCGAGCCGAACTAGAGGTCCAACCCAGATCTCCGAGGCCTGCCGAGCACTTCCGAGTCGAGCCGAAGTAGAGGTCCCAGATCTCTCGAGGCCTGCCGAGCACTTCCGAGTCGAGCCGAAGTAAAGTTCCCAGATCTCCCGAGCCCTGCCAATCACTTCCGAGTCGAACCGAAGCAGAGGTCCCAAATATCCCGAGGCACGCTGAGCACTTCCGAATCGAGCCGAACTAGAGGTCCAACCCAGATCTCCGAGGCCTGCCGAGCACTTCCGAGTCGAGCCGAAGTAGAGGTCCCAGATCTCTCGAGGCCTGCCGAGCACTTCCGAGTCGAGCCGAAGTAAAGTTCCCAGATCTCCCGAGCCCTGCCAATCACTTCCGAGTCGAGCCGAAGACTGGTCTTCGCTTTAACTGTGATGTATAATCTTCAAAGTGTAATTGCAAACTAGTTATCATGATGTGACGTGGTACACTGCAAAAATTATTATGCTTCGTAGTTTAAATTGCTCCATAAAGTACTTATGATTTTTCATTAGTACTTTTTTCGTATTGGCATCCTGAAGTACGAAATATGGAACATCATCGGCTACTGTAATTATTCTTATTATATATTATATATTTTGGGTACACTCGAGATAATTTTTGTTAATTCCGAGTAATTCACTATACACATAATGCCTATAGTCTATTTGCGGTTCTTCACACTTTTTGAATCAAAACTTTGATAAATTACACAGTGTATGACGTGTTTGTTTGTTTCCTCAATATAATATATAACAATCGTTTTATACTTGTGGTAACATAAAAGTATCTTCTTTTTTAAGTTAAATTGAATTTTCGCTTATATTTGATATATTATGTTTAATTTATAATGATTGTGAATTAAAACAGGGACAATGTAGGTGTGTTGGTAATGCTTAGTGAGAAATATTTCTCGTGAATAATATTATTTAACTGACTGCATACGAATGCGGTACGTTTTCCATTCGGTGAAATTCCCTAGACTTGATTAAACTTAGTTTTTGTGAGGCGGACGAATAATATGAAAGTAGAACCTAGCGGGGCTCCGTAAGTTGGAAGTAACCGTGAATGGACTATACAAGTGTGTGCCCGAGAACGTAAAAATATCTATCACATTATAATGTTTGTGATAGTGAGTGGGTCATAGATTTAATAGCTTTAAAACAATTAAGATAATAACGAAAATATTAATCAGTCTTCGTAATGACCAGAACTCCTTTGAAAAATTTTCTGGTATCGTGTAAAAACACTGAAACGGGCACAGTGTTATATAATATTCACATGAAAATCGCTGTAACGTTTTGAATTTGCGGCAGCCTGTAATTATTTAATTAGCAAGCCCTGCTTTCATAATGAAGTTACAACGCTTCATTTGTTTATTATTGCAAACAGCCAAAACCAATTCTAAATGGCTTCATCCCCCTCTCCCTCCCCCGCTGCATTTAATAGCTTTACACATTAACAGCTAGATGAGTTTGCGATTGAAGTACCATTCACTTGTTAGTTCACTGGAAAATTGTCCTCCCCCCCCCCCTACATAACCCGAAGTACATTAATTACAATTTGTTTTCCTTATTTTTTAATTTCATATACTTGCGACATCGAGACACTCTTGTCCGTAAATGTATTGCAGTTTCTCTTGAATACGCATTTTTGGACAAACTCTGTCTTTGCAGCGATGATCAATATTTCGATCACACTGGAAGATTATCAGCATGAAATAACAATTAGTTCTGTGCTTGAATCCTGACAAAATCCGAACTATTCTTTGCTGTCTGTGACAATAATTGCAAATCATTTTGGTACATATCGGGTTTGGTCCTTGTACGAGGGAAGGACACAAGGGATCACATGACCCGCAAACATATTTTAAGCAAAAATCAGAGCAGAGCGCATTTCTGTATGATTATTAACTAACGATAGAAAGTTCAGTTAGCAATATAGCTGGTTGTTTGGCATTCCGTGTGTCTGTAGAGAATAGAGTACCTTAGACCAATATTCTGTCCAGGACGATACAACACACTTTGTTTACACTTAACATTGTTGTGAATCACGTCAAAAGGGACAAGCCAAGCAAACTGCAGCGATGGATTTGTATCTTACCATAGGAAGAATCCAAAACACGTTGCAACAATCGTTTGTAAAGCACGGCACAAGCGCCGGTGGATCTCCTCTCCCGGTGGATTTTACCCGCACGTGGATTCCACGCCCCCCCCCCCCCCCAGCCATCCGGTAGGAAAGGACTGACACCTTTCTGATCGAGACAGGAAAATAACGTACTAAGTACATAATTATACCATTGGTGAGATGTCGGCACAGTGGGGTGCCGTACGGAAAGAAAATGGGTGTTGAAAATAAGGCCTTTTCGGAAAAATAAAAATGTATTTCTCGGAAAGTGGCACAGATCCTTTTTACTAATTACACAGAACACGAAATTGCTATGCTTGAAAACTATTTCTGGGGAAACCCCAAACTTAGCTAATGTGTGACCACTTCTTGGTCGCCAACTGCAAGAAACAGGCGGCACGCCTTGAATCACTGTTTTGGTGATCAACTCCCCTGCTGGCGCTGAGGACTCTAGCTTGGTGCGTAATTTTTGGCTACCCTTGAACAGTAATTTTATTTGCGAAGGGGCTACACTTGTTCCGTAAATTGTTATTCTACCAAGGGACACTGACCAGAAAGTGACGAGGGCAATGCTCTCGGGGATAAATGCCAACCAAATGTATTGTGGTCAGCCGAGGGTTGTAAACAGTGTTATACTGTTGTCGCGGTTGTCAGTGGACCACCAAGCTGTTTGGACACGTGCCGCCACTCAGGCATTCAGCCTTGGCGAAATTCGCCTGCTACGTCGGTGGCACGGTATTCAGGACAATTGCACCGAAATGAAGCTACATAATGCTTGGAAAAACATTGGACGAGATCTGTCTGTGGACCCACGTCGAGAACAACCCTCAAGATGCAGTTTCAACTCGGCATGCCGCTCGCCTCTTCCTACTTTGCAGTCAGCATACGACGGTAAAGGCTATTCGTGATAAAGTGATGAATTTTGAAATGAAGCTACGAAATAGTCACTGCCCATGAACGCGTATATTTTAATGGGCGCACTGAGGGACATTTACCCAGTAAAGTTGGTAACGATAGATGGAAAATGGTTCCACATCTTAACGTCGAATAAAAAATGCAAGGTAACCATTTGTGATAACGTAAATTAGGTCTTTCACTTTCTGTTTTTTTTTTATGCATCAAAGTGTGAAAATGAGCATATTTGTATTATATTTACTGTCCTAAAAATTTGACAGTTTTACTTTACCTACGCAGGAATAAAGTAATGAGGCCAATTAATTTTGCATAAGGCGGAAGAATACATAACGTACATACACGTAGATCTTAAGCAGGGCTTTCAAAATGGCTTATTTTACCTCGAACAGCTTAGTCATACACTGTTTATGTTGTACCTCAACGTGACTAGGGCCTCCCTCTATAAAACCTTAAATTTACTGTAATTGTTTCTCAAGTTAGCTAAATACATGTTCAGTATTTTATATAACTTCAAGGTTTAGTTACCATAAACGTTCCCTAGTGGAACAATACATATAACGTGTTCGTTGACAAATTATACGTATATGTTTTCAGAGATGTCGCCCACCTAAAGGTTTTCACGGATGGTCACGCTTTACGAACTTTGCTTATCGAGCTCCACTGAAATCCCTTCTTGGGACCCACTTTTGCCCATTTCTTGACATTCTCTCATGATAAAATTATAATTGCTATGAACCAGATCACTTTATTCAAGCGTCTGTCAAGTGTACCTGCAAAACTAACAGAAACGCGAAAATATAATTAAAAACCACCAATTTATTATATGTGCATTAAAAAAACTGCGTTAGACAAAACTCAGTAAACGCGAATTTAAAGTTCATACTTTAAGTTACGATAGATTTGTGAAAATTTGTTCGAATAAGTACAATTTATTTTTTGAATTTTTATAAATAATTCTTTAGAAGGTATATAATATTTCTGAAAGTACATTAAACAAAGCTACTACGTGTCACTGTGGAATATACAGAACTATTAACAATAATTAAACAGTACATTTTATTTATCGCGATACAAAAATAATTTAGGCAACTAGTTTACTTAAAAACTGATAGTAAAACATACAAAATATATTTACTGTGTACAATTTACACTGGGAGCATGCCAACTCACAGAAAGAGATAGAATTTTTTTAAAGGTGGATCAAAACATTTTTAATCTCCAAACCACTGTAACGTTTACACCCTCGGGTGAATACAATTCCTTTTTTTTTTTGCCCCAAGAATTGGGAAGTGTTAATTATTTTGGACGCAGAACTATACTATTGAAAACATTATCCCTTTCAGAGCAGAGGGGAATAAATAAATGTACTATTATATCTACAATGGAAGATAAAACACGTAACTTGTTCGACGGAATTAAGGGTTTTGTAATAACATAAGAGGAGAAACCAAAACCAAAGAATTCGCAACAGCTTTTCCTGTTAAATTTTGCCAGTGATAAAATAATATTTGCTTTGTTGAGGAGTGTTACAATTAACTAATGCATTTATTACATTGTCAGATAAATACATCATCAAACAAATTGAAGTTCGTCTCTGTCACACATTATAAAACGTGAAAAATTTATTCAAGTACGTAAAATAAATGTAGAAGTATGATATGCAAATGATAAATGCTGTGTTAAATGGGGTGAGTTTCCACAGCTTCCGCGATTAACGCGGAACACAATTCAGACCCCGCTCCGCTAAATTTTTACTTTAGCGGTCGAGCAAATATTTGCTGTTTGTTGCGGGGGGAAGGGGGTGGGGGATCTGGCGCGTTAAAGCGATGGAGATTCGCATCTCCCGCAATGGCCTTCCACGACGACAATAACCCGCCGACAACAATGGCGTCTATCTCCGCCTGTCTTTCTGCTCCTCCACAATACACCGCGCTGGGTAATAGAAAAAAAAAAGGGGGTCGGGGGGAGGTATCGTTCCTGCGTGTACAGCGTCTGCTGCTTTCATTCTTTCTTTCTCTCTCTCTCTTTTGTCTTCATCGGCGAGTCTCTCTTCATTCCTGCAAAAGAAAAACAAATGGGTAGGTCCTCTTGGGAGTTCTCCTCGCGCGTTCGGGATGAACAAACGAAAGAATGAGCAAACAAATAAATGAATGCCGAGTCAAGGGTGCAAACTTGGTCGGTGAAACTCCCACCTGGCGATTGTGATTCTTAGTGGGAACGTAGGTACCTATTCAGTCGCCCTTGATGTATGGCATAGGGCCGTAGGTACCTATTCAGTCGCCCTTGATGTATGGCATAGGGCCGTAGGTACCTATTCAGTCGCCCTTGATGTATGGCATAGGGCCGTAGGTACCTATTCAGTCGCCCTTGATGTATGGCATAGGGCCGTAGGTACCTATTCAGTCGCCCTTGATGTATGGCATAGGGCCGTAGGTACCTATTCAGTCGCCCTTGATGTATGGCATAGGGCCGTAGGTACCTATTCAGTCGCCCTTGATGTATGGCATAGGGCCGTAGGTACCTATTCAGTCGCCCTTGATGTATGGCATAGGGCCGTAGGTACCTATTCAGTCGCCCTTGATGTATGGCATAGGGCCGTAGGTACCTATTCAGTCGCCCTTGATGTATGGCATAGGGCCGTAGGTACCTATTCAGTCGCCCTTGATGTATGGCATAGGGCCGTAGGTACCTATTCAGTCGCCCTTGATGTATGGCATAGGGCCGTAGGTACCTATTCAGTCGCCCTTGATGTATGGCATAGGGCCGTAGGTACCTATTCAGTCGCCCTTGATGTATGGCATAGGGCCGTAGGTACCTATTCAGTCGCCCTTGATGTATGGCATAGGGCCGTAGGTACCTATTCAGTCGCCCTTGATGTATGGCATAGGGCCGTAGGTACCTATTCAGTCGCCCTTGATGTATGGCATAGGGCCGTAGGTACCTATTCAGTCGCCCTTGATGTATGGCATAGGGCCGTAGGTACCTATTCAGTCGCCCTTGATGTATGGCATAGGGCCGTAGGTACCTATTCAGTCGCCCTTGATGTATGGCATAGGGCCGTAGGTACCTATTCAGTCGCCCTTGATGTATGGCATAGGGCCGTAGGTACCTATTCAGTCGCCCTTGATGTATGGCATAGGGCCGTAGGTACCTATTCAGTCGCCCTTGATGTATGGCATAGGGCCGTAGGTACCTATTCAGTCGCCCTTGATGTATGGCATAGGGCCGTAGGTACCTATTCAGTCGCCCTTGATGTATGGCATAGGGCCGTAGGTACCTATTCAGTCGCCCTTGATGTATGGCATAGGGCCGTAGGTACCTATTCAGTCGCCCTTGATGTATGGCATAGGGCCGTAGGTACCTATTCAGTCGCCCTTGATGTATGGCATAGGGCCGTAGGTACCTATTCAGTCGCCCTTGATGTATGGCATAGGGCCGTAGGTACCTATTCAGTCGCCCTTGATGTATGGCATAGGGCCGTATGCTTAGCTATAGGTCGTCAGGTCTAAGTCTAACTTAATCTTGAATATTACACTCTAAAAACATCCATTGGAATTTTTCTGTACGGCAAAGAAAACCATTTCTCTGAGGCTGTCTTGTTTACAGTTATGCAAAATATTTCTTTAATTCAAAGATAGGTTTAGAGAAATATATGTATGCTGTTAATAAACATTGTCTTTATACTTCTTGTGTTATTGAAGAATTGCCTTCCTTTATAGCCAAGAAACAAACACTCTTGGATGTGCTTTTGTTTGCAGCAAAGAAAAATTACTCTGTGCCAGACGTAACAGCTGAGCGATATTGAAGGTTTTCTGTCCCGCATTGCAGTTTTCAATAAGCACCTGTTGTCCCGACGCAAACATTCCTAAACTAATACAACGTGTATATAAAACACAACGGAAAATTTTGATAGGTTATTCCTGAGGTGTAAACAGAAAGATTGAGACAGGCAACACATGATCCAGGTCATACATTAAGAGCGGTAGACGCTTCCAAAGTTTGAGAAGAAAAATTTCCATTTATTGTCATATTTAGGAAACTGCTTACGAGACAGAAACAAAGTACCGGTTAATAATTATTTAAACCGCAATCACTAATAATGTAAATGTCTTGTACCTTTAACCCACCCCTATCATATTGGAAGGTGGTGTTGCCACCCTGATTTCTACAAATGAAATTGTTATATCAAAAGTTTCCTATTTTTGTTTACAGATTGTGAAATGCCCGCAGAATCAGCAACATATATGTCGTATGCAAAAACTGCCTCTCTCTAGCCCTTTCCGACTAAAATTACAAGTTTGATTTTACAGAGTGGTGTTAGTGCCTGCCAGGTAGGCAACCCATAATCACTTATCCCTGTTCGCTCTTGATGAAATCCACCATGTTCATTTCAAACGACTGATACGTTAAAATTTATACAGGCCTCATAGTTCAATAAAATTTCTTATTTCAACTGTTTTTTATTTCAATTTTCCTTAATGTGCAACAATTTTGGTTAAGTTTCTGCCACATTGCACTACGAGATTTCAGTGGTAGAATAATTACACCTGGGAAAAAAATCTAGAACGAAACGTAGGATTTTAGCTACCTACACATTTGTTCGCAAATAATATAAACGGTGTTACAAAATTTCATGTGCCTTCTCGTATCCTTTGTTAGCCAAAAAAAAAAAAAAAAGAGGATCATCCCAAATCGACACCGCAAGAAGACGGGGTACGGAAGAGGCCCTTTGTAGGGTAAAGCGGAAGAGCGCTCTCTGAAGAGATCTCTCTTTAGGCTGAGACAGCCTCAATTCCTTAGGGACACTAACTTGTTTGAAGTGATGCTATGGTTGGGCTCTCTTGTCGTTACTTACTTTCGATTGGTTCAAGGCAGTCCAGGGCGTGTCAAACCAGGTGTAGTCCAATAACAAGAGCGATACAAACGCATGTGTGTTTGAAGTCTAGCCTGTCTCCAAATGATAACGCGAATCTTGCAGGTCTCTACCTATGTACACCACTGCAAGAACACCGGTTCTGTTGGTGTCTGTGCTGGAACTCACTATCGTCCTATTTGTCCATACCACACCGGACCCCACCCTGTGCTTTACAGATTTCATTATTGGGCGGTCACCAACCAATGGAGAGAGCTCCGAGTATTTCGTGGACTGAGTTGGCGGCAAGCTAGGCTGGACAGCCCTCTATACACTTGAGATATTATTGGTTGCTGTGATCAAGTGAGGCCTCTTTACAGTACTGTTAAGCAATCACTCACGCTACTGCTTCCTGCTTGTAACTTGCTGACAACTAAATGTGGCGTGTTCAAAGAACTGTCGTCCAATCACGACAGTAGGAGAAAAGAACAAGTGGCTGGAGTCTACCTCGCCTCGGAATGAATTCGCCAAAGATTCGTGGCTCTACCAATGGAGAGCCGAGCTGATACTGACTCAATAAAATGTCCTTTAATTTATAAATATGATTTACAATAAATCATGTCCCTTGAGTGGCTATGAAAAATACTATCGTTAGCAATGTCATTGTCACTGCGCTGTCGTGTTTTTGTGAGGTCGTATTAAACACTAGCCGAACAAAGACTGCACATTCATGCGAGTTTTGTTCTGAACAACAGAGCAATTTTCAAATTAGCTTTACTAGAGTTACAGTGGAGCATAGTCTACACAGTGTTAATCAGTGACTGAATAAGTAGATGGTTCACTAACGCCAGATTCACAATAGTCCGTCGCATCCGTCAATCGTTCGTCCGGCGGACAACGTGATCTTCAACCAATCGCAGGGCAACATTTATTTTCTATCCTTCCATCCGTCAAATATTTACCTAATTGTAACTTTCGACGGACGGATTAGCCACCGTCTTCTGACGACATTCCATAGACATGAATACGCACTTTAAAATAAAATGCAGGGCGGTGGATGTGTGTTTATTTATCCTTGGTAGTAAATTCAGGAATTTTAAACATAAAAACTCAGTAAAAATTCTTATCGGGTGCAAAAAAGATGTTTCCCCAAATTTTTCTCTCTGGGAAATGTATTTCCAACGGAAATTCGCGATGTTAAGTTGTCACACTGAAATGTGGCCGTACAGAAGGATTTGTGGTCGACGGATTGTTGTGAATCACTTTCAACCGACGGACGAAAACACACATGAATGACAGCCGGACGAACGGACAACTGACGGATGCGACGGACTATTGTGAGTCCACCATAACCGGCAGCGATTATGAAAAATAGCTAATTGCTTCAGTGTCGTAATAAAAGTGTAATCTTTAATTCTGCAAACACTGAAATGATTTTATCTCGCAGTCTGTTCGGCTTTGTTCACACAAGAATAAGAAATTGCTCACGAGTAACAAATTTATGCTTTCCAGACAGTTTCAAAATTGCATCCGAGCGGCGCGAGAATGTTGTAGTACGGTCCGAGACAATGTAATGACTTTTGCGTGTGATGGAAGAATCGCCGTCGGGAACTCTCACAGGTTATGTTGGGGGGGGGGGGGGGGGGAAGAGTGACAGCATTATCATGGCGACCTTGGTGTTGAATTAAGCCCCCATTATTAAATTTTAGTTTTTGAAACAATTATTTCAGTAAATATGTTGTTTTCCATCCACACATTTTGCATGAAAAAAATTTGTTAGAACAAAAAAAAAAAAAAAACTCTCTAGCATTTGTTTGTGACCTGAAACAAGTTCATACTCAAAATATGAAAATTTACAGTTATACAAAGTGAGGTATTTCGGCTCCCCTGAGCGAGATTGCGGGAGGAGGAAATTTGCCCCTTCCTGACGCCACTGGGTGGAAGTATACAAAAGTGCTAGAAAAGTGGAGCCAGCGTAGCGTTTTCAAAAGTGACCAACTAGCCGCGAACATTCTATACCTTGATAAAGGCTGTTCAAGGTGAAGTAGGCATTATTGAAATAAACCTGCAAAAAAAATCACTGCCTATTGGCATACGGGCTGCCAGTCAAGTTAGCAAAGAAATAATAAACATATTTATAAGTTTCGAATACTGAGAGTGTAATGTATAAATTTATGGATACTAAAGATAGTGTTTCTAGTTTTATTCAAATAAGAGTGTGATTTGGTATGGTGTTATTAACATATTTATTCTCTTAAAAATTATACTGTTTCGATTGGATGACGGGTAAATAAAATGAGACTGTTCATGGTAACATTATTTTTACGTATGTTGGAGTGGATCCTCGGTGGCCGAGCGGTTAGTCTGCTCGCCTACCACCAAGGCGAACCGGGTTCAATCCCGGACCGGTTCTTTCCAGATTTTCGCAAGTGGAAATCGTGCCGGACGACGCCGCTGGTCGGCGGGTTTTTCTCGGGGATCTCCCACTTCCCCCCGCCCTTTCATTCCGGCGCTGCTCCATACTCACCTCATTTTACCTTAATCGGCTCTCGAGAGCTCTATTTCAAGAGCCGCCCAAATCTCCTCACACACATGTTGGAGGATACAAGATGAGAAGAAAAGAAGAACCTAAGAAGGCCTTTTAAATGTACTCGCTTAACTTAAACAGCCTATAGCAGCGGCGATTGCCTACTTAATTAGACGGATATAACCCGCGGTTTCTATACGTGTCACGAGTAGTGATCAGGCCTTAGCTGAGCGTCCAGCCTAATCACACTTTCACGTATCTATCCAGGAGACGGGACGTGATTGCTGTAATTAGTTATGAAATCGCAAACTACACAAACCCCCTCAATCGTTCATTAAACTGGGACGACGCATCCGATATAGGGCAGTGTAGCCCGTGGGCGGAGTATTTTGCCGTCGGGCCGTTGGAACGAGATCATGGAATATGGGTATGTCCGGGCATCGACTTCCGCCATCTTAACCAGTCTCCGTAACCATGAACAAGATGGGGACTCTCCAGTTAGACTTTACTCAGAATGTGGCTGCTTAGATATTTATAATTTAATATAGAGTAAAATTATGTTTCAGTATATTTGTATAGCTTGCTCCGCCCATAAACAATAATGTTAATATTGAATTAATAGTGTACAATCTAAATGTTAAATAAACCCCTTTTATATAGTGTTCAGTACATAACTCTCATCAGTAACTTTCAACGCCTCTATAGTTCCATTTAAACTATAGCCAATGTAAGCAACAACAGGCCTCCTAAGCTATGAATCATTATTTGAGGAGTTATAACCTATTTATCACAACAGTGTACATCGGTAGTACGGTGGAAGTGCTGCCAACAAATAAATTAATAGGGAAAGGAAAATTTCGTAGGAATAAAATATCTGAAGGCTTTATTTCACAGTACTATACATACTCAACATCAGCTCGTCGTTCTTTGGCTTCTGTGTCCAGTCAAAGAGAACTTAGCAATAAAGAGTTGAAACAGCTGCTTATTCCACTAATTCCAGCCGCACACGCCAGAAAAAAAAAAAGTGGTGTGGCTGTGTTAGGAACACGGCCGTTTGTTTTGCGTGAATACATCTTCGTTGACGCATTCTGACGACTTGCTGTTTTTTTTACGCTTCCGGCGGCGCTTCACTCGATCACATAGAGTTTTATGGTTATCCCTGGATTTATTTTGAGATACTCTTTCCAACCGTATACGATTTCTGTTTTTCGACTTGGATTTTTTACGAGTATAGGCCGACATTGTGTTAGGTTTTCCTAATTTTTTCAATAAAGGCATACAATGTCACCATAACTACGCCACCTAAATGTTTTTATACACGCAATCAATTGATATTGATGAGAGCTGTCGATTGAAACTCAAACGAGCGTCGTAGCCTCTCCTAGTCAAAATTTATACTACGTGTAAGTTATGAGACGCGACGAAACGAACTCGAAATTGCGCCTCCCCCCTCCCCCTCTTCACTTTTGACGCGCGGGATGCTTCGCAGTCGTCACTCAGCGTAACATATTATTTGATCCTTTGTAAATCAAGTGGTGTAATTGAATTTTTAATGTAAACGATAGATTCGGAGCTGCAATGCCAAACTCTATCCCCCGATTTGGTTATCATCGGATTTTCTGGATTGCCACCCCATATATCGTTGCAAATTTGAAAGACAAATTCGCTTCAAAAAAGCGTCACCGGACAGCAGTATGGTGAAACGCCGTTCGCCAATCAACGTCTGGTAACCTGCTCGCCATGACGACAGCCCAGCCAATGGGGAACCTCTTGCAGCACGCAGCAGCCAATGAGACACGAGCAGCGTGTCCAAAACCTCTCTCAGCCAGAGAAGGGGCACGCCCGCATCAAAGAAACCGTCACGCAAATTCACCTCTGCATACTTATATACTCTGTGACTCTGGCCCAGTGTACGGAGCTTGGTACTATTTGCCCCCCCCTTTTTTTTTGAGTCTGTTATTTACTCGAAATCCTCCTATTGTAAAAGTAATATAATTTACATGCGTCTGGACTCCACCATCGTTTCTCTGCCCGTACTTGCAAGGAATGAGAATTCTTGTTGGTTGTTCTCATTGGCAAACAACCAACATGGCTCAATTCCATAGTATACATTTCCACAATGAAACGGAGTCAGCCGTTTTTTTTTTTTAAACTCGTATATTTTCCTTCAATGTTCCTGCCAGTTTCACAAATGTAGTTTTCTCGTCCCTACACGGATAACTGTAGATGGATAGTGATGCGCACGTTCTGTCGTACTTTCTTCAGAGAGTTACCTAATAAAGCACTCAGTAAAGTACAGTAGATAATTATGTATTGCAGACAGCGTGTCCTGGTTACGTTAGAGGTGGCGCAGTGGTAGTCCAGTGAAATTCGCATTCGGGAGGGCTTGGGTTCGATTCAAGGTCCGACCAGCCTCATTTCGGATGCCAGCGGTTTCCCCGAAATCACTCCCGGCGAATTCTGGAATGGTTGGTTACCAACTCGTCTTGAGCCCTGCTAATGTTCTACTTTCACACTATTCCTCCACCTCATGCAAACAAAACTTAACCAGGTCTAGCTAATTACACCAAAGGGACAACGCACCGCATTCCTGAGCACACAGATTAATGATATTCTGCACAAGAAGAATTTCTTAATAGGCATTGCCAACATACCTAGTTTCTGTCTGGTTTTATTATTATTAATTATAAATGATCGTTTTATAATTTATAACTATTATAATTTATTGGTAAAATTTAGTTAAAAGGTCAATTTAACAAAAAATATGATACTTTATGTTAACACAGGTACAATAGACTTGCGGCACATGGCATGTTTAGGAAACAATTACACACGTCATACATAGGATGGTTCTTCATTTGATTCCAAAAGTGTGAATGCACTGGGAATAGACTATACAACCCATTGCCAATTCCTTCCTCTTTCCTGTTTGTCTGAACAGATTGCCCCGACTCTAATCACCTCGCCTTCGACTAGACCTTAAACCCCACATGCCTTGGTTACTTTCAGCAATTTGGAAGGTCTTGATTACTACTTCATCCCCATCGTACCAACTATGCTCTCTGGCAACAGTATCATCAAGCCGCGCGTGCGACAGTAGGGAGTCGAGTTGAGTGGACAGATTTGGCTTTTAATATCGAGGTCTTGAGAGCCGATGGGGGTAAATTGAGGTGAGTGTGGAGCATCACCGAAACGCAAGGTCGGGGGAAACGGGAGATCCCCGAGAAAACCCGCCGACCACCGGCATCGTCCGACACGATTCCCTCATGTTGAAATCCCGGGGAGGGGGGGGGGAGGGCACCGCCGGGAATCGAACCCGGTTCACTTTGGCCGGAGGCGATTGGTCTAACTGCTAAACAACCACGGCCTCCGAGTACTACAGAACTTCGCACGGAAAATACGAAATTACGCTGCGAAACCTTAGAATAGGTTAAAGTACAGAAGCAAAAAGGTGTGGAGCTTCTTTCAAGAGTGCGTACGCGTTCAACTATCGGCTGCAGTAGAGTTTTCGTAACTCCCGTACTGTACACGCACAGTGCTGCTATCTAGTATTTATTTCCACAAATGGGAGCGACTAGCGATGAATCGAACTCGCAAGCAAGTTACCTTGCCGCGTTCCTTCGGCAGGGTAAGCAGTCGTTCTGTTTGCGCCCTCCAGTCCTGCATTTTCCTTGGAAAGTGGATGAAAGAGTTCGGAAAACGGGAATTTTCTTATTTGTAATATGCTGTGTAAATAATATTCAATTTTACTATTACTACGTTAATTTTGCTTCCGTTTTTATGTCTAATGTTAGATATTATAAAACGGTAAATACGCGTGGAGGGTATGAAATGTTGGCAGTTGCGTTTGTAAGTAGAATATTAAAAATGGATTCACAGCCCGGCACTAGCCAATGTTATCTAAAACACTCAAATATGTGGGGCTATTATATTGCTTACCCTGTAAAACATACTCACTACACGCCACTGGCACTGGGAGCGATCTTGTGTCTTACGACCACTTGCTGCGAACAAATCCCCTATTCGCCGGCTGGCGTGTGAGATAACAGGCGTAGATTGCCTAAAGACGTCCTGTCATGTTGCTGACCGGCGGCGCCATTTTCCTGGTCAGTGTGCGGCTGTATTTCACGGTAAAAGCGGCTGCTTCAACTCTGAATACTTCTCTGCTCTTTTGACGTGAATAAGTCTTTAAATTTGCAACCCTAGTGGGAGGCAATCCAGAAAATCCGATGATAACAAAATCAGGATATAACAGTTTGGCATAGCAGCTCCGAATCTATCGTCTACATTCAAAATTAAATTACTCCACTCAATTACCAAAGGATCAAATAATAGGTTACGTTGAGTGAGGACTGCGAAGTGTCGCGAGCTGATGTTGTCTTGGGGGGGGGGGGGGAGGAGAGCGCAATTTTGAGTTCGTTTCGCCGCGTCTCATGACTTCCGTGTAGTATAACTTTTGACTACGAGAAGCTACGGCGCTTGTTTAAGATTTCATCGACAACTCTCGTCAAGATCAAATGATAACGTGTATAAAAACATTCGTGGGGCGTGGTTATGGCGAAATTGTTGGAGCTTAATGTAAAAAATTAAGAAAACTTATCACAATGTCTGCCTATACTCGTCAAAAAGTCAAGTCTAAATACAGAAATCGTATACCAGTACAGTTCGAAAGAGCATCTCAAAAGCAATCCAGTGATACCCATAACACCCATATGATCGAGTGACGCGGTGCCAGAACGTAAAAAAAAAAAAAAAAATCAAGTCGTCCTAGCGCGTCAACGAAGACGTATTCACGCAAAACAAACAGCCGTGTCCCCAACACAGACAAACCAAATTTTTTCGAAACTGTTAGAAAATATAACAATTTTACGGTTGTCAATGCGTGTAAAAAAAAAAAAAAACCCCGTGGACAACATTTAAACATTACATTTAAAATATAACCTTAAGTCATAAAAAACTATCTATTCATAACCTTCATTACTGTTGGTTCTCTGGTCAATCTTAAGTTTAAAATATGGCAGGAACATTTTCTTTGACCACCCCCCCCCCCCCCCCAAAAATTGATTTTGGAATTGTTCAGTGAACCTTGAAGCAGTCACGGCATTTTCTGTTTCCAGTTATGTAGCACGTAGTACGACCATGTTACGTCCTGGCGAAACTATATAAAGTGAGTGATGGCAGCTATTTTTAACCTGATGTGTCTAACGCGTCCAAGTCACGTACCGAGTATAACACGGACACGTGTTCGAAGTAAACTGTATTAAGATTTACTTCTTGTATAAATGGCCTTGCTAAAAATATTGGATTCTAACCGTCTGTCGGTCCCGGAGGCAAAGCTTGGCTGTAGAGCAGCGTAGAACCTTTACCACATGTTTATAAGTCGCACCAAAGACAAGCTTTCATGACCACATTGACGCTACTATTATACGGTAGATTTGCTTATTAGCAGACGTTCTCTTGTCAAGTAAGGCACCTTGCCATCAAATGTATTTAATGTCTTATTATTCAGTTGCGCGGCCGGTAAACCAAATATTTTTGTTCAATATGGTTACTTATTTTATACTAAAGGCGATATTACACGATACCAGGTTCCGTAAAAGCTTGTGCAAGGTCCGCCATGTCGGCCGTTACACGGGCTAGTGTGGCACCCGCCATGACATTTCCCACCTTGTACGGCAAGATTGCGTACCAGGTTTGGTGATTGGACACGTCCTATTTTTCGTGGCAGGTGTTCCACACCGGCTCTCGTACCTGGCCAATCACATCACAGTTCCAGAGCGTAGGGCGCTTCCCGTGGCTACTATAGTTGATTATACATCCGCGAGGGCGAAACTCCTTCAAATTGATTAAAAATACGACAACAACGTATAATATTGGTGATGACAACTTTTAATCACTGTTTGAAACCGTTCAAAATACTTAAAACATTGCCTACTATATCAAAATATAATTCGAACAATTTAACCAAGAACGAAATTCGGCTGCAGGTATCGTGTATTATCCGCTCTAGGCTACAATACTACGCTGGGAGACCATCTTGTGGTCCAGCACGGAGATGTAGTACTTCAACAAAGAGCTGTTTCTTCGTTTGGGGACGCGTTTCATTTTAACAATGGAATTTCGCATTCGGGTATACTAATATTCAAATGAAAGTCTTCTATCACTTCTACGGACTCGCATGACATTTTTTATTATCTGGGATTCACGAGAGTCAAGTGTCAAATATAAATCATAGGCATTTCACGCTATAATAGGATGACACTGTCCTAATATAGGCTGGGAGACCTGATAATTAGTCCATAGCTCCCCATCGATTGTTTGATCGGGCTTGGGTGTGCGTTATACCTTATTTCAATGAGGCGATCTGAAAGGGAAACAGAACCCCTGCGATATGCACATCAATATTTACATAGACGTAATGGATGACCAGACTCCGAACAAATTCGCCTTTCCGTCTATATAATCACTTGCAAGTATTGTTTATGCCATTCAACATAAATATTTATTTTGGTTTTATGAAGTAATGCACACATCTTAGAGTATCTTAATAACAAATATATATACACTGCTTCAAGAATACTACTCGCAGAGGTTCATTGCCAGAATGCTAGGAGTTGCTCAGAATACGATCTGGCATCTCTGGGAACGTTTCCAGCATACTGGGAGTGTTGCCAGGCACCCTGGCATGGACCACCAAAAGAAAACTACCCCAGGGCAGGATCGTTATGTGCATCTGCAAGCTCTCCGAAACCGCCACATTACAGCACAAGCACTGCATGTGGACCTTCAGCAGGCTTCTGGAGCATGGGTTAGTGACCACACAGGCAGAGAAAACGCTTCCAGAGGCCAGTCAAGTACTTGCACTGGCCATACCACATCGTGGTAGACGACTGCAGGTTGCTAGATACACTGTAAATAATAATGGGAAAATTACCTGACAATTATAATTTAATATATTCCCAAACTTGTTGGGGAAACATAGTTTTTCTTACGGGTAAGGTAAAAACGCACTCTGGAGTAAAATTCACGTATTACATGGTAGTGGAAAATCCCATACGTAGATGGAAAAATTCCCTTACGATGCGTGAATCTCTTCAGCGTTCTCAACAGCTAATTGCGGGGGGGGGGGGGGGAGGAACAATCGATTAACACGCTAATATTCACGGGTGCTGTCACATTGTCGTCGTGGTGTAATAGGCGCATCGGCCTGTTGTGATATAGGACAATGGTTTGCGCCCGCCGACCAGCATGTGTCGAGGATTTTAGTGTTGAGGTTTCGGTTACTATCCGTCAGAGGGTATAGCAGGGTTGCCGCAGGTATGGAAAACCTGGAAAACAGGGCAATGTCAGGGAACATGAAAACAGTCAGGGAATTTTAAACAGTCGGGGAAATCAGGGAAATGTCAGGGAATTTTTCAATAGAAAAAGGTGGCAAACCCTGACATAGGCAATAAAAATTATCAGCACTAACACTAAGGGATCTTTTAAAATACAATTTTACTATACAATATAGTTCATTTTCCCTTGTATGGGATTTTTCCCCAATTTTGTCAGGCACTTCTTCCGTACGATTAGGGAATAGTACTTTACTTGTTATGTAAATTTACTCTACATTTAAGAGACAATTTTACCTTACATGTAGAGGTAATTAACTTCCCTTACATGTAGGTAAGGGAATTTTACCTCAGTTTTTTTACATTGTGCTGTGACCCCGCTTTTGCTAACATGTCGCGCATCCAATTATTAAGGGGAAGGCGTAGTCAGTAAGGCAAGAGCACTTATATCAAACACTACAATTTATTGGAATCACAAGTAATACAACAAGACAATAGAATGGACGTTGCCTTACTCAGAGAATTCTACGATAATGTTTCAAATGTCCTAAGACTTAATCCTGTTAAAGTACAAGACTTGCTTTAGAAAAATCAGTTAAAGCAAAGTCTCGCTCGCCTAACTGGAGAGATATTTACCCACTAATGCAGAGACGAAAGCGGACCGCTAGCCTGGTGATCCTCTCGGCGAAGATCTATAGGGCGGCCTTCTGGCGTCGGCTGGATCAAAATGGCCGCGAGCCCCCCAGTGCTCGCGTTATTTATACGGCACGACCCAGCCTTGTTTAGGATACCGAACCCCTGCTGTTGTCACAACGATCGTCGGTCGCCCTGGCCGACTTCCTCGCAGCAGTAAGCCCGGCCTGGCATCCCTATGCTGGTGATGCTCGCAGCAAGTGGGATCATCTGAACTAGCAGCTAAGACACTGGCGTCATGTGCGGTGCGCGGATGATCTCCATTTCGTGTTGTATCGGCCAGATGGTCGTCTGCGCGTCTGGAGAAGACGTGGTGAGCGTTGTTATCGAACAGCTGTAAAATATACGGTCGCTTATAGAGGTGGATCTGTTATGGTGTAGGCGGGCAAGTCTTGACGCGAAACCCGATCTTCTGATCGTTCGCAATGGATCATTAACCGGTCGTCGGTAAATTGGCGAGATCTTAGTGCCACGTGCAATTCCTCACGCGAAGCAACTTGGAAAAACAAAACACAATATTAAAGTATCCTATTGCTAGAGGGCACGATGCCAATATCGTTAGGAAATTCCTGCAAGAGTATCGAGTCATATCGGTGTTCACATGCATTGAATGGAGTTGATATCCAGAAGTCACGACATGAATCCGTTCGAATATAGAATATGTTAAGTTACGAGCATAAAATAGACTAAAAACTAATGAGCTCACGGACACGTTTAATACTATATAGTTAATTAATAACTTTTTCAAACACTTTGAAACACAGTTGACGCTCGTAGCAGGCGGGCGCACTGATCATCGAACTGAAAAACACGGCCAGTCACATTATCGTAGGCTGTTCATGGTGAAATGAATACATTTGAAAGCCCTTCTTAAGATCTACTTGTATGCACGTAGTGTATTCTTTTGCCACATGTAAAATTAATATTGGCGTGGGCCTCATCACTTTATTTATGTATAGGTCAAGTGAAACTGGGTAATATTATTAGAAAAGTAAAATATTTTACTAATCTGCTAATTTTTATAATTCGATGCATTAAAAATCAGAAAGAGAGAGAAATAATTTAAGTTAACACAAATTGTTACCTAATACTTATAATTCGGCTTTAAGATATGGAAGGAACTACTTTACCTCCATCGTTACCAACTTAAATGGGTGCATGTCACTCAGTGTGCTCGTTTAAATATGTACAGCTAGGGGCAGTGACTTTTTCTAAGGTTGATTTCAAAAGTGCTCACTTTATCGTGAACAGCCTTTATCAGAACCGAAATTGTGAAGGACAAATTTGCAAATGTAAAACGACCAATGGATTATGCGAGCAGTAATTTTGTAGTAAGAGGTGTAACCAGATAAATAACATGAAACAAGTAACAAACAGTATGAAGGTTATCATCAATATATGTAAGTTACATTTACACTGAGCAAAGACAGACGGTTGTATAATATCGAGGTGGCCTTCATATTTTTTTTCATGCCGTAGAGACTCTCAGGAATGTCAATATTGCACGGAAGGTTAGGAATTAGTAAATGTGGTAACGTCACTCTTAAGTTTTGGATGTGAACCGGCTTCTTTAAGGGCAGCTGCGAAATTTAAATAGGAAATCCCATATTAAGAAAATATTGCCTCTACAAGTAAATTTTAAAGATAGACGTTTCAAATAAAATGTATCCTTCGAGGATATTTTAAAGGAGAATTTACTTACAGCAGAGATGTTTCCATAACATGTATAAAGACTGTTCACGATAAAGTGAGCACTTTAGAAATCGACCTTAGAAAAAAGTCACTGCCCCTACCTGCACATATTTTAACGGGTGCCCTGTGACATGCGCACAGTAAATTTGGTAACGATGGATGGGAAAGTAGTTCGGTATCTTTAAGTCGAATAAACAGTGTTAGGTAACCATTTCTGAAAATTTAAATTATGCCTTTTACTGTCTGTTTTTTTAATGCGTCGAAGTGTAAAAATGAGCAGATTTGTAAGATATTTACTTTTTAAAATAATTGTACAGTTTCACTTGATTAACGCACGAGTAAAGTTATGAGGCCCATGACGATGTTAATACACAACGTGCATACAACTAGATCTTAAGCAGGGCTTTCAAAAGTGCTCATTTTACCGTGAATAGCCTGTTTGCAAGGATTTTTTAAAATTCATGTTCAGCAAAAAAGTACATACTACATATCTGTGTTGAAAATATATGCTCGTAAGGATCTTCTCCTAAAAAGATTCATGAAGATTTAATCTTGTTCGAAACGCCTACAAAATTTCCGATTTAAACTTCGCAGCTGCCAGCCGGTAGGCAAAGCCTCAAATGCCAAATTGAAAAGGAATATTGCATGACGAAGATAGAAGGGTGTCGTAAACACTGAAAGTTTTCTGCTCAACACAGTACAGGGGTTTCACTTGCTCGAGGTTTGCCCTCGCTTGTTTTACCAGAGTATCGCATCCTGACCCGCGATGCGAGCTTACCCGTGTCGTGTTTACAGTGCAGCCTTGGGCCCCTCTCTCCCGTCGCGGGCCAAGAGCTCGCGATACTCCGCGGTCCTGCGCCAGCCATTAACCCCCGCCTTTGAAAAGCCGTAGGTGCGTGACGAAGGGGGGGGGGGGAGGGAGGCGAAGGTAACCGAGGGGCTTAATTTCCCAGCGAACCGAGCAGCCTCGAAAACCGCCGACTCCCGGGGAAATTAATAACCGGCGAACGAGCGACCATTGTCTGCAGGCAGCAAAACATTTTCTTTCGGGAATTCCGCTGCCCTTCAGTTCTGACTGCTGTGAATAAGGGCGTCCGAAGAGGGAAGTTTACGAGTTTTATTGAGCGTTCTTCTGCCAGTCTACTTCCAAGTCAACACGAGCAAATAAATGAGAGGGTAACAACCCGGAGACGTTATTAGGCGTTGTGATTTGTGTAAAGGCAAAGGATTAGCTGAGACCTGAAGAATTGGCGGAATTATCTAGGGACACGCTAGAATTCAAAACACACGTGTTTATATAACTTAACCCCTTAAATTAGATTTTTTTTTTTTTTTTCGTTCCAGGTGTTAGAGAATGTGTTTGTTCTGACATGTACTTGTGAATTCCTTGTATTAACTTACGCGTTGGAGCTTACAGAAAGGATTGTATTGGCTAATGAATCGGCAGCAACCAATAATATAATATGACGTGCTAGCAGCAACCAATAGCATTAGCTAGTAAAATGACGCAGTCTGCGTTGGTGCTAACTTCTGACCCTAAACAGCACTCTCAACGATTTTACATATTTTGCAACATGCCATATGTGACACCTCTTGGAGAACGGTGTCCAACTTTCGCATTCCACTGTGACAGCAGACAACCAATGTGCAGTTGACATCGGCATATTTGTAAGTAAGACTGTAGAGTCTAGCGTACAGGTAATTGAACTCGCGAATTTTTCAGGTGTATAATTATTAGGTATGTTCATTAATTGATTTTTACAGACAAATAGGCGAGCCTAGTGCAGTAAGAAATTGTCCTATACATGAAGAAAAAAGTATCTGTGGTGTATGTTGAAAATAGCTTCCCGATATGGCCAAGACAGAACACCCAGTCATTACACGAGACCGGATTTACAATATCGTTCAGGTGACATCGACTCAGTATTTCAGTTTATATATTTAGGGTTAACTAATCAAATAAAGGTTAGTATTGGTACAAATTCGAACTACAACATAGATATGGCAAAAAGTGCTATACGCCAGAGAAATAACATACAGTGAAATCACAACGTTCAGAGGGAGAGAAAGAGAATGAATCGACAAGATTTTGTGGACGTCATTCTCACAAATAATGCGGAACACTGGATTTATGTCGGTGATAAAATAATTCCTAACAGCAGTAGATATGCTAAGTGAGTGATCGATTGAAGAGATTTGGACAGCTCTTAACATTGAGGTCTTGAGAGCCGACGAGGGTGATTTAGGTGAGCACGGAGAAACGCCGGAATGAAAGGGCGGTTGACACGGGAGATCGCCGAAAAAACCCCCCGCCGATATACGATTCCCACGTGCGAAAATCCGGAGTGACCCGGCCGGGGATTGAACCCAGATCACCAAGGTGGGAAGCGAGCAGGCTAACCGCCCAGCCACCGTGCCCCTGGAGATGCTAAGGGGCTACTAAGGAGAAGGCGTGCATCCAAACTTCAAGTGTTCACCACGGTGTCATTTTACAAGGAATGCACAAAAGTGAACACGCGGGTCACATCCAGAAGAGGTCATTGCTGTAATGCGGTCACGTAAAGCGTATGAATAAGGAAAGATTACCAAAAAATAATCTAAAAACGGCCGGCGGAAGAGTGAGAATAGGCTACATGTTCGGAGGCGCAGCAGTTCTGCAGTTCGTCAATTTCAGTCCTAACCAAGACGTGAAATTATGTTTCTTGGGCAGTACCTCCCTCCGTATATACAATATGAAAATCACGCTTGATTTAGTATGAATCAAGTTGCTCGTATGGTTAAAGGTGTGGCGCTTAGTAACGCAAGATAGCTACTTGATTTTGAGTCTCCGTATGACGAAAGACGATTCTTCCACCCACCCCCTCCCTACCCGTGAATTATATTTCGAAATATTTTTTTTCCTTTTCTCTCGTATTAGTTAACCACATTTGTTTCTAGAACAAAAAAAAAAAAAAAAAAAAAAAAAAAATTGTTCCCACTTTTTAATATGTAAGTTGAAATACAAGCCTGTTTGTAATATTGCGACAACATATTTTATAGATTTTTACAAGAAAACTTTTTTTTTGTTTAAAAATTTTTTTGGATCTGGGTTTCCAAGGAAATTTCTTGTAAAAATACACACAAATTTTATGAGTGTGGTGTAGAGCTTCATCATAATCAAATAATTCTGTTTATGCATTCCTTAGTTTTCTATACTACAGATTGAAAACCAACTGTATTAAATAGTTTTTCCCCAAGATGACACTTCACAATTTGAATATTTACTGTGTAGTAGGGCTGGTAAAAGTTTCGGTATACTGACTATCTACAATATAAATGCAATATTGTTTTTAATACGATTTTTTTTTAAATATGTCTTAGAGCTTCGACATGATCGATATTATCAGCATCATCGATCAGCAACTGACGTCGATGGTTTGCGAAAAGGGCACCTCACCACTCCTCGTTCAAGTACGGTCGAAATCCTTATACGTTTACTAGCATCAACGTAATCGACATCACTGTGATTGCCACGAAATTATGAACAGTATATTTTAAAATACCAGTAGTATGAATGTACGTGCGTATGTTATCGATGTGCTGATATATACATATACATAAACTAATATTGATAATCCCGATAATGCAATTAGTCATTACCATTGTTTTCTCTGATTTAAGTGGTACGGATAATGCAGATACAATTTATGTACTCGTCAATATACAATAACAACACCAATGAAAGTTTAAATAGTACATGTTCGATATGATCGATTATACATTCATTGGTATTTTCCTAAACTATCAGAATTTTAATAATATTGATATTATAGATGTTATCGAAATGATATTTCTTAAACATATGGTTCAAATGAAATGAGCCATGTTGTGACATTTTCTCTCTAACCTATTTTGTTCTAATTTGCTTTTGCTAGCAAATTCCTTTCTTTTTGGCAAAACCCCGTAGTTTTTCCTTAATTATTATGGAAACAAATTTTTTATATGGCAATTTGTTTCCCTTTTAATATTTAGTATGTCATGTTAAAAATTGATGTAACCTTAATCTAAAGCTTGTTTGAAACTTGTAATTGTAAATGCAACAAGCAGTAACAAAATAATATTATTAGTCTATTTTCAGTGTGTTTTTTACTCTTAAAGTAGTGAATATTATTGGGCTGTGTCTATATTTAACCTGTCTTTCCAGTTAACATTTGTCACACCAGATGGCAGTTGTTAATGTCTTGATGTTATTTTACATTATATGTTTATAGTATTTTTACAATAATTAATATTGTAATCTTAAGTTAAAAATAATATACCTACACTATGTTTTGAGTCTTGGTAACTTTGGTGACTGTGGCGTGGTGATTCGAGATATATCGATTGGCTATGTCGTGTGTATAGGAATGACCCAAGTTGCTTTGTTGGTAATAGAAAAGGGTCGACTCGTTCTTCTTCACAACACCTTTTGAAGATATAACGACGCATTTATTTTTGCTGTTTGGAAATCTTCTAACAAGATGTTATACGTTCATAAACGGCTCACGAAAAGTAATTCGGATGCTGTATTGTTTCTGCCATCCGATAATTTTTTTATTTAATGTGGGCATTAAACTTATTTACCTAATTTGTGTTACATTAGAGCGGTCCAAGTTTTTCACGGGACTTTTACCTGTAGCTGACCATGATGTAAATAACGTCTTCCTGGTTCGCGCCATGACCTAGCTGTGTGATGGGATCACGAGCTGATTTTTCTTCTTTTCGCCCGTGCGCCGGAGTCCGGACCATCGCCCAGCAAATGTCGGCTAACATTTCTCTCTACCTTTTTGCAGGAACTCTTAACAGAGTCAACCATCATGGCTGCCCGTTTTCTCGTCTCCTTTGGAACAGTTTAAGTTAAATTCCAACCTAACCAGAAAAACTATTGGAACATATATTTTTTTTTCACGAGTTAAATTCTTTTTTAGTAAAAAATATTTCAGCATATCGTTCTCAATTATAACAAGTTCAAATATTAATGGGTGCACCCACATAACTGTAAATGCATAAATACTAGTAATGCTCATAATGTCGCTGAGTTTTTGTTTTTTTTTTGTCCCCCCCCCCCCCCCCCAAAATGGGGCCTTGTGGGTACTTTGGTGTCCGCATCCGAATATAAAATTTAAAAAAAGATATACTTTTAATCTTTTATATCTGGGTTTAGAAGCATTTTTAACTATTGAATAATTATATGAAGATAGAGTAACTTACCATAGTAACTTCTTGCGAACAGGGTCGAAGTTTAATATGTGATACCACTGTTTCTCTTTTTCAAATTGCATACATGTTCTTAAAGCCAGTTTTTCCATCTTTAGGGTCTTCCCATGACGATCTAAAAGGTAAGATGACTTGGTAGGGCTCTGCTCTGTGTTTAAAGCTTTCTTTAGCACACAGGATCGCGCTTGTAGCGTATTTCGTTCCTAGTTCTCCTCTGCGGTATCTCGGTGATCTGGGTGGGAGACGTTTGAGTTGGCAAGCCCCTTTCTAGGGATTTCTCTACCTGTTGGTTCCGGTATTGAGCATCAAGACGTGGCTCATTAGATATCAGAATCCCTGTCGAGTAGCTCTCAACTCCACGAACCCTCCTGAGTACGACGCAGTAAAATATGGTCCTGCTTCTTCGGTACGGTCTCGCCTTGTTACCGGGTTCGAGAGGATTTCGGGGTTATGTTGTGTGTAGGTTTAGCATTCTGTACATCGCGACAAGGCGAGCAATGAATACAGAACAAGCCGAGGGAATAAGAGAATAGAGCAAACGAAATTGCCGGGTTGTCAGGGAGGGATGGAGAAAATTGTGTCACAAAGGAAAATGTATCTCTGGGTGGTCGCGCTACAGTAAAAGATGACGAGAGGAGCGGTATGAAAAACATTTAGGTGGAAGAGAGAGATAGGAGAAGTGGAAGAAAATTGAAAATTTTTAGATAACAGAAATTCTCGAAAGCGGGAGCTGGTTACATTTCTTCTTTTTTTTTCAACTGTAAGTAGCAACTTTTTTTCGTGCAATTTTTTGAATCGTATTGTTTTAGATGATAAAATATGCTTTCCCTAAAATTTGTTTTTAAAAAGATTATCAATATTCCCTTGGTCACAAAAACAAGTCCCACTCTTTCCGTGTTTATTATACATGCAGGAAAACTTAACAGGCGACAATTCAAATAATAAGTGAACGCCTTTTTTGACTAAATGAATCCATCTTAATGTTGAAGCATCCAAATACTTAAGATTTTGTCAAACATGAACAAAATTGTGCCCTATGTTTTTGATGGCAAGAACTCCGCGTTTGAAATGCAGCTATAATTTTTACCACACATCTCGCAGTTACTTCTGTACTCACGTGCGAAAGCTTTCTAAGGGGCGATGTCCAGTCTGTAAATCCGTATCAGCCCCACTCACGGTCGTTTTTCTGGATAAACTTCACGTGTCCTTTCAACACAGAGGGCAGTATACTTGCGGCATGTTTGAAACTCTATTATTATTATTTTTTACTAAACTGCTTAGCAATCATCCTGTGTGTTTATTTACGAACGAGTGAACGCTCTTGTGACGACGAAAGAGCGGTACGGTACTTTGACATCGCGTACGGAAACATCGCGTGCAAACATTATTGAGGAGTTCTCCAACACACACAGAAACATATTTTTACACACTGGTGTATCTCAAGAATGCACCTGCCTGACGCGTGTATAACTACAGCAGACGACTGGTTCGAGATTTCTTACACGCACTGTAAAAACATTTCTGGCAAACTTCCTAAACTCTAATGGAAGTTCTTAACCTATACACGGCATGGAAACAATACCACACATGAGACTGCAAAGATAGGGATGTTTAGTGTCGCTGCTAAAAACCGTTGGGAACTTCCCTGCGTATTTAACTACTTCGTGAGCAACTTTAGGAACGATACAATAAATGTTTAGTGGGAAAATTTACCATTTCCGCTTTCTCACTAGGTGTATACACTGGTATGGTAAATTTCCGTATAATTACTTAGTGTACTTTCCAACAGTAATATGACTAGTGATCACTGACAACCCCATAGATACGCACTGTACATACAAAACACTGCACGCCGAATAAAGTTGCCGCCTGCTCACGACAAAAACCTGTGGCAAGAGATTCAGAATAAAAAAAAAAACACGATTTACTTTAAAATTATACTTGAAGTGTTTTGAGTGACATCCTTAAGCCCAGCACTTAACTAACAATTCACATCACGAGAATAAATTTCCATTATCTGTTTCCGTTTATAATGCGCATGTTAAGTATAGTGAACTTACTAAAACGGAGTTGGTCGTTATCATTTTTAGGCAAGGTAATTTACGTAAGTTTTTCTACTCTCTTGAAAGGAAACTATCGTTCTTGCGGGAGCTGCGATAATTCGCGCCACTCAAATAGTTGCCATTAAAGAATTATAAATGAGCACAAACGCCGTGTAACAGATGGCAACACTTCAAACACTCCAGAATTACTAGACAGTTGAAACTTATCGTACGTCACTTAAGTCTGCACGTTACATTACTGCGAGAATGTGGTAAGCGAATGGTTAGGATCGCCGCAATACGAGTTTTATTCCTGTTAAAATCCCGCTGAATTCGTAAGAAAAGGATGGTCGAGAATGCAACATTTCTCCGATACATCTTCAGACATAAAAGCGCAAACCTTTAAAAGCAATATTTCACTTATAAGGAACCACATTTTAAAGAGAAAAAAATTAATATATTTATTTTCATGTTGAAAATGTGGCTTTGTTTTATTTAACATTTCTGTTAATATACTATATGCGGATTAAGTATGTCAGCGTGGAAAGTTGAAGTGTGTTTGAGGGGGGGGGGGGGGGGAGAAAATCCCACGTTACTCACCTCTTCCAGATTACACACTTTTCCCTAATAACAGTCGGATAGTTGCTCATGTAGGAACATAAATCCCATCCGTGAGTGTATATAGGTCTACTATTAATCAAGAACGAACGTTTGCGGCGTCTAACACTTTCCGCCCAAACGGCGGGGGGGGGGGGGGCGTGGACCAGGGGGGATCGATAGTGCCCCATGGGGAAGAGGGCGAGTTATGGTTGCCGATACCCTCCCCCCCCCGCTACCGGAGTGGAGGGGTTTTTATGCCCCAGTATTAAGGTTCGTGTATACCATAAAAGTTGGGTTCGGATCTACCATAATTATCGTACACAAGTTCATATAACCATTTGTCGCGTACAATTCTGCGAGCGAGCACGTGCCGGCATTCCCATACAACGCTGTACAATAAATACGATATTCTCATTGCAACTGCAGGCCGAGATGTGCGAGCGAGCGAGCGAGCGAGCGAGCACATGCAGGAGTTCCAAGCGACACTGTAAAATAACTACAGGCCGTTCACGGTAAAGTGAGCACTTTTTGAAGCTGTATCATCAGACATATTAACCAATAAATATATTTCATTGTTGCCTTGGAATTTCGGTTTTGGTAAGGTGACCGTATAGACTGTATAGGCATTTATTACTCCCATGGCAGGGTTTATATAAACAAGTGGTGGAAGGATATAAATTGGTTGAAAGAAAAAAGGATCTAGGGCTTCAAAAGTGCTCACTTTACCGTGAACAGCCTATACTATTTCGTACGATTACCTGCGTCGCCTACAGTGGCCTACCCCACGGATTCCTCGGGCCCGTCCACTGGTATTCATTATTCATCGTAAACTAAATTTTAATACAGGCGAAGTTCAAAAATGGTGGGAAAGTGTGAATTCCTAAAATTGTCTGACACATATTTTTGGCAATAAGTGCACTTTATCTGTGCACAAACAGAAGGGAGATGTGGGGGGGGGGGGGGTCGTTATTTCTACGAGCATCAAGTGAGAGCACGTATTTTCCCTACAATAAAGACTACTGCCGTTATGGCCATTTCTTTTTCTGGTCGGATAATTTTTCACAAAAGAAACGTTTTGATGGGGAGAGAGGGTAAAAGAGCGTTATTGCATTTTATTTACGGAGACGAGAAGTGTCGGCGAAGTAGAAGGAAAAATTTTTTTTCCCATGCCCAATTCGAAAGCAACGCCTTGTCGTGGTGATGACGCAATCCGCATCGCATCGATCTCGAAGACGGGAGTAACATAGCTGAAGGAATCGTGGAGAATACGGTTGGTTGTCGGAGAGGGGGTGGGTGGTAATGTATACGAAAAATAATGGCACGGGATCGATGACGTCACGGAATTGTTCGGGGCTCGAGAAATGTCTCCTTTTCATCCTCACCTTTGGAACATCTCGACATCCTCGATAGACATCCGCCCCTTTTGTTTCCATTTCTTACGAACTTGGCCACCAAGAAATAAAAAAGGAGGGAAGGCGAGAGGGCAGATTGCACATCAGCTGATGTTCAGAGTCGTTCAAGGTTCAATTTCCGCGGAAGTAATAGCGATAATGCTTCCGTTATTCGTCAGGCACTTTTCTGTGACAGGGATGTCCTCAGAGTTCCGAGGTGAATGTGGGTCTTCAATACAAGAGATTTGGCGGCAGTGTGGGGAAATACTTTGTTGTTTAAGTGCAAGAGAGACGTACGCATGTGTTAAAAATCATTAATTAATTTTTTTTATTAAGGTTCAATCAATATTATAAATTATAAATTTATATTACATACGTTTTTCAACATATATCATGCATATAATGTATAGAATTGTTTTTAAAATATATATATATTTTTATAATGATTATAGTTGGAATTTAAAATGTAATTATCAATCAAATTGCCGTTTTACAAGCCATATATGAACTCTGAAATAAGTTCTACGAACTTGCACTGCTATTTTTTTTTTTTTAATAAACACCACAATTTTACATACAACCACTCTTTGTAATTAAAATTGGGAAATTATTCTATATTTCTATTAATAAGATTTAATTTATTGTTTACTACAAAAAGATTTTTTCTACCAAGTAAAGAATATGGCACGTATTTTTGTAGGGCTACCATTTTTTTCCACCGGTGAGCCATGCATAAAAAGAATATGCTAACCTTTCAGCGAATAACACTTTTACTACAGATACGAGTGATTAAACTATATTTCCTAACGGGGCCGTGGTAGTGTAGTGGTTAGACTACTCACCTCTCCCGTAGGTGAACCGGATTCGCTTCTTGGCGGGTCGCTCCCGGTTTTTCGCACGAGGGAATCGTACTGGACGATGTCGCTGGTCAGGGGTTTTTCTCAGGAATCTTCCGTTTCCCCCCGCCCTTGCATTCCGACGCTACCCCATACCTCACTTCACCCTTATCGGCTCTCAAGACCTCGATGTTAAGAGCCGCCCAAGTATCTTCAGCCACTCGCTAAATTTGCTAACAATAGTTTGTTTACTTTTAACTCTTTAGTAATCTTTTTGCTAGTTCGGTTTTTCTGCACATTATGTTTTCTTCCTACACACACCACAGTTGATAATGCAATGGACGCAAGAGCCGATGAAGTGAAGTTAATGTTTTTAGAAAGACGAGAATTTTTCTATAGCGGCAATTTTTACTCCAATGACGACGAAACAGCGGGACATGGATTCCAATGGCCACCGAACATAGAATGGTGGGGTATGGTTTTGCTATTGTATGCCGGCAGCATTTCACTCAATCTCTGCGTTGAAAAATACGCAGTTATGGACGGTTTTTTGTTGGAAGGCTGACTTGAATAACTCAGTTGTCTGTAGGCTGTTTACGGTAAAGTGAGCAATTTAAAAATCCCTCTAAGTTAGAAAAAAAGTCAATAAATATGTTTTATTTCAGCCTTAGACATTAACTTCCGAGTGCGGTGGAATATATATGTATATACATGTGTGTGTATATATATATACACACGTATATATGTGTGTATATATATATATACACACACGTGTATATATATATATATATATATATATATATATACACACACACACACACACACACACACACACACAGTGTTTACTACTTACACAGCAATATATATTTTAAAAGGTAGGTAGAGGATAAAAAATAGCTAGGGCTTCCGAAGTGCTCACTTTACCGTGAACAGCCTATAGTTGCTGGTATTCACTGATGAACCCTTTGAGGAGTATACATGTATATATACGGAGCTATGTTTATGTGGAAAATTCTTTGCTCTTGGAGACAAAACTCACACTTTTATTGTTTTACTAATTCACTGGACTATATCGGAATCAAATTAAAAAAATTACAGTTCGTCAACATTTCATTTCGTAAGAATAAAACTTTTACTTCTATTAATTTCCCAAATGAACGCGATGGATTATAAAACATGTTAACTCCGTTGTGACATATTGTCACACAGTCAATGCGCGAATTCATTGGCTGACGACCAGCCAATAATAAACCTTGCAAGGCACAGTAAGCATACCCGGTGTAGCCAGGACCAATAGGACGATGCTATGTGAAAATACACTGACCAACACAATTGATATTGCTGAAGTGATAAATATAGGCAGCTTACTTCAATCTTGTCCTCAGGACCAGTAAATCTGTGCAGTCCTTAAAGGGTTAAGCAGTGTTTTCTACAAACTCCCAGTGAATATTTTTTCTACTTATTGAAATCCCTCTTTGATATTTATAATGCACACACTTGTTCACATACTGAACAGAACATTTTTTTTTTGCCCGGTGCTGCGAGGCTCAAGGCCAGATTATCTTCTATGTAAGTAAAAGTAGATATAATCAATTTACGGTTTCTTCACACTTTTCTGAAACCCTGCTAAAGTTATACTTCGATAGTATTCCTCCTCCTCGTGCAAATTAAGCTTGACCAAGTATAGAAAATTACACCAAAGAACATCGCACCGAATTCGTGCGAATTCGGTTGTAGTAATATTTTTATGAGAACTATTTCTTACTAGGCACTACCAACACACATGTTTAATCACTGTTTCCAGTCATATTTATTATAAATGTAATATTATAATTAATACATTTAATATAAGTAAAACTCTAATTTAACAAAAAAATAAGATACTTTTATGCTAACAGACATAAAACGCGTGTGATGCATGACATACTTCAGAAATATCTAAACTAATTAGACATGGGGTGATTTTTCGAAGGTTGGATTAAAAAAGTGTGAAGAAACTGCGAGTAGACTATATTAGGTTATGTATAAAAGATAAAAAGCTTATAGAATACATGTAAAATAACACATCTTTTCGTGGGCACAACTCTGTAAGCGATAGATTATGAGTTTTGGTATAGCTCGTCTGAGGGAAGGGGCCATTACAAATTATGTTAACATATTCCGTAACATCCGACTATCCCACGACTAATTCTCCATCACGTAAAAACAGTTTGTAGGATTACAACTATGGCCGCAACAACAGAGAGAGTTTCACTGAGGCAAGCATCAAACCATTAAATGAGAGATCATAAAAGTTAATTTGTCTGCATTAAACTTGAGTAGCACATTCTTTGAGGATCATCGCAAAGGTCCATTCATCAAGCGGCCATGATGTTGGAGACATCTCAGGGTCCTTACTAGGGCTGGGCTAAGTAGCAGATTGTCAGCGTAACATTAAACGTCTAATCGTGAGCAGGGCTTCAGAGTAAAACATTTACTCTAAATCAGTCCAGTTTTTTTTATTGTGTCTGCTTACGAATAAGGCAAGGCACTATTTATTGATTCTCAGTTATAATACATTTATCAATTCAACACTTATCTTTTTTAGAAATCTCAGGTTAATCTCCCGTTCATGCCATGACAATTCTATTGACCTTCCGCTAAACAGATTCTCTCCAAGATCTGGCGTTTACGTCAACTTCTTAAGGATCCCGCCTAGCGTGACTATCCCTTCCTGTGCCTAATTCATATTCTCTCTTACCACTGTTCATCTACGCGCAGTCACTCAATTCGGGAGTAGATCGGCTGGGCCGTCGTTTCGTTGTGGAGTTGTCGTGATACCCTTCTGCTGGCGTCGACCCTTGTCACCCTGATGAAACTTATGGACGACGCTTCTGGACAGCTGGTGTGTCAAGTGTGAAGGGGGGAGGGGGTGCGCCTCACACACGGCCTCTTATATACTCTAGCTATCCCTGGCCTGAATTCTTCTTGCCACCCTGTTATAACGAATATGGTCCCCGTCATGGCGCCTTGCCGCGCCATGGAGCTCCTCCAGCTTGGTTCACCTAATTTCCCAGCTGGGTCCACAACAATGTCTACAAATGTGCAGTGAATTTGTTCACCTAATCCTCAAATATGTACGGTCCTAACTTAGTCACGTAGTAAATTTAGGACCCATGATGGTGAAATCGAACGCGGCTTTGGTTCCCTCTACGGGTTCATCATATTCACTGGCTCTAACTGAATTGTTGCATTTACAAAGTTATATTGTGAGCGCTGAAGATACAATCACCACAAGGCACAATACTGAAAATAAACTAATATCCATAATAATAAATTTACAGAAATAATTCACTTGCTTTCTTATACTAGAAAATATTTACAGAAGAAATATGCCAGGGAATTGTACGTCCAATATTAGAACAAAATTTTGCTCCAACACGTGACAGAATAGTACCGCATTACACTTGCGCGTTACCTCGTAACGTGACTCCGCAAATGAGCACGTTTAATGTTTAAGTGAACATTAAGTACTACGAGTTGAGTGATAGGTTAAATGACCATTATCTCGGCCGTCATCCTCCCCTCTCACTTATTTAAATCCGTGTCCCAGATAAGTTAAGGAGAGGAGAAGATGGCTAATTAAGCTTACTAAAGTGATGATCAAGTTTCAAGAAGCAGGAAAATATTCGGATTAGCACTCAGTCTCCTCAACTTTCTCGGACTTAAGGAACTACTAATTGTCAATTGAAGTACAAACGTTTACGTTTCTGTGAAATTATTATTTTTTTCATACTCAAATTCGTATTTAAGACGTTCAAGTACACTCAAAATGGTTGTTACTCGTGCTTAATAGAGAGCTGAGTTTCTCTAACCGTTTAAAGGTGAAGATTAATAATATTTATTTTATGGAGATTTTTTTATAATTGGATGGAATAGTTACTGAAACAAAAAGTCTCAATGTTTGCCAAGCAAGGTCACATATAGGTGATTTACAATATAATATGAACAGCTATACGGAAATCGCCCTTGCTTCGTCCATGCAATTAACGGCCATGCTATATATTAGTCCTCGAGGCGGATACATCAATCCATCAGTAGCAATCATACCGATTGTTTACTGAACATTCTGCTAGTAGTCAAACCCCGTTATGATCGACCTCTCAGACATTCAAAAAGGTATGTTCATAGGTACGTGAATTTTGTGAATAATGTAGGCAGCAGCCTAAGCTTCTTCATTGGCTGCTGCCATGGTGCGGGGTTTTCTTTATTCAACTCAGTTGCATGTGATACAGTCACATTACTTCTTCCTATTTATTACTGGCTGAAGAGTTGACCAGGGCATGTCAGAACACTGTGGTCCAGTCAACAGAGGAACACTAGAGTATATGCGCTTGAAGTCTAGCTTGCTATTGAAAGAATTTCTGAAATCAACGTATCTCTTGACATGATCGTTTAAGCCCCAGTGACGAAAATAGCCAACCTTGAGGCTGTTGCAAAGAGCACTGTATCAACTATTACAACAGCTTTCTCGTAATAAGAGTGCCATCTTCAAGAGAAAGTAGAAGTTCAGCGATATAGATATAAGGATGTTGAAAACATTCCGAGATAAACACACATCTCTAGGTCACTATCGCAATCAAAACTATTCAAAGCGAATTGCATGGAGCGAACATTCACAACAGACCAACTTTTCAAAAATTTCTGGTGACATTGCATAAAGCTTTGCAGGATGATAGTGGTACCAGGGGTACATAGAGAGGATGTAACAGCAGTGGGGACAGGACACCTGGTCTGACGAATCTTCATTTGCATTATTACAGACAATTGGATATGTTCATGTCTGGAAAACGCTTTGGAAAACTTTTACGTAAGCTGCCTTCATGCCACTGTTAACTGTGGACTGGGCTCTGTGGTAGGTAGGGATGATTCAATGTCTCGAAGTCAGCGATGTCACTAGAGACGGAGCAAGCTGCTCAGAAAATCAGGTACGGGGAAGGAACCGGCTATCTGGAGTGACGAGAAGCCATAGTAAACAGAGTTCAGGTTGGCCTGACCGGGTGCCGAGTCGAGGTACCCCCAGTATGCCAGTTTGAAGATTTGACACAGTGCTACCTCGTTCGATGCTGACTCTATGATAGCGTAGAGCACAGTAACTTGGAATGATCTGCATCAACTTCTAGTTTTGAATGGATAGATTACAGCAATATCTCATTATTCTGAGCTATCGTTTCCGTTCTTTACTCTAGACTGTGTTCCCTGGCGAACTGCCTGTGTTACAAGACGACAACGCCCTAATTCCCATTCCTTGGCGTGTCAAGGCATGTTTCGATGGGTCCGAAGATGAAGAGGAACTAAGCATGTGGCTTACTTGGTCTTCTGATTTTTAACATAAAGGAACCTTCGTGGAGTATTTCGGAATCCAAAGTGAGTGCTAAGATTCCATCTCCATAAATCAATAACAAACTTGCAAGAAAACCAGGCCTGACTGCTGTGCTTCCTGTTCTGGGGGAAAACTGGCTACTCGCCAGAGCAGTGCAATAGCTGTAGCTCGAGTTTAGAGAGGACCATGGGCTACATGAATCGTCCATCCTTTCTTATCAGGCTTTTACAGAGTTGACGACCTGTTTTGCTCAGGACGCTTCGCCAGAGAGATCACTGGCCATTGAGCAAGCCTACAGCATGTTCGACTCCTGGAGGCATCTTATCCAAACACTTGGGATATCGTATTTGTGTTCCATCGTTATTTGCTAGCGTGGAGTCCAGCATTAGTTGTCTCAGTGTGTTTCCATTAGCCTCTCGGCGCGATGTCAGTTGTTACTTGTTATATTCATAACTGACAATTTTAACATAACAGGTTAAGGAAGGGATGGCGTAGCATGTAACTGAATATAAAGTTGATTTAATTAGCACTTTTTAAAATGATGCGGAACAATCAATATTTTCCCACCTAATTTGACACACGTAGTTCTATGCTAGGTGATATAAACCGACATGTTTTATGTGGGTCAGACACTTATTTTCAATATGGTGGCCATGTAAATATTTCAATTTAGTATATAGAATTTTCCAATGCATAACCGTTGCGTTCTTAATTGATGAAGATAGACCACATGAGAAAATTGAGCTTTTATGCCATGTGTCGAGGTCTTATCAACCGATTCGCACCGAATTTCACCCACAAGCAGTGATACAGTAGTCCACGTAATCTTAACATTTAAAGTGTGTCTGGCATTATTTAACAATATAACTGCCGTAAAAATAATTTAGATTAGTCGGTTATATATCCTGAGTGTATCCACTATAAGCATAATATATTCATATAGAGACCCTATTTTGGCCGCCTTTTTGTAAGAGAGTGTCTGGTGATAAACTGTAACATTTATGCCATATCTCGGAAACCAACCAACTTCTCACCACATTTTTCATATAGGTAGTACTACACTAAACCATGCAAATTTACGTGATTTAAATATAGATAATTTCATCGTATGTACCGAATAATTTGAGAGAAATTCAACTAAAATTTGTATGCTGGCAGTATCAATTAGTAGCATTAGACATGCCTATACAGAGTCTTGGTTTTTATGCCTCTTTGTACAATCGTGGCAAAAGATAAAATAAAGTGTTTATGCCATATCCTGGGAACAAGTAAAAACCTATTTCCACAAAATTCTACACACAATTAATACTATTGTGAGCCCCGTAAGCTTAGATGATTTTAAGTGACTCGCACACTTGATTGAAAATTATGGTCCTGTAAATATTTGAGGTTGGTAAACCCAGTATATCAAAACTTTAGGCTGATTACAACTGAAGATCATGATCCCAACGCTACCTTCGTGATGCAGTTGGTTATACGTTATCTTTCAGTACGACGTGTTCTGAGTTCGACTCCTTGGTAAGAACCGTGTTTATTTGAAATCTCCTCACTAGTATTGCATTTGTTTCTGGTTCCATATTCAATAATATCGCTGTTTACGAGACTGCAAAACCCACCGTCCCTCTTAACCTTTTAAGAACTTTATTAAAATTGTTTGTATTCATGTAGAGGAAAGTAGGCTTGCGTGTTATATTGGTACAGGCTATTCACAGTCAAATGAGCACTTTTGAAAGCTCTGCTTAAGATTTGATTGTATGCACGTTGTGTGTTTTTCCGCCTTACGTAACATTAACATTGTCATGGGCCTCATCCTTTTATTCATGCGTCGTCAAATGAAACTGTGAAATTATTAGGAAAGTAAATATTTAACAAATATGCTCATTTTTACACTTCGATGCATTAAAAAACATATAAAGAGAGAGAAATAATTTAAGTTATCAGAAAAGGTTTCGTAACACTTTTTATTCGACGTTAAGATACGGAACTACTTACCACACCAATATGCAGGTATAGGCTGTTCACGGTAAAGTGAGCACTTTTTAAGGCCCTTCTGAATTTTTCCTTTCATTCAATTTTTATCTTCCTGCTATTTTTAATGTAATCAATGTAATGTAACCAGTAAACATACTGTATACATTTCATCTTTTTAAAATATTAACTTCTGAGGCTGCAATAAAATACATTTATTATTGGTTAATGCATGTTGGGAGGGCCTTAAAGTGCTCACTTTACCGTGAATAATCTATAGAGACAGTGACTATTTTAGAAGGTTTATTCCAAAAGTGCTCGCTTTATCGTGAACAGCCTTTAACTTGTTTTTTTTCTCTCAGATTGAAGAGAATTCTATAACGATATTTTTCATAATGCCTACGAATTTTAGATATGAACAAGGAACGTTTGCCGACACGAAAGCATGACTTAAATTTACTTTAACGATTTAGCGTCTCAGATAAGTAAGCTGATAATAGATCGCTGAAACCCGGCTCAATATGCAAGTTAGGGGCTCTTGAGTGGCTGTGCTTTACAAGGTCTTAACTTATGTGGCGAGGAAAACGAACGCGACGACTAGGGGCAGTGAAATTTCGCGAAAAGATTTCAAGACGTGAAGCAATTCAAAGTACTGTAGGGTCGTCCAACTTTCTTGAGTGACTGAATCGTGTTCTAGCTCGTTTCTAACTACTCGCACGCCGATAACGAAGGCTCTGTGCCAGAGTTACGCTATCCCGAGTGGCTCGGTGAAAAGCGGAAGCGGCACCAGCAGCCAGTGGAGGTATAACAACTCTTACATACTCTTACAGTACACTGTGTGCTCAGATTTATTCGCGAAAAATCACCGGCCCTAATGATGACTCGTAATTTTAGACCAGTCGGTTATTGAATAGTCTGCAATAAGGTATTCCTGACGGATTTATTCTTTCTTTTTCATAACTATGCAACGAAAAAAAAAAAACATTCAGTTAACACAAAACTATTAAGTAGTGAGGTGTCGTAGCGAGTGATTGAGCGCTTTTGTTTATTGTTAGCTGTACAATTTTTTATCGTTTAGAAAAGCAGACCTACTTATTAAGAAAAACATTTATTTTAGTTTTATTCAGTTTCTCAGTACTGAAGACGAGGACACAAAATTAAGAAACAAATGTCAAACAATTGCTACAACTTCTATGCCACGCTTTGTTGGAAACAAAAAATAATTCATTTAAACTCCGTCAAATATAAAAAGTAACGATTTATGAGAATTATTGATAGAAACAAAGTAGTTGACTGTGTCAACCTGCGTGGAAATAAGCCTACATGATATTCTACAATAGTTGTTTATTATTTACCAAAATGCACAATGCTAGCATAAAACTTCATTAGTTGGTATACGCATATTTGCCGTACTTCAAATCAAAATTGATGAAAAGCCAAGATTTCAATTTATTGTTATTTTGTGTCGTCTGTATTCACGATGAGTATTGCATTTTTTTTTAAAGACGAACGTGGATGTTGGAAGTAGCTTCGAAAACAGTAAGTGGACCAAAGCATAAATAAATTTAAGATTGCATATATTAAAAATTTAAGACATAAATTTAATACTAATTTTTATAACGTTTACTTCGTTGCTCTACAGTTTGCCATTTTTACATATTTAAAATATTTATCGAGCAAATTAATATCGCAGCAGTTGCAAGAAATGTTTGCTTTCTGGTGAAATTTTGAAAGTTAATACTGTAATTTTTGTTATGATGTAGTTTTTAGGTCAGGAGGGACTGTAAAGTAAAAACAAGAATTTCAATCTTTCAGATATAGTTTACAAAATGTAGTAAAATTTCAGAAAGTTAAATCTACGAAAAATACCCGCATTTATTTAGCTTGAGCTAGCTGGTGTCAGAGGTTCTCTGACTTGCTCTGTGACCAAAGCATTGCACGGCGTGTCTACCGCAGCCTTCGACACAATTAGCCCGCAATCAATAACGAATGAACCTCACAGTGGAGAGGAGAGGAGAAGGCGCTCAAAAGAAAAATAACTCTGCAACACTCACCGGAGAGAGCAAAATAAAATCACCTCACGCGGAAACGGAAAATATAGTCCGCGTGACGTTGGAAATGGAAACCCACGAAGTGCTCATCAACGAAAGTTTACCGACTTGGCGTTTGAATATTAGCCTGCGACGTGAAATTTGTGCTGAGTTTACTGCACACATCCGGTGTCACTTGTCACACTGAATTACGCAATTTATTGTTTTATTTCATTTTTTAGTTTTAAATACTTTTTTCTTAGCAATTTTTTTATTTTTAAATTATTTACCTGTAGGTACATAAAATCTTAACTATTTACGTGTAGCTTAAATAACGATTATAAATCTTTTTCCGTGTTTGTATTCTGTAAACTGTGACCACAAGCCTCTCTTTTCGATTCTAGGCGGGGCCACGTACCCAGGTGTTCGCATGTGGGAGACTTGGCGGGCGTTGCCGTTTGTCGGCGGGTTTTCATCGGAGTGCTCCCTTCTCCCTTGCATTCCACGGGTGCTCCATCTACACCTCGCCTTACCCCCGGCTGGAGCACAAAGCGCCTTGATATTTTCTTTGGGTGTAACCTGTATTCGAGACATGTGATTAAATGAAAAATCTCTTCACACACATGCAATTACAAGAGGGATTAGTTGCTGAGAGAACGAGCAGCGCATAAACAAGGTGATTAACTCGCGCTGCAATCGGCGACAGTCACAGCAGGGATACTGCCAGGTCATCGCTCCACAAATTCGTGGAGTCATTGTCATATCTGTCCCATTATCGGAGAACCCATTCGCTCGCTGAATGAGCAGTTTTAAGGCTGTGTGCGTTAGATGTATAGTCTATTTGCGCGACGGAGGAATTGCGAGTGCTGGGATACGGAAGAGCCGCAGACAGCAGGTATTCTTCGGCGTGTGTTCCCTAAATTGGCTTAGTATTTACCCTACACAACTGTCGAAAACACGTGTTCAGATAGTGACAAGGATGATATTTTGTTTTTAATAGACTGATGCATTTATAAAATAAAGTAATTTACGTAGCTTGAATATATTCCGCTTACATTGAACATGGCGACAGGAAGTGAAATTGCATTTGAAAGCCATTCCACGTAGAAAATCTGAAAGTTTGTTAATTCGCGGTTTGCACCCGCACTCTACCCCGTACTCAGCTGCGATACAGGAACGTGCTAAGAACGCGGGTTTGCTAATGGCAGTATTGACACACGAGTGTGAAAAAAAATGAAACTTAAGGGTCCCGTCTAGCTCGAGTTGTTTTCCACACTTGAGGCCGAGAAGCGATAAGGACTACACTGCCACGCGAATCAAGTCCGTCATCGTCGCTACGCGCAGGGCTCCGAACTGGCGTGCAGTGTCATCGTCGATCTGCGTGCACCTACGGGACTTTCAGCGGCGACCATATAATTTTAATCGCGAGTCGTCTGCGGCAAAGTTCAATGAAGGTCCCTACGCCAGTTTCGTAGTAATTCAAAAAGGACATGCTGAATTCGAGCGCGCTCGGTTTTAATAGTATTTTGCATTAGAACTATTTATTCCTAGACGCTATCAAAACATACGTTTTCTCACTGTTCTATTTGTATTTATTATAAATTAATTATTAAAATTTTCAAATAATTTGTGGGCAAAACTTTACATTAATGAAAAACAATAAGTTTGGTACTATCAGAGGTATAAAACGGATGTGATACATGTCGTATTTAATAAATCACTAAACACTTTATGATTTTTTAAAGGTTTGATCCAAAAAGTTTGAAGAAACCGCGAATAGGCTCTATAACAGTCTAAAAATTTCGTTTTGGGCCATGCTGAACAGCTCCAGAATAGTGTTTGCAATAAGCATGATGTGTTGAAGGTTTTATACTGCCATGGCCTGAAGTGTTGTTTACTTTCGTGTATAAACAGACTGTACACACGTGAAATAGTTTGTTATAAAAACGTGTATTATACAAAAATACTGCGACCCAGCTCGTGGACCAGGTATACGGGCGCCTCTTAAAACGAAAGAAAAAAAACCGATTAGATTGTATGTATTGTATGTAATCTTTTCTTTCGACTGCTCATACATGTATATTTTCTGTCCTGTATTATCACATTTGTAAGTTTCATATTGTTTTCTTTCAACGCAATTTTTGTGTGTCTGCTGTACGTGTTTCGAGTTATGCTCTACTTTGAGCTGCATATTGTTTTCACTGCTTGTTTGTTTCTTTTAGGGTTCTGTCAAGTTCCCTCATGTTTTACAAACGTCTCTTGTTTGTTGCAACTGTTGTTCCTGGTATACCTGTTATTTGTGTTTTGACTCTCGTGAACGGCAGAAGAGCATCGTAATAAGGGCTGGCAGTTGTATATAATACTAGCGACCCGCCCCGGCTTCGCACGGGTGCAATTAAGATAAAAAAAACTGCTTAACCCGGCGTTAATTAGGTTGGGTAAACTCTCCTAAAGCATTAAAAAAAGCACATTATAATTTAATAATTAATTAAATAATTTATAATTTAAAGTTTTTTTGCTATTTTTATTTGATATTTTTTTTACTTTTTTATAATTCTTCATATTAATATACATTATATTGCAATGCAATTTATCTGAGATAGAAGTATTTAATATGTTATTGGCTAAGACATTCTCTGTAGACAATGTTTGACGTCCTGTTATTGTTTGGTAGCAAAATGTACTGTTTCTCGGGACTTCCAACTCGTGATAAACCAACATATAGTTGGCTATGGGAAACACTCTTTTCGTAGGTCGATTCCAACCAAAGAGAGTTTGACCCTGGGACTTATTAATAGTAATCGCGAACGATGCTTTTACGGGAAATTGCAACCGTTTGAAAGATATTGGCAAATCCGTGGGAATCATGGGAATCCTCGGGATGTTTGCCAGCTGGCCGGCTGCTGGACCGGTGAGGATGGTCGCGACAATCAAATTTTCTTTCAAGTCTTTAATGAGCAATCTTGTGCCATTACACATGTTAGGAAGGCTTATATTCCTTAAAAGCATGATAGGAGTACCAACTTTTAATGATAGTTCGTGAGGTGGCAAGCCAGAAGGATTAAGCGAATTTAGAAAATCTTGAGGAAAGTGGACGACATCGTCAACATTGGTGACTGTGTCAATCGACTTATAGGTTTTGACTTGGCCGGGAACTCTTTGTATAATGAGATTGTTGATTTCATTGACAGTGTCGTTCCTAGGCGATACTATTGCCCTGGAACACAACCAGTGAAAGTCTCTTTCTAGTAAATTTTCGAGGCCCGGATATACTGCTTCTATAAGATGCTGCAGGCTGTGGACTATCTGACCTAATGTCTCATTTAAAATGATTTCAGCAGAATTAGTGCCCAAATTTAGCGAAGGAAAAACTCCTTCTCCAAGTCTGAGCAATTGTTGTTGGAAATCTTTATGCGTGTCTCCACGAAGATAGGCTCTCATATTCGTTCGCAAATTTAGGTGTTGAATAGAACTCCATAAGGGAGATGATTTAAGACAGGCTTTGATGATATCTGCACGCGTCCCTTTTGTAACTACAGGAGTGTCTGCCGAAAATCCCCAGAAAACACAAAAGTAACTCCCCCCATAATGGCAGTAGAGCTTCTAAGGTTGGCGCCGTACGCAGCACACAGCACGTTTTATTTTCCGAATCTGTCCGTCCTGCAAAGCCGTAGTACATTATTTTGTTCTATCATCAATAGTTTTCGCAGCGCACGCAATGTAAGGAATTTTATAGGTCATTTATTTACACTTTGGGTTACATTATTGGAGTTTTAGTAGGGATCCCTATTGATTTTTAAAATAAAATATAGCCTATGACACTCGGTGATAACGTAGCATTCTACTGGTGAAAGAATTTTTAAAATCGGATGAGTAGTTTCGAAGATTACCTCCTACATCCAAACACACACACACATACAAAGTTACAAACACTACTTCTTTATAATATTAGTATAGATGTTCACACTTTTGGACTTGCAGCATTTGTTTCTTTTTTTTTTTTTTTCGTAAAGTTTCCGTTAGTAAATACACATTATAAAAAATCAGTCAAAATGGAGCAGAGAGAGCATTTTGACTCTGTAGTAAAGAGCTTGTATCGCCTAGGATTGTGCGACATTTTTCTTTCCATTGTAAATCTCTGAACCTCGTGTATTGGGCTCTGTATACATAAATACGCGCTTTATGATTGCAATATACCTAAAATATACTCAATTTAGGCAAAATACTTCGTCTAAACGCGCTGAGTTAGTCAAAATGTAAAGAGACGTTGACGTGTTTTTTTACAAGGTGATTTTAACAATTCTGCTGGTAGTTCCTGAGCAAATAACGGGAAAGCACGCGGTAAACGAAAATCACTCCACCTCGTTTTCTGTATACACACCGGGATCCAGTTAGCAAAAAAAAAAAAAAAAAATCCTGAGTATAATACCATGCCAGATGTGAATGCGCTCGTTCGAAATGTATGTTCGGCACTGGCCCTGCTTTAAAATGGGAAGGAAATACTGAGGTGACAAATATTTCACGGGGAAATAGGCCTACCTTCTGCCACCCACTTGCTCGGAATTGGAGAAAAGTGTTCAATTAAAAATTTACTCCTCGATTCCTCGTGACGGGAAGATAGAATTCCCAATAATACTCTGACAAATGTACAGACTTCTGATTCACGAATTCGCGTCAATTATTTCTTCTTTTCCTTTAGGAGCGAACATGTGGGCTACGCATTTTCCTGATTTTACTGTATCAAAAAACGATATGCACATGTTTATGCCTCAAATAAATGCATCCAATTTAAGCGTTGCTCCTTAATTTCAGTAACTGCTACGTTTCCATGTCGATTTCAAAACGATTTCAATTTTTTTCTGGAATCAATCTCAACTGAGTACGATACCTATTAAATGTAAACTTTGGATCCGAATTGACATTTATTTCAAAACTGCGATCACGGGCGATTGTTACCATAGAGTAATATGAGTAAGTACTAAAAATTTGGTGGCCAAAATAACATATATAATCCCGCAAACTTAAAATAGAAGGCGTTTATTCGCTAGACGTAAACGTAGCTTGAAACTGGAAAGATAAAAATATGGTTGCGCATAATAATATATCAGTTTTTGGTTAAACTATAACAACTACTCTCTGTCTCTCTCTCTATAATATATATATATATATACACTGTTTATATATACACACACTAATGCATATATATAAACATTAGTATATAAATATAACTGGTGAGCGTGCTCATTAGTTTTCGATACGATTAAAGTAGGTACGATATGTGTTTACATGACAATTTACGCCCGACTGAATCGATTCTAATCCTAATTTTTTTGTTGTAACGACCTTGAGAATCAATTAGATTCAATCCCGTTTTCATAAGCATACTGAGTGCAGTAAGTGTATTGAAAACGTTTTGAAAACATAGCAAATTAGGAACAAAGGTGCCACATTAGTCTACTTTTGACACGCAATTGTTAACAAATTTTGCTAGTAAGCGACTACCTGCGACAGAATGGAAATGCGCGAAGGATATTCTCATAATTGAGAGAGAGAGAGAGAGAGAGAGTTCCAAACGAATTTTATGTTCATGGTACCAAGTAGGCTACGTGATTGATGGTGAATGCTTACGAGGGTGTTATTTCAGGCACTGCTACGGTTTACCTCGCAATATGAATGTTTTTCATTTAATCGAGTTTGTTCGCAATAACCTGCTTGTAAGTCTGTACAGGTGAATATAAACGGTGAGTGGCGTCTCTGATGGCGAATATGATGGATGGATGGCGATGAGGGAAAGGAGTTGATAATGCAAATGTTTCGGGCAGAGCTCTAGGTATCAGTGATAATGGTAAATGGGACGTTCCCATGGCGACTGATCGAGTTGCTTCCATAGTGATTCGGGATTGCCTTCTACAGCATGGAGGCTAGCAAGATCCATCAGCCGACTTGGGAGACCCCAAGTGTCACTGAGTGGCAGCGAGCTATACGAACTGCGCTTTGGAGGTGGCCGTGATCAATTAATAATTGTTGTATGTTATCAATGCTTACTAACAAAAGTATTGCTCAAAATGATTATACTGTTCACAATCAACTGAGTGATTTTGATACCAACCTCCGGAGAATGTAACTGTCCCTACGTGCATATATTTTAACGGCCACACTGACTTGCATGAGTTCAGCACAGTTGGAACGGCTGAGTGAATCTAGCCCCGTGTCTTATCGTTGAATTAAATTATTATGAAGACATTTGTTAGTACCGAATTTATTTCGTTTGCACTCAGTTCTCTTTAATGTAAGCATAAGAATTAGAAAATTTGTAAATTATTTGTTTTCTTGTGATTCTACAGTTTTACTTCACCGACGCATGTATTAAGTGATCAGGCTCGTGGCAATGTTCATTTCGCACGTGGCGGAGAATACACAATATGCATATAAGTGAATCCTAAGTAGGGTTTTCCAAAGTGCTCAGTTTATCTTGAACGACCTATGCAGAATATCCATGGCTAACCGAGTACTTTTGAAACCCCTGCCTAGGATATACTTGTATGAATATTGTGTTTCCTTCCACCATACGAAAACATTAACATTGCCATGGACCGTCTCACTTTATAAATGCGCCAACCTAGTAAAAATATTGGTATTTTTATGTAAGCGAAACCGTCAATAATATTTAAATTCCTACTTTTCCTTTAAAAAAATTATAAACACTATCTTTAGCAGCTATAAATTCAAATGTTACTCTCTCAGTACAACCCGACGTCTTCGAACTATTTGTATTAATTAGTTGCCAACTGTGAAATATTAATTTGCACCAATGGAAAAATTTATTTGTGCCATCAAAGCGTATGCTTAAATTCCGCCTACCAGGTAAGTCGTTACTTTTACTTTAAATTTTGCTGGCTTAGCAAAATTCGAAGTGAAACAAATTTGATTTCATTCGTCCAGCGCTATAATCGTTTCAAGTTGCGGAAACCACTTTGCCGGCTCAACGAAACATACCTGGAAACAAAATATTTAATTCAATTGATGTGATCTTTGAATTAATACTTCAATAGGGGTGAATGGCTAAATTGAATTTTTTTTGAACATTCGCCATTGCAATGCAGATGTCTGTCATGGAAAAACAGGACTGAACACGAAAATAATTATATACATAACATTCAAGTATTTTTTTTCTTCAGTCCCGTTTTCACGTGACAGACATCTGCATCGCAATGGCGATTGTCTGAAAATCTCCATCTAATTTTGGATTGACTCTCTAAATATTTTTCTTGCTATGCATGAATAAGGGTTGTTTCTTCAGACAAAACTCTCTGTCTCAATGTGTACACCTAGCTACTTACAGAAGGATATATACCGAACAGCGGTAACACGTTGGACTCCAATTAGGCAGGACCCGTGTTACCCCTCGTGATATTGTATTTGCAGTTCATGGACGTCACTGTCAAGCCGATGCGGGGATGGTCCCCGCAAAGCGAATATGGCATAGGGTACGCGTCCCATCTGCGCAGTAACAAACATTCGTGTCCCAACATTGAACTGCTTTTCTTCCTAAACAACGTGGCTTTGTCTTGAGGTTAGTGCACTGTAGACTAAAATAAGGGCACTACTTTTGACTGAGTTGAAACGAAAATACTTTGTAATCTGAACCAGTGTCAAGAAACTACAGCTGGCGAGCTCTGCTTGAATGGACCGTCATAATTTCCAAAATAACATTTAAAATTGCCCGCGAACATTATTAAAGTGGCCTACAGTAACCTTCTAAACGTTCTAAAAATATCGATTAGATTCTAAGGTTGCATTAGTCTTCTATATATTTTTTTCTTTCAGAAATGATGATACTGACTAGATGGAGCTGAGTCAACTGTGCAGTAAAAGTCTACACAAAAAAAACTGAAACGTTGGTATTCAGCAGCACATAATATTAATTTTCAGAGGCATTCCGTTTCACGTGACTTTTAAATATATGCCAATAATCCCATTCGTATAGCCGTCTGTACTTAATGTGGGGCGTAAGATATCTCATCTTTTGATGTAGACAGTGAATGGTATGTTCCATTTTCCAAGAAACTTCTTGACAGTGCAGAACATTCCAGCGAATTACAAAATCAGGAAAGTTTATCCAGTCCGTGTCTGCTCTGTCAACCGCTTTTTAACTTCAGAAGCGCTAAAGACATAATATAAAATCTGCCACCCAAACCTCATCCAATATCAGTAGTCTACTGCTACCATATTTATACTTTCGTTAACTTTTTTGAATGAATAGAATTTTAAAAATTATTTTTATGCTGTTAATATAGGCTTATGGGTGGAACAACTTATAATTTTTAGTGTTACTAAAACATAAAAGAAAAAATTACAATTTTGTTTTAAAGTTTATGATTTATAATTTTAAATACACGAATTAGGTTACAGAGTCGATTTTGTATGTATTATGAATTAGGTTTAATCACTTTTGTTGGGTAAATCCGTTCCAGATTAGTTATATTTAGCGACATTGCTTTACTTATTTGGCAGTTGTGTATATCACAAAATGTAATGGATGCGTGCAACCTTAGTCTAGTTTCCTTCTTTCCTCGTCCTCTTGCATCGTCAACATCTTCCATTCTTCCAGTGCCACGACATAGTTTTTTTTTTTATTTCGAGTAACTAACGATTTTTCATATCACAGAAGGAATTACTTGGCTCCTTCACACGGCTGAGTATACTTGACGTGGCTCAATTCAGGCGCGTTTACTGCACGGCATATGCAGCCGAGATGGATGAGCAGTTCAGCGTGTTACTTTTCTCCCCCAACCCTTGCCGCGCTGGCTGCGGCGGTCGATGGCCGAAATTTACTGCGACGATTCTATCATTTTTCGAGTGCAAATGCTGTACGAACCTTCAGTGCAGACCCCCATATGAGTAAAACGCCATATTTCTAAGTACATTTTAAGATAAAACAGCTTGAAAATGCCTTTTATTTTAGTGATTTCACAGACCTTAAAAATCTGTTTTCCTTGCGCGGGGTGCCTTGAAGATGGTTTTCTGACATAAACTGAAATGTGATTTCCTTTCTTACGAAAACAGATTCCAAACACGTGAGACTGTTTCTGTGAAAAACGTGTATTTCAGACGCACTGCAACACCATTCACTCATCAGGTAGATGGGCGCCTTAAGCCACGCGAAAAATGTTCCCAGTCGCTGATGAAGACAAATGTCATATCACAGTTGAAGCAGGGCAGCGGTGGCACAGTGGTTAGGGCGGTTGCCTCCCACCACGTCGATCCGGGTTCGATACCCGGCGGGTATAACCCCGGATTTTCGCACATGGGAATCGTGCTGGACGATGCAGCTTGCCGGTGGGTTTTCTCGAGGTTCTCCCTTTCCCCCACCCTTGCATTTCAGCAGCACCACTCCATCCTATGGTCTAATTTCATGTCATATTCTGGGATGACGGGCACCTGCGTGTCCCAGCTGAACCTCGTCCTGGGTTCACTCCCCATTTTATGTTGAAACACGTGAACTGACAGTTCTTGTTCTTGGACCCAATGTTAGGTACATGCCCAGGATACGACGATCGGCATACCTACCTCATATTTAATCCACTATGATGGAAGTCTGGTTACTGCGCTGACTTTTTTATTGTTCCTTATCGTCCAGGCGATTGTTTCCATCTCCCAGCTGTGTACGCGATGTCAAGCCACAATTATAAACAGTCTGTTCGCGTTTATCCGAGCACTTTCGAAATCAACCTTCGAAAAAATCCCCTGCCACTACCTGCCTTTATTCTGACGGGAACACTGGCTAGCCTTGGCCCAGTAAAGTTGGTAGCGAGTGAGGGGATGTAGGACCATATATTAATGTCGAATTAAAAGTGTTAAGTAAATATTTGTGGACGCTGAAAAGATTTCTTTTGCTTTCTGATTTTTTAAAGCATCCAGGTGTAAGAATTAGAATATTTGTAAAGTATTTACTTTTCTAATAATTCCACAGCTTTACTTACCCGACGCATTAATAAAGTTATCAGGCCCATGGCAACGTTAATATTACATTTGCCGGAAGAATACACAATGTGCGTACAAGTAGATACTAATCAGGGATTTCGAAAGTGCTCAGTTTACTGTGAACAGACTATAGTCGAATATAAAGAGAAATTGACGATGAAAATAAGCAAGAGTCTTATAAGTGCTGAATCAACAGATAGCAAAATGGAAGTTTACTTTCTGAACGGAAATCCACTGAATGTTGAAAGTGGCGCGATAACCAAGAATCGTATTAGTTTTGCTTCTCTCATATTTTATCTATAATGTTGTGTGACGCGTTCAACGGGAAGATATGCGATATAGGTTTTTCTCAGAGAACTATTCTCTCAACCGTATTAGCAAGTGGGAATCTTGCCCGAACGATGGCGCCGATATACGGGTTTTATCGGAGATCTTTCGTTTACCCCACCCTTGCATTCCGGCGCTGCTCCATACTCACCTCACCTCACTTCTCTCCTATTGGCTCTAAAGAGCCGCCCAAGTCTCTTCATGCTCTCCTCACCCCTACATTTTGTCCAGGCCCTTCTCGCAGTATGCCACACAAATGGTCCGAGAGGAGTGTAAGGTAGGAGCGCTATAACCCATTCACGATTACTTCACACTTTTCTGAAGCCCTGCTAAAATTCTAACTCTGGGATATTTCTCCGCCTCGTGTAAACTAACTTTAACTGAACGTAGAAAATTGCCTCTATTTCGTGATCAATGTAATATTATTTTGCATGAGAACTATCTCTTACTAGGCGCCGCCAACACACATTTTTTTTTCATAGATATAAAACGCTTGATAAATGGCATATTTAGGAAATAACTAAATACGTTTTACATGGGTTGATTTTCAAAGGCTTGTGTTGCAAGATCCGAAGAAACCGTGAATGCACTATACAGCGAAGTCGCGGTAGCCACGCTTGCCTTGTTGCAAACAAATTATTACGCCTTATTATGCTGAGCAGAGAAGACAGGCGCTAGTAAGAGGAGGGGAAACGTAATAAAAATTCTGTGGTTGTTTTTCGAATTTATGCAACATTTAATGCCGACAAGTTTTTATTGCTCTCGATGCCCGCGTCCAAAAGGAAGACAACCAATTAGCAAACGTATTATATCGCAATGATTAATGCACTACCCTAACTTATTCAAATAAATCTTGTCTGCTTAACTAACCTAGTTCTTCGAGGTTCATTGAATTACAGCGGTCCTCCAATACCTGAAAGCCAGTCGTAAATTACTGCCTTAATTATTATCTCAAGTGAGACTTGTTTTCATGTTGAATATGCGATAAGATACTTTCCATCTCACCCAGCGCTACTGAAGATTACATTTATTTTCGTCAGCTTTAAAGGATGATATCCAAACACCACTTGTTACGCAGCCAAAATTCTCTCTACTGGCTTGCTGTGTTTGCATGTACTACATGGGGGGAAAAATGTAATAATAGTAATCGTTATTTGTAGTAGTACGGGAAACCGTCCACTATCTAGTGAAGAATTGGGAAAGCGCGTGTTAAAATACTGCACATGTATTTACTACTGCAGAAAGGAACTGGAGAAACACTCATCTCATAGTGCAGTCAGCCTGGTTCGAACCCACGATCTCGTGTGACTCAGGCATGCCACTGCATCGCTTGAAATGCTCAGACCGAAAATATTACTTCGTGAAAGAATTTCAAGCCTAGAAAAAAGTAATAAGTAGTGCAGGAAACCTTTGTTTGCTTTAGCATCGGATTTTTACGGTGTCAGGGAAGGCGGAATCTGCATAATATTGTTTCGATGCCACAAATCAGAATTCACCCGTACTTTCATTCGCCGCGCCGAAGAAGACGTTTGAAGGCGAAACTTTCGTATGCGACTTGGGATTACTTTTAAACACTCGCAGCTGTGATTCGACAGCGTAAGTAAGCGACAACGCCTTTAGATGGAATGAAGAGATTTTGGCGGATCTTAACACCGAGGTCTTGAGAGCCGATGAGGACGAAGGGAAGCGATCACGGGACAGCGCCGGAAATGCAATGGTTGGGGGGAGGGGACGAGAAATCTCCGAGAAAACCCGCCGAACAGCGGCATCGCCCGAAATGATCCCCACGTGCGAAAATCCAGGGGAGCGACCCCGCCACGAATCGAAACCCGGATAGCCCTGGGCGGAAGCTAGCATCGCGGCCCCAGCAAATTGAGGGACGTTCCTATGGATCGTTCCACATCTGCCGAGAATCGAACGAGCGACCAGCGGACTCGAGATGCGAGGCGTGCAGCCCACCTCCACGGCGGCAAGGCAGGGCGGTCGGAAGGGGAGAGGAGGGAGTAAGTAGGGAGCCCTGGCCGTGGCACATACAGAATGTTACAGACTATGGTAGGTGATTTCTTTTAGACCACCCCCGAAATTGGGTTTTAAAAGTAATTTACTAAATAAAATGGAAAAAAGTAATACTAAGTTACAATATTTAAATATCTTAAGTTAATATTAATTTGTTTACACTTTATTAAATAAAAAATAATTTTAAAGCCCAGATTTTGGGAGTGTTTTTCACCCTTAGACGTCTTTTCCGGACATACGTCAATCGGCATGATCGTAACTTTTTTTGTAAGATGTGACCTCCCAAAGCCTGTAACATAAGTTACGAAACACTCTGCATTAACCGGTATGACACGAGCGCAGCCCCCCCCCCCCAACCCAGCAGACAAGACCATGTGGCTGACCAGAGCGCGACGAAGTCGACGCGGGCAGAGCCTTCAAGCTGAGAACCAAGACGACGAGGTCGTGAGGGTGTTAAGGGGGTCCCAGACGCTGAGCCAGGGCAGCCGACTACTGAACCAGGAGGAGACCCTCGGACGAGCATCGAACGCCAGACTCGCCGTGGTAAGAACCTCTTCAGTTGGGTGCAAGGCTGGTATCGGAACAGAACGTTAGGCCGGGATTTCCAGTTTCGTGTAACACAGATGATAATATCGATTCAGAGTGTAGAACACGTCAAGCTTAAAGTAAATGCCCGTACTAGTTTCTTGTTTGCTTGAGGATTCAATGCCTTCGTTTCAATGTGTAAATGCAGAGTGAGTCATCAGCTCTGCGACAAACGGCGAGAGGACGTTCCTTGCAAAATTTCAGTAAGAAAATGTCTGACAACGAACGCCAGGAAAACACTCCTAAGGGCAGGAAACCCTTGTGAAGATGGGGTTTGCAATTATGAACTTTATTTAATTGCACTGAAACCTTGTGATATTAAGGGATGAATTTCTGTAGGCATGCCAAACAATTCAGTCACTGTAGCATGCAAGTACCCATGTTGACCTACCGCATACCCTACATAGTCAAATGGGGGTTGCCACCCCAGTGAAAAAAGGGTCTTCGTACATCGTTACGTAAATTATGATAACGGGCTATGGATTACCATTGCAAGACTTGAAAACAAGTCATCTCAATAATCAATCCTCCAACGAATGATTTGTGAGAAAACAGACCTCTTATATATTAAATACCACGTAATGCTTATGAGGCAATTAACATCTTCGAGATCTGTTTTCTCGCAAACCACTCGTCGGAGGTTTTCTTACTAAGAGGACATTTTTTTTCGTCTTGCAATGGTAAATCATAGGCCGT